>JAGSMP010000410.1:0-302941 GCA_029286625.1 Parnassius orleans | reverse complement strand
ATGGCACAATCTTTATTCTCTTCTTCATCAGTGTCAATTTATAACGTAAGTAGGTCTTAAATTAAGGATAATATGGCCGACCTAATAGAGGTATTCCATAAGAGAATGACAAACTTCGAAAAGAGTTACGTAAATCTCCCATTCAATGTCCAACACGGCATTACTTGCTGGAGTTCACCTCATTCAAGGCTTTTGTGGTTCAAGCACTGAGCAGTCTACAGCAGCAATGGAGCTCCTGGCTCATACTGTCGATCAGTTAAGTAAAGTCGCAGCAAATGCTTCTATTTCATGGTATACCGAGACCTCAAAGAAGATACTGCTCTGGTTGTTACAAGAGCTCTCAATGATCAGTGAAGATACGCGACTGCTCAACCAGTGATATACAGAAGGTGCCATCGGATGGGCCGTCAAGCTACCGCAAACAGACCACGACCTATTCTTGTAAAGTTTCAAAATCTGATATTACGGGATAAAATCTGGTACTCCAAGACTCAACTTAAGGATCAAGTGTCACAGTCTCTGAATTTCTATTAAATCAAGACACGATGCATTCATGGCTGCTCGAGATAAGTTTGGAATTTCTAATTGCTTGACTAAGGATGGATCTGTTTATATTCTCTGGCCTAATGGCTCTCGTCTTAGGATCCCTACAGTGAGCGAAGTTCATAAGACTGACCAATGCCAAGATGCTTCATCTAAAGTGATTGAAAAGCCAGCATCAACATAGACCAGAAGAGGGCCACAGTAAAGAAATAATTGTGCATGCTTTATTACTTTATCTAAACTTTAATTTAGATAAGTCTTGCTGCAATTAATTTACACAATTAACTAGGTAATTTTATTTTGTATCTTAGCACGTTATTAATTGACTTTTACTGATACTATCGCTGTATAGTGGTCCTTGGCTAGAAATTAATTGGCTCGAATATACGAATACGACGTAGTTTATTTTACGTCCTATACTATTACTAATTAACTTGGTCTTTGTCATATCCATTTTTATTCCTACATCGGGGTTCACCTTGTTTATTATGTGCTGGTCGAATCAGGAAATGGGTTTCTTCAGCTTCTATATACAGCCAATCATTTAAAAATATTATCAGTTATATAAACACTGGCAGAGATCTATAATAATTTTAATGGTTTTGCAAGCATAGATAATACTGCAAAGTTAAACTAGGTCACAATGTACGCAATACAACAGCCTTTCCCCATTTAAAAGTACTATTCGAATAAAGGAAGGAAATTGTTAGCTGTAAAACACGTAGTGCATGTCGGTCGTTTTACACAGTAAAAGACAATTATCCAACGATGCAACTTAATTAACAGGTACTATAGAAATGTTAAACGTCCTCTTTTTATCACTGTTTTATGTACAATTGAAATAATTAGTACGTGCTTGTTAGCGGACATACAATCCCTCTAAATAATTTTTTTTCAGACATACGAGTAAAGGTTAGCGTTCCTACATCATCGAGCGCATGTTTTAAAAAAAATATTATACGTACGATAACAGAATATGCTAAGATTAATATTACCTAAGATAGAAATTTAAGAATATCTGTAAGTTACTTTTGTCTGTATATTATGTATGTTAGACAGTTAAAGATTTTTTTTTAAATATACAATTTTCTAAATAAACGTAATTGACTTGAAACATATTTCTTAAACATTATAATTTGCTTTAATGGTTTTATTTAAAAACTTTTATACAAATTATTTCAAAAACAATGTAATTAAATAAAAACATGTGCATTTTCCTTTTGTATTACTAAATATTTATTTTAAGTAATACTATTAAGAGTTAATTCATACTTACCGCTCGCAGGACTCGGGCCAAATAGTACCCGTAAATTTCACGCTATCAGGAGGAAAATGTGCCGTGATAAAATTGCAGTATGAAGTAAAATTACAACCTCGTTATGTTTTGGTAGATATGGAATGAAGGTTTATCGTTTTAAAACATATATTTTGATTTATAGCTGAAATTCCAATATCTTATTTAACTTATATTCAATTAAAATAAAAAGAGATAAAACCAAGTAAAGTTACAGCCTATATACATCCCACTGCTGGGCACAGGCTTGCTCTAACTTCTGAGAGAGCAAGCAGCTGTCCCAGCGTGAAAAACCGCCGCACCTTTGCAAGTACTCCTAACTTCCTTGCAGCTGCTTAGCCCTTGGACTCAACAAGCCGCAGCGAATGGAGATTGTATTACAAACCAGAAATACTAATATTTTCCATAATTTTTCTGGAAATGTCTATATGAAAAGCTTCTGTGACAGATAGACAGTGAAGTGACTCCATAAGTGTTCCAATTTGCTAACTGTGACACGAAATGATGTTTCTAAATGGAAGCCCACGTTAGCAAAACCGCAGGCAAAAGGCTAAAAAATATGTAATAAAATATCTAGTAGCTAGTAGAATATAAATAATAAAATATACGTTTGATCTAAATTCACGAAGACTGTGCACACTTGTTATCGATTTTTGACAGTTTATTCATGGAGTATTTGCTCAAAAACTTCATTGAATTATTCCTCCTCTCAATATCATCACTATCACTATCACTATTAACTATTAAAACGAGAAGGAAAAACTTTGTACCCATGTTTCTAAAGAGTGTGAGATTTGGCACAGTTAAAGTTTATATTAAGGATGCAGAAAGCTAAATTTTATATAAATATTGTTACGAGCTAGTTCGAGATATTAAAACTGCCGGAGTAAATTACCAAATTGACACTTTAATTACAGAACACTAATTACAACTAAAAACCACACTAATAACAAAATACAATTGTACCACAGATCACTTAATTCGCAGTTGTATCGCTCGAAGTATTCACTTGTATCGCCAATTCAATACTGCCTCGGTCGTGGTCTATACCGGCCTTATATAGCCTCCGATACTTTCCAGAACCTTCTATCGTGGAAACATCTAGAATGTTCGAGTACATATCGGTCCCGAAATTTCTAGAAAGATCTTGACTCCCAGTTCTGCTACTCGATACTAGAGGGCTAGTGGTTAGTGTTGCCATGTAAAAGACATTAATAGTGGCGCGCAACACTGCCCCTCCTGCTTTCATGCTCGTCCCGAGCATTATTGGCCCCATAATAACGCGCCAGTCGATCCATGGACGATCTTAGGAGTACCTCTTGCACCTTTCTGTATCCGGTAGGTTACGTCATTGATCCTGTCACAATCCGGTACTTTAGCTTTAGGACAACCATTTGCAAATGACAACTGTCTCTGACCATTTTCCCATTTACGGCACAAGACCCATCCTGAATCAGCAAGCTGTCCCATTGGGCCCAATAGCTGTGGTCGAACTCATCGCTGAAACGTCACTCCACTTGGGCTTAGGAGCACTGGCCTTCATCCATTCTAGAATCGGCTTGATGTCCGAATCTTCCTGCTGTGCATGTCGTGGCTGTCTTTCCACTCATTGTTGAGCTGGTCTGTCATAAGCATCCTCACAGATACCACTTCCTTACCCTCTTGCCTAGTACAATGCTTGCAATCTTCAGGACAAGGTCTTTGACAATGCATCTGCGTTGCCATGAGATTTCCTGCTGTGCTGGGCGGTGCCAATAGCCGCACTGCCCCTCGAGATAGTTCACCTTCCTTTCCTTTCGCTTAGGCAGCTGGATCGAAGATGGCCCTTTCCCCACAGCCGTAGCACCTAGGGTTTCATCCTTTATTGCGGTCGCGAACTGCAGCTGTTGCAACCTCTCTGACGCGATGGGATCGATGATCCTGCCGCACAGCTTCCACCTCCAGTGCATGGGCTAACGTCCCTTGTCCTCGTGGTGCCCGAGCCTCACAGCAGCTCTGACTTCAAGGTCGCGGATGCCATCGATGAATGTCTGTACCAGGTTCCCTACAATGAGCGCAGGTACAGACTGGTATGTTTTTCGAACCAGCTTCTCCACCCTCAAGGGCCCACTGCTGCAGGTTTTCGTTGCTGCGTTGCACGCGATCCTTGAGCTGCGCACGAAAGACGTGTTCCAGGTGAGCGTCGCCATATTTCGCCTCCAATGCCTCAGGGCTGCTCGTAAGTCACTTCCTTACCGAGAGCTTCCAGAACAGTTAAGGCCTGGTCACGCAGGCCTAGGTAAGAGCAGTCATGGCTGACTTTTTATTCCAGCCGTTCGCCTTCATGACAGCCTCGAACTGCATTTTGTAGGCCGACCAGGAAGAAGTCCCGTCGAACGGCGGCACTTTGAATCCACGTAGCGAAGGTGTTGTAGCTACCACGGAGCTGTAATTCCATCCCCAATTTTTAGTTCGTCCAGCGTTTTCTTCACGTCAGCCATCACGTTGTCAACGATTGTTCACTTGGTTGATTCGGGTTTCAGCTTCCGACAGGCGGTTGTCATGTTGAGCAACCCTATCCTTCACCTCCCTTATCTCTTTCCCGAAGGTAGCGTGAAGGTCCTTCGCGAAGCATCTGCTCCTCCTGTCCCCGCTGCAGCCGCTCTTCCAACCGACGGGCCTGTTCTTCCTGTCGGCGGGCCTGTTCCTCCTGTCGGCGGGCCTGCTGCAGCATCATCATCAGAGCACCTGTCAGGTGCTGCTGCAAAGGAGCTGCTGACGGCCGACCTCCGGCAGCTGGCCCTCCGACGCTTGCGATGTTGTACCACCAAATCGTTTCTGGTCCGTCTCCTGTTGGCGTTGACTTCGGTACGGATACCCTCCGTGTCATTTTAGGTAAAATCGGCATGATTAAATCCCACTTCTGACACCAATTGTTATGAGCTTGGGGTTCGAGACAATTAAAACTGCCGAGTGAATTACAAAATTGACACTTTAATTACAGAACACTAATTACAACTAAAACCACACTAATAACAAAATACAATTGTACTACAGATCACTTTAATTCGCAGTTGTATCGCTTCGAAGTATTCGCTTGTATCGCCAATTCAATACTGCCTCGGTCGTGGTCTATACCGGCCTATATAGCGCCTCGATACTTTCCAGAACCTTCTACTGTGGAAACATCTAGAATGTTCAGTACATATCGGTCCCGAAATTTCTAGAAAGATCTTGACTCTCCTAGTTCTGCTACTGATACTAGAGGGCGCTAGTGGCTAGTGTTGCCATGTAAAAGACATTAATAGTGGCGCGCAACAATATATATATAAAATTATATAAATCCCCGTGTAGTGGCGGATAAGAATACCCAATACCCCATATCTTTCCGTGGGTGTCGTAAGAGGCGACAAAGGGAAACTGAGGCAGAAGATGGGCAGCAGCATCTTTCTGATAACAGCACACTTCCCGATCTCACTCTTAATCTCATGGCTGTTAGACGGGAGATGAAGCTGCAGTCTTCAACAGATTTGACAGCATACATGCAACTGAACAGACAGGTCTCAGAGAGTAGAGCCATGCTGCAGCTATATTAATAGTATAGTTGTAGCACGAATGGCTCGGGGAAGGACCACGCTCTCACAGAATACCAGCGTAAAATAGCAGCTTAATGCTGCTGTGTTTCGTATGGTGAGTGTAGAGAATCGGAGACCCTTTTTACTGGAAAAAAGGCATTCTATCTTAGTCCTCACGGCTAACAACGCATCTGCATTTAAATTCGCAAACGAAGATTGATGTAGATATCTATGGGCCACAGCAACCACTTACCATCAGGTGGACTGTGTGCTCGTTTGTCACCCTTATTCTAAAAAAACTTCTATACAGCTCGTATTGAAAAAGCGATCGAGCGGAATCAGAGCTCCAAAGACTTTGCCAGAGATCTGTCTGCCAGAAAGAGCCAACTGTCGGAGCTGAAGACCAAATGCGGCGGCACCGTTTCCGGGACACCTGTGATTTTGAGTGATTCTAGGCAACTTTACACGTTATCGTTGGAGCCACACGCAAGTGTAAGTAACGATCCAAGAGCAAGTCTTATCCGACACTATTCCGATGATATCCCGGACGTCAGTCTGAGCGAGATTAGAATGGCTCTCCAGCACCTTAAAAACGGCAAGACCCCAGGCGAGGATGGAATTACAGCGAAGCTTCTGAAAGCGGGTGTAAAACCGGTACTTAATGTCCTTCAGAAGCTCTATAATTCCGTCCTCCATGGTGGCACTATTTCGGAGGCGTGGAGCGCGGTGCGGTGGTCTTGTTCTTCAAGAAAGACCGATTTCCCTTCAGAGCCGCGTCTACGTGCTGTTTTCAAGAGTCATTACTAATCGTCTCGCATGCAGACTTGACGACTTCCTGCCTCCCGAACAAGCCGGTTTCCAAGGCTTGCACCTACCACATACATACCAGCAGCCGGTGTACAGAAGACCAAGTGTACAATCTGCCACTTTGTCTTGCGTATGTGGCCAGGCTAGAAAGCTGCTGATTCCGTCGAAATTTGGACGATGCTGCAGTCCCTTCAGCGGTACCAAGTTGACTGTTGGTATATCGAACTGCTGAAGTGTTTATACAGTAGAGCTACGATAGCTATCCAAGTACAGAACCAGAGTACGAAACCTATCCAATTGCAGAAAGGTGTAAGACAAGGTGACGTAATATCCACAAAACTCTTCACCGCTGCATTGGAAGACGTTTCAAGCTACTGGACTGGAAAGGATACGGTATTAACGTCAATGTCGAGTACATCACTCACCTTCGATTTGCTGACGATATAGTCCTTATGGCAGAATCGACCTAAGAACTATGCTTAATGAACTCAATAGTGTCTCCCAACGGATAGGTCTTAAGATGTACATGGACAAAGCCAAAGTCATGTGTAACGTCCATGTCACACACACCTATGCCGGTAGTTGTTGGGAGCACTAAGCTGGAAGTTGTTGATGAGTATGTTTACCTGGGACAAATAGTCCGACTAGGTAAATGCAACTTCGACTGAGAGGTCAATCGACGGATTCAACTCGGCTGGGCAGCGTTTGGTAGATTACGACACATCTTCTCGTCAGGCATACCTCAAAACCTCAAAACTAGATTGTACAAGCAGTGCGTGTTGCCAGTGATGAGCTATGGATCTGAGACGTGGTCCTTTACTGGCCGTTGAGGAAACTCAAAGTCGATCAGCGAGCTATGGAGAGGGTTATGCTCGGGGTTTCTCTGCGTGATAGACTTACAAACGAGAATATCCGCAGTAGAACCAGAGTAACCGACATAGCTCAACGGATTAGTAAGTTGAAGTGGCAATGGCAATCAACCGATGGGGAAAAAAGGTTCTCGAGTGGCAGCCTCGTACCGGCAGGCGAAGTGTAGGGCGTCCCCCCACTAGATGTAACGACCTGGTAAGACATGCAGAAAGTCAATGGATGCAGGTGGCTCAGGACCGTGCTTTGTGGCGTTTCTTGTGGGAGGATATATATATTATTACACGACAGTTCAATATTTATGGAGAGTTACATAAAACCTTACAGTAATTACATACGTAGGTATGCAAATTACTCTAAACGTTAAACATAATTTTTTATATTGACAATATGGGCAAAAATTTCTGATAGTTCAACTAAATGCAGACTAATGAAGTAATAACAATAAAAAGGAATTAAAGTATAGAACACCTTATTTCAGCATAATTTAAAATTATTTATAAAGTTTAAAAAGTGAATTTTTAACGGAGAACGTTAATAATCCAATTTTTATAATGATAACTTATCTCCATTCTGGTATATATTGAACATCCTGCTTACAGTTCATACCTTCAAGAACAATACACAGCCGTTAGATCTTGGGTCTTTCTCATCTTATTCGTAGTTCATCAGTCTTCGCTAAACTTGATCAAACAACTAAAAGCAAATCTCCGGTTTAACCAAGCGTCAACTTATATGTTTTTAAAGGTTTTATTTAAAAAAAAACATCTTCATAGTATCAAACATGTTGCTCTTTTGACGCCTGGCGTAAACGAGACAGTATTTTTTTTTTATAGGAGAGGGGGCAAACTAGCATGCGGCTCACCTGATGGTAAGTGACTACCGCCGCCCATGAACAACTGCAACACCAGGGAAGAGGAATTGCAGATGCGTTGCCGGCCTTTTAAAAGGAGTAGGCTCTTTTCTTTGAAGGTCCCTAAGTCGTATCGGTCCGGAAAACGCTATGGTAAACTATTCCACAAGGAAGTTAAAGTGAGGAAAACATCTTCTTGCGAGGAAGAAACATCTGTATTTCTTTAGTAATCTGCGGCATGAATATATGGTCGCCGAGTGGGCGGGGAGGGGGGAGGAGGTGGAACCTCTAAAAGAATTAAGTCGGAAACCCCCTTTTTAATGATTTTTAAAGTTTTGTGACCTATTGAGGCAATAGTAATCTGCGGCATGAATATATGGTCGCCGAGTGGTGGGAGGGGAGGTAACCTCCAAAAAGGGTTAAGTGCCGGAAACCCCTTTTAAAATGATTTTTAAAGTTTTGTGACCTATTGAGGCAAAATTGATTTTGAGGAAAACCGTGCGAATCAACACTATTTTGATTCTGCTTGCTCCAGCGCTGTGGAAGTGCAGCCTGTTCGCCTTGGTAAAGAAGCAGGCACCGAGCTCACCTGCGCAGCTGGCTGTTTGTCGCCTCGGCGACCAACCTCAGCCGCTACGGCTCGTACGCCGCCTGCGCTTAGTTACGCGGGCGAGGGCTGCCTCCGCGCTTCCGGTTTACATACACTCAGGGGTAAGAGCGGAAAGACCACGGAAGACGGGGTTGACAGATTCGGTTTTGTGATTTATACCTTCTGGTACTAGGGTTTGATCAAAAGAAACGACCAAATATAATATTATTAAAACATTTATTTATAAACATGTTTAATTGCTTTAATTAATTCCATAAAAGGATCTTTCTAATTGTTATATTGTTGTTGCGTGTTATTTTTTAAACAGATACAGACCATGCTCTATTTTATCTCTTTCAATAATTATATTGTTGTCGTTTTCGTATCATTTTAAATGGATATAACCTCAAAATTATAATTATCGATATCTCGAAAACTAAAGATTTCCGGCATAAAAAGCAGCTAGATGGTAATGCAAAATGCTGCTCGTCAACTAAAGCTAAAATGAACACTTAAATCGTGCCGCAGATTACTAAAGCCGACCCAAACATCTTCTATTCCACCATTCATAGAAAGCCATAAGATTTTTCTGGTATTTCCCCACACGATCCACTGGTAAAAATAGGGTGGTGAAATCTCTCACACCGCCACCACCATGTTTTGTTTGTTTTTCCGTGCTGTTTTGAATGATGTAATAGGAAAAGAAATATTCCAAATTTTATTTTCATATAATATACCAAAAAGTTAACTAAATATTAAGTATGAGTTTTAATTTTTAAGTTTTCGTTATTAGGCTTATAAAAACGAATTTTACATTAGGAAATGAAAATTAAGTGGTCTCTTGTAGCTATATAACATGAAAGTAAATTTTACCCATCACGCATTAACTGTTGATGACTCATTTACCGGAATGCTCAATAGTCATACGGGACGAGATACGAGTATTTACAATTATAATGATTTCTTATATTTACGCGAACACTACACATTGAATTAAACTAGTTTTACGGATTATATCGCGTTTAATTAACTTATTTTATTAATTCCCGACGTTTCGGGTGCTTTACAGCACCCATGGTCACGGGGGACTGAGGTGATTGACGTCCCAATGTCAAAGTTAATCAGGAGTACCTTCAGCTTTTTTTTAATTATTAATTTTGGTCCGATCTACGCAGAATGAACTAACTGTGTCTTGAAATCTTGCAGTGGTATGCTTGGGTTTAGTTTTAATTTTATTAATTACAGGATCCCAAGCAGGTGGTAGTACCCAGTCTCCCTCTCTATTGAAATTAGGATGTTTTTTAATTTCAATAGCCTCACGTATCATCCTTGGCAGGAATCGATGTTCTTTCGCGAGAATCTGTGGTTTATCAAATCTAATGTAATGGCGGGGCCGTCTAGGATATGATCACAAACTGCAGACTTCCCGGAACGTTGGTGCTTCACGTCAGCTATGTGTTCTTTTACGCGGGTTTTAATAGATCGTTTTGTTTGCCCTATATATGAGAGACCACATTCACAATCAAGCTTGTACACTCCTGCATCTTGTAGAGGAATATTGCACTTGACGGATGGTAAGAACTGACTAATCTTCTTCGGCGGCTTGAAGAATGTTCTTATAGAAGCTCGCTTCAAGATGTAGCCAATCTTGTCTGTGACACCTCTGACATATGGTAGTACAGCAGGCACACGCTCGACTGGCCGGCTTCACTCGGTCACTGTGACGTAGGCGCGGGACCCGAAGCTTGTTGTCGCAGAACCTGCTTGACGTGCTGAAGCTCGGCGGCCAGGTGTTTGGAAACATCTAGGAAAGCTAAAGAATTATTTGCCTCTAACTCCATAGTAAATTGAATTTTAGAGTTTATGGAATTAAGATGTTCTAAAAATGCAGTTACTTTGTCTGATGGTAAAATTGTGAAAGTATCGTCTACGTACCGCTTGTAGAACCTTGGAGTTACTGGTGCAGTAAGCAGGGCTTTCTCCTCAAAGTCCTCCATGAAAATATCGGCGACAATGGGAGATACCGGTGAGCCCATTGCAACACCTTCTACTTGCTTGTAAAACTCGTCCTTCCACAATAGATAGCCAGATGTAAGGCAATGTCTAAGCAATACTGCATATTCTGCTGGCATGTTGTTTTCCTCTAGTTTCCTAGTTACAATTGAGATGCAGTCTTCAACAGGTAGGCATGTAAATAGAGACTGAACATCAAAACTGACCATAGTTTAATTGTCAGTAAGACATAGGTCTTTTATCTCACTAACAAAATGGTATGAATCCTTAGTGTGTGCTCTTGTGTGTCCTCTGAGTGGTGATAGTGTTTTTGCTAAGAGTTGAGCCAATCTGTAAGTTGGCGAATCGATCTGACTTAATAATTAAAAAAAAGCTGAAGGTACTCCGGATTAACTTTGACATTGGGACGTCAATCACCTCAGTCCCCCGTGACCATGGGTGCTGTAAAGCACCCGAAACGTCGGGAATTAATAAAATAAGTTAATTAAACGCGATATAATCCGTAAAACTAGTTTAATTCAATATTTACAATTATTTCAATATTTCAGTCACCACATTCATTATTTACATTCGAACATTATGAATCTCGTTATATGAAAAATACACAAACAAAAATAAACTTCAGCGTTGCTAGCGTTGGCCTTATAAAACTTCAAATACATCCCACCAAAAACATAAACACTAAACTGGGCCTCTTCGGTACAAACAATGTTCGGAGTTGTCATAAAATACTATAAGTATGTATTATAGTATTATGTGGGGGTTGTAGGCTTCGCCGATAAAAGATTTGAGATCTAAACGGGTGCAAGTTTCCACAGCAGTACCTCAAATCATAGCTATAGGAATGTACAACGTTGTATAATTGACTTAAAAGAAAATTGAATACTTTCTATGATGTTGAATTTTTACTTGGCATGTTTTATGCCCAACTAAATTGTTTGTAGTATTCTCTCGTATGTAAAATATAACAAGGAAATATTTAAACTTTAAAAAAAAGTAAATTATACTTAATTTATTTTAATTTAATTTTCACATAATTTAATATATTCGCTTCTAAAGACAGTTGGAAGTCAAGTAATGAATTAAAAAATTAAAGCCCCGTATTCAGAAGCTATTCTATACATAAATTATGTGGATTTTTTTACTATTACATTTTGATCCGTTCTATAATAAGAAAACTCACAATACCTTGAAGTATAATATATAAAGTATAATATAAATATAATTAGCATGATACTCAAGGAATATTGCAAGGTTACAGGATCTTAAGATGACAATAGTATTCTTGTCTAGATAAGTTAGCGCAGCTAAACGTCTAAGATTTGCGTGATAGTCACGTAATTCAAGTGTAGTCTCTCATTTAATAATTAATAACTTAGTTGCTCAAAAAGCCCAGTAAACCCGCATTCTTAAGATACTCTGATAATTTTTTCCGGAAATACCTTGTCTCGTACCGTTAGTAAATCCATCACCCTATTTCGACCTATGGATGACATGAAAGGCGACTACGGGAGATTCCAGAAATGACCTCATGGTTTAGACAAGTATCTCATATTCGCCAGTTGTAAAATACTTGAGAGCAGCGTCAAAACTGTGCAATATTGGAAGGCGAATTCGATAGAGGTTCATGTACAAGAGTAGAATTTTGTGGGCTTATGAAGACAAAAATATGTAAACATCAGAAAATCGGAAAAGAACCGTGGTACTTCAGGGGCTTAGCGCTCACTGTAAATTACACAGTACGCGAGCAACCCGGGTTTGATCCCCACCGGCACCAATAAAATTGTCAATTGCAATTTTAAGTGCTGATTTACCACGTATTTTGCGGTGAAGGAAAACATCGTGAGGAAACTGCATATCTGCGAAATAACAAAAAAAAATCGAATTTAAATAAAACTAGTTTTACGGATTTTATCGCGTATATTAACTTATTTTATATTATGAATAGAATCAGGCTTTACTTTGCGGAAATCCATTATATTAAAGTAGTAAAAATTTTACTTTGCCAATATCCGCTCAATAAAATAAAATGATGTGTCTTACCTAGTTTGAAGAGCACCTTCCACCCTCCCTCAATTGCGTGCACTATCCCCGTCACCACTAATCCCAGCACCACTACTCCCACCACCACTACACTAGGAAAGACACACCACCGACGACAATACAACACCTGTTTCGCCTCTACACGAGGCATCTTCAGGTGTAGTAAACTCTACGGTGGCTGACCGCTAATTGAGCGGCGAGCCAAAAGCAGCTGCTATTTAGAAGACTCGTCAACGCAACCGCTCCCCACTTAAGTAGTGAGCGACCGCGTCATGCGATAAAACATGCGACCAATCACCACCTGACGTACGCAGCCGCCTGCTATTAAATTAATAACAAGCTGCCGCAAAACGCCCGCCTACCCTCCAACCACGCAACCAATCGCTAATCACCGTGAAGGTGACGAACGACCATATTGCGAGGCTGTCCGTTATTGGAGAGCAGGTTTAAAGATGTTTAATAGAGGTGAGTTAGAAACATTTGTTTGTTCATTGAGCAGTGCAACATTACTATTTTTATTTTTTAATATCTCCAACTATTTCAGCACACACAGTGCGACTGTGCCCTTTATTACAAGTATGTATTTTTTCAGAATCTGAAATAATAGTTAATACTCTTCGACAGAGCGGCGTGTACGTTGCATTCAAAACAAACAATTCTCTTAGGAATATCTGTAATAATAAAGATAAGTTAGATATTCGTCAAAAGTCGGGTGTTTATAAACTTGTTTGTGACGAATGCCACGCCGTTTACGTGGATCAGACTGGTGGCAACTTCGAGACACGTTACAAAGAGCATTTAGCCGCGTACAGGAATTGCAATCCCGATAAATCCCATTTCGCTAAACATCTCTTGGACACGGACACAAACTAACCAACGACCACTCCTTTAAAGTCTTACATACTTGTAATAAAGGGCTGCGACTGTGTATGCTGGAACAGTTGGAGATATTAAAAAATAAAAATACTAATGTTGCACTGCTCAATGAACAAACAAATGTTTCTAACTCACCTCTCTTAAACATCTTTAAACCTGCTCTCCAATAACGGACAGCCTCGCAATATGGTCGTTCGTCACCTTCACGGTGATTAGCGATTGGTTGTGTGGTTGGAGGGTAGGCGGGCGTTTCGCGGCGGCTTGTTATTAATTTAATAGCAGGCGGCTGCGTACGTCAGGTGGTGATTAGTCGTATGTTTTATCGCATGACGCGCTCGTTCACTACTTAAGTGGGGAGCGGTTGCGTCGGCGAGTCTTATGGCGCCTGTACACGCTCGTCGAGACACCACGAGACAGGCCGAGTACGAGCGTGTACATGGTGTCCTCGTCGCGTCGCGTCGCGTCTCGCGAGCCTCGTGCGCTCTCGGAAGCGAGTCGGTTTTCTACGCTCGAGTCAAAGGGTCTCGTGAGTCTCGCGATGAAAACGAGAGCGCCCCTGTACACACTCGTTCGTTTAGTTGCCCGCAAACTGCGTTCGCGTGAAGTGGTGCATGCAGCGTACGACAATTATGTGGTCTAATGCGCGTGAGTTTGAGTTTTTGGAAGCCTACCAAAGGGAATCAATATTATGGAATCCAAAGGATGTCAGGTACAAGGACAAGCAATTAGTACATGACGCTTGGTTGCGGATAAGCAACGATTTAGATATCCCCGTTGAAGAATTAAAAAAAAAGCGAGACTCACTGTTGGCTACATACCGGAACCACAGAAGGATAGATAGATTATCCTTGCAATCCGGAGCTGGTGCTGGATCTGTTTATAAATAGATTTGGTTTGCGTACGACTTTATGAATTCATTCTTGAACGACGCAGTTACCAGCAGAAAAACATTAAACACAGATACACAGGTAACCAAATATTTATTTCCATACATCAAACCGTTAATTTAATTAACATTATTTGTTTTTTATTTTTATCATTAGTTTAATAAAATTAAGGTAACTAAATGTACTAAATAATTAATTCAATATAAATTTCGATATTTTGTCGATATTTTTAAACCGAGAAATTGGATATCTACTTACAATATTATTAATTATGCATTATTATAACAGTTAAAGAAATAAGTTGTAAATTTATCCCTTATCTGATGGGCATTCAGTGCCGATCTTCTTGGGATTAGTTGTAAGGGTCTGATGGCACATGTGTCTTCAATTTCATTCCTCCAAGAACCTGGGGTAACCAGTACATCATTACTGTCGTAAACATCTGTTGTACCTGGGAGCGTATATATTGAGTGTGAATAACTACTATTTCTTAAGAAATTGTGTAGTAGTACACAAGTCATAGTAATGATAGTGGTTTTTTCTGGGTCAAGTAGCAATGGTTTTCGAAATACCCTAAATCTTGAGGCTAATATCCCAAAAGCATTTTCAACGACCACGCGTGAAGATGAAAGTTTCATATTGAATATACGTTTCGGTGTTCGTTCATTATGACTTCCAGGAAAAGGCTTCATTATATGTGTTGATAATGCAAATGCTCCATCGCCCAAAAACACATATGGAACTTCTCTTGTACTACCTGGAAGTGGTCGTGGCATTGGCAAATTTAGATTATTCGAGCAAATTTTTTGCCAGAGTTGACAATTTTGAAAGACACCACCGTCACTAATTCTGCCCTGACTACCAATTTCTGCAAATATAAAATTGTAATTTCGACTAAAGCAAGTAGTACAATGCTAAAAGTCCTTTTGTAGTTGTAGAATTCCGAACCATTATGTGCAGGAGATTGCATCACAATATGTTTCCCATCGATAGCTCCAAGGCACCGTGGAAATTTTCTGAACCCTTTTGCTAATTCCATCCATGACTGTGGATCCTGTGGTATCTGTAACATTAATACATGTTTTGTTATTTTCAGAATCTACCAGCACCAGAATCGCCAATTCGAATTGAAAGCGAAAGTATAACTCAAAATGAAAATACAGATCCTAACAGTGATCAATCACAAGTTCAGATTCCTTCGCCATTGCCGAAAATACCACGACGTCGAAAAAATCCTATTGAACTAGAAGAAGCTGGGAAGACAATGAGGGATGCTATGTCCACACTTAATACAGTTCTGAATAAAAAGCAAGTAACAGAAGATGATTACGATCGTTACGGCAAGATTATAGCCAATAAACTCCGTAAATTTTCCGATACAGAAAGTCTACAAATAATGTATGAAATAGATGGGATATTTATTAGGCGAATAAACAATGCTGCTAACGCATCACCCACATACTACGGCCGTCCCTCGCCATCGCATACATCATACTCAGAACCCACCAGACAAATTCATACCCCTTTATACTACGCGCGCCCTCCATCGTCGTGCTCATCTTACTCCGAAACCACCAGACAAATCCACACACCTTTATACTACGCGCGTCCTTCATCGTCGTGCACATCTTACTCAGAACCTACAACTTTATATACCAATCAATCAAGAGTGCAAATACCATCCCCAGCTACCACTGAGCCTCCTCTCATACATATTATATCAGATCAGGTCTTGACCCCAAGAACAATTTCCAATCAATCTAATGATGATATCATAACTCAGGCATATTATGATGCTTAATTATTGTACAGTAAAATTTAGCAATAATTAAACAGACTGGTATTTTGAATTATTAACATTATTGATTCAAATATTTATATTATTATTATTGATTATATTATTGCAGCCGACCAAAGTAAATATCTGTATCTGACTGTGTCTAAAAATATATAAATTTTATATTATATAAATAAATAAATAAACGGTATAAATAAATATATTTTTTATAAATAAATAAATAAACGGTGCGCACACCAACAAACTAAGTTCTTTCTTTTGTGTTCATTTAAATAAAACATTATTGATTTCGTTATGTTTTTCTTTGTACTTACCCTAATTTGATCCTTTAAAACTCCATTTAATGCAATACATACTTCAGGTATAATTTTGGATATAATGGAGCTGGAGACTTTAAACAAAAAATGTAGACTTTCAAAGCTATCTCCGCTGGCCAAGAATCTCAAAGTAATTGCTAGGCGAACTTTGGCTGGTATTGTATCTCTGAAGGTTGTATTCTTCTTTGAAATCCACGGGAAAACTTTTTGCAACAAATACTCAAAGTCTGTTAAAGACATTCTTGTAAAATTGTCAAATTGACCAGAGGGTTCCGCCACTAGCTCAGCCAACTGATTCTCCATGGCACTTCTAGAAATAAACATAATTATAATATAAATAAAAATATTCTCGTTTTAAAAAAAAAAATTATTACGTGATTCTACTACTGGTCGGTAATTACTAATTAATTGTGGGTACTCAGGTACTTACATAAGTAAGTAGTTGGTAATTATAAAAATTATCAAAAAAAAATGGTTCGATATTGTTAAATAAAATATAGGTACTTACATGGTTCTGTTACGGTGAATAGAAACCATCCACCATCTTCTTCTTCGCCATGGCTTATTAATTTTCTTTTTATGGTAAATGTGTAAAAAATTATAATAACTAATAGCACAAAGGCAAAAAGCCGCAACAGTTTCTTGTAGGTCCATCGCAGCGGGCATCCGGAGTTCGAATGATACAACGAGTGTGTACATGGTGTGCTCTCGTGTCGAGCCTTTACGCGACGAGAGGCACGCGACGCGACGAGACGAGCGTGTATAAATAGCAACTGTTTTTGGCTCGCCGCTCACTTAGCGGTCAGCCACCGTAGAGTCTACTACACCTGAAGATGCCTCGTGTAGAGGCGAAACACGTATCGTATTGTCGTCGGTGGTGTGTCTTTCCTAGTGTAGTGGTGGTGGGAGTAGTGGTGCTGGGATTAGTGGTGACGGGGATAGTGCACGCAATTGACACATCATTTTATTTTATTGAGCGGATATTGGCAAAGTAAAATTTTTCCAACTTTAATTATTTTATATTCCCGACGTTTGGAGCACTTTACACCACCCATGCTCTCGGGCGGGACTGAGGTGTTTGACGTCACAATGTCATAGTTAACCACGGCTAAAATTATTAATTTTTGTTCCGATCTACGCAGTATGAACTTTTAGTATCTTGAAGTCTTGCAGTTGTATGCTTGGGTTGGGATTTAATTTTATTAATCATATGATCCCAAGCAGATGTTAGAACCCAGCCATCTTCTCAATTGAAATAAGGATGTTTTGTTATTTCAATAGCCTTGCGAATCATCCTTGGAAGTAATTGGTGTTCTTTAGCGATGATTTGTGGTCTATCAAATCTGATGTAGTGGCGGGGGCGATCCTGTACGTGTTCACAGACTGCAGACTTCCATCAGCGTCGATTCTTCACATCAGCTATATGTTCTTTAACGCGGGATTTTATTGATCTTTTAGTTTGTCCTATGTAAGAGAGACCACATTCACAATCAAGCTTGTACACTCCTGCATCTTGTAGAGGGACAATACACTTGACCGATGGTAAAAACTGACTAATCTTCTTCGGCGGCTTGAAGTATGTTTTAATGGAAATGGGTGCTGTAAAGTGCTCGAAACCTCGGGAATATAAAATAAGTTAATATACGCGATAAAGTCAGTAAAAACTAGTTTTATTGAAATGTGTAGTGTTCGCGTAAATATAAGAAATCATTAAATATTTCGAAGACATTTGAAGTTCGCCAATCCGCATTGGAGCAGAGTGGCGGACATTTCCTTGCCCAAATCCCCTCTCAGAAATGAGAGGAGGCCTGTAGCCAGAAGTGGGATGTATTCTTTAACTTTAACTTTTTCGGAAAATTAATTGGAACTTATCAGTGAAAGTCATAACTTCTGCGAACTACTTAGATAATTTAATCAATAAACACTTTTAAGCCTCAGAATTACTAGAAAATGCTACTCATATAAGTATTCACATAATTGACTTAGTTACTAATGAGCGAAAATCAGGGAACGTTTCTATACGTATTTATTTTCATTAATTTTTCATACTGTGTCGTGACGGCGTAAGAGAATTCACTACCCAATGCAATATAAACTAAGCTTATGAATTGCTCATGTGTTTAAAATTTCTATTTGAAATAATTTAAGATGTTGCTCTGAAAGTGTTCTTTGCCCTTAAAAGGATTTAATAACAATAATAATAATCCTCGATACCGCCCGCATAGTCCGCCGGTTTCTTTCCCTTTCCCCCTAACCCTCGGCTGTTTGGTCTCCCCTGGCGAGGGCTTCCATCTGGTTGGGCTTTTATTTATTTATGTATTATTTATTTATTCATGTTAGTATATTTTATATATATTTATGTATATTTATCATTTCCTTTTATTTATTTATTGAGCCCAACCAGATGAGAATACTATAAAAAAATTATATATATTACCACCATTAAAGTTACAATAAGTAGTGTACACAGAAATAACCAGAATTACGTAGTGTAGTAATTAATGGGCTCTAGCTCAGCATAAATGTTGCAGTTGCCTACAACGCTGTTATTCTGCTAGCGCCCAATATATGAACAGTACAGTACGCGCGCATCCCTGTTCATATTGCGTTTAATCATAATTGTTCACATTAGGATACATACCGTGGATTCCCGAGGATTATTATGTATTATATTATTTAGAATGGCCATTCATGATTTGATAACATAGCGCTGAAAACATAACATCACAATTTGCGCTATATCTATTAATGTCAGTCTGAGATCCTACCGCGTGAATAATACGTCTTTCGGTTTTTCAATGGAAATTTATTTTTTAATAATATTTTTATTAATAATAACAATTTTTAAGCAATACCTTTTTGCCGGGTTTTCTCTTAAATGTCCACAAGTATTTTTAATTAAAAAGTTAATGATTTTCTTTTGAACCATTTCATTATATTTATAACAAAATATGAAAGAAAATATTTAAAGAACTTACAAAGTTTGGATTATCACCTTTAATTCGCTCACAATTAGGCAATTAATTCTAAACAGATGTCGTTCTGTTAAAATTACTAATACATACATAACGTATTTTTATGAGTTATATAACAAATTAAAGTTATTTTTCTCTACACAATGAAGTAGATTTGCCAATAAAAAAGTGACCGGAAATAAAGGTTGTTTACAATTAAATGCAGAAAAGAGCGAGGCGAGTTAGCTAGCACACCGTCCGTCCGTCAGACAAAGACGCAGTGTATCTGTTCACACGTACACATTGCACATACACCAGGATGTAAAATAAAGTATTCCTCTATTAACAGGACTCTTTCCATAAACATTGAATTTCCATTATAAACATGTGAGCGTAGTAATCACGTGGTGGGATATTGAACTATAAATATTAATGTTGTAGAGACATAATTGTGTGCATATCTATTCAAACATAATACATTAAATTATTAAATAACTGCACTGAAGTGCACTGCACTGAATACAATGAACCAGTTGGATTATATATATTCCGCCAAAAAATAAAAATCAGTGCTTACAATGTTCCTTAAGTAAAAATAAAATTAAGTAACAAATATTGATAACTTTTTTCTTGCTTGGAGGTCACGCTCCCAGGCCGCCTTGGCGCAATTACAGAACGCTCCTTGAATGCAGAGTAAACTTGTGTCGATAGTCGACCGCTATAGATACTGAATTATGATTTTACCAAATAAATATTCTGTATTGATGTTTACCGTTACTGTTACAGCCTATTAAAGTCCACTGCTGAACATAAGCCTCCCCCATAGATTGCATCATAGGGGGGGGGGAATATTTACCATAGTGAACATTTGCTGCATTTTTTATTTTTAGTCGTTATTTGGAAGACGTTGCTGCCCATCTCCTGATTTGTTTACCCCAATCTTATTGATGTATGCATAAAAATAACATAGGAAATCTCAATCAATAGTATTTAGAGGAGCAGGGTGACGGTTCCTTCCCGCTCTTTTATTTTCTTATTAATATAAGGATGACTATAAAATCCCAGTTAGTTAAAGTACATCAAATCTTTACAATAAGTTCTCCCAAAAGTTGTAGTCAGTTTTGTTTGCAGGAGTTAAATTTGACCCTTAAAATTTGTTGCAATTTACGTATTGTAACACTCTCACCCCCCTCTTTGTTTCTTTCTTTAGAATTTATATCTTTAAGATATATAAAATTGACGAGACTAGTATATTAACCATATATTGATCTCTCTAAGGTTCAAATATAGGCCGTTTAATAAATTTATGGCGAGATCGTCTTAGTTAGGACCCTTATACCCTTATTTTAGACCGTTGTGTTTGTTTAGTAACTTAGTTATTTCAGGTATCTTTTGGAAGAATGAATGTTCACTAGAGCAGCCGAAAGCTGTTGATAGTGCCTTATAAGCTAAAGAACCCCGTTCACGAAGACAGAGCTCAAAAAAAAAGTTAAGATCATCTAACCGTCCCTTTTCCACTTGTATCAGGTTCACATCAATCAATTCCTTATTAAATAATCCCTTCCTGCCTTTTCCAAGGCTCACAATATTTATATCAAATACAGATGCAAGGGCTTCGCTCTCCCACATTTAAAAAAAAATGTGGGTGAGGCACACGGCTCCACACACGCCGTGTGCGGTAAGCGCCAACCAACCAACGCGCTCCCCCCGAAGGGGACGTTAAGTTGGGAACTGGACCGTAGTCCACAGCAAAATAACTGGCGTACCAGTAAAAAGAGGACTAGGCCCCTTGGTAGTGCGTAAGCAGAAACACCGCCCGAAGTCGCGCATGACAATGCGTGTAAACGCCATATAGAATACGATCAAATCCAGCCACAGTGAATATACGTCACACGGGTTAGGCAACAATAGGCACACTGGCCATAAAAAGCCCTCCGTGAGCGCCAGCACCTGCCAGACAGCCGTTCCTGCAGACGTGATGTAAGTGTAAGGCATCACCATAAATTGCATGTCAGCACAGCCAATTGGCCGCAGAGCGTGTCATGAGTCTACCGCTCACCTCAAGGGAATGGGGCCCACGTTGCGCGGCTTTCGGCCGCAGCCTTGAGAGCCTCCTCAGATTCTCCCTCCAGCTACCACCCGCATGAGGTCGACACTTATGCTCCACCAGCCAATATAATAGCAGATATAGACAAAAGGCAGTTATAAGATAATAGTAATCATTTGCCATCAGAAAGGGCTTGTGTCACTGACGTTGATGCATGAATGTGCATTTTTCGATCATGTTTCTCTCAACCCACCAACAAGTTGCCTTCAATCATTTAAATGTGTGAACTTTATAGGGATATATTATTATGTTGTTATATAAAACATCATGGAGGTCAGACGGTCTGCAGCCCCGTAATGAAGGGACCCGACTAGGGCAAAGCTACTTGAGTCAAACCAAGACGCAGAGAGTGCCATTGGAAATAGCAACCCGCCAAACAACCATCGCAGAGACGCAATGCTGCAGAATGCAACAAGCATCAATACGACTATTGTCGGGCTTACACCATCTCAAGGTCCCCATACAATCCCAGCAGACATCACCACCCGCATACCTCCATCGACCATAACCACAAGATGCGTTGAATCAGGCGCAACATACCCGCAGATTTTTTTTTATAGGAGAGGGTGCAAACAAGCATGCGGCTCACCTGATGGTAAGTGACTACCGCCGTCCATGAACAACTGCAACAACAGGGGAATTGCAGATGCGTTGCCTGCCGACCTTTTAAAAAGGAGTAGGCTCTTTTCTTGAAGGTCCCTCAGTCGTATCGGTCTGAAAAAATCGCTGGTGGTAATCGATTCCACAAAGAAGTTGTGCGAGGAAGGAAACATCTTCTAAATCGCACAGTGGTGGACCGCCAATCATCCAGATGGTATGGATGGTATCGCGAATTTTGTCGCGATGTGCGATGGTGAAATTGAGCGGCTGGAATTAGTCCGAACAATTCCTCAGAGCACTCCCCGTGGTAGATGCGATAAAATACGCAAAGAGATGCATTATCTCTACGCAGTGCCAGTGAGTCAAGCCGATCGGAAAGAACTCGGTCGTCGACGATTCGAACCGCTCTGCGCTGGATGCGGTCAAGTGGAAGGAGCTGGCACTGGGGCCCCTGCCCAGAGATGGGAACAGTATTTCATGTGAGGCCGAACCTGCAACTTGTAAAGTTGCAGGCGGTGTGCCGGCATGAAATACTGTCCCGCTCTGCTGAGCACGCCAAGCTTTTTAGAGGCCAATTTGGCCTTCTCTTCCAAGTGACCACGAAACTATACGTCACTCGATATGTCGACGCCGAGGATTCCGATACTGGCTGAGGCAACAAGGGGAGTGCTTTGAAACTGAGAAGATACGACAAAGGGGTTCTTTTTAGCGGTAAACGCGCAAATTTGTATCTTCTGAGGATTAAATTGGACTAGATTTAGTCGCCCCCAATCCGAGACTTTGTTCAGCAAAGACTCGACTTCAGACACAAGTTTGTTCCGGTACTCAGCGACGTTTTCCCAAGAAATATTGGCACGGCCGGTGTATAGAGCATTACCAGTGCTGTCATCCATCACAAGACGCAATACCGCAAGTAGCAGTAAGCATCAATGCAACTGTCATACGGATGGTGCTCCCTCACAACACACCCACATGATCCCTATCGATTTTAGTAAGAAAATTAATAATGTTGTTAACTAAAAATACCATCAACGTATCATAGTAGTACGCTACTAAGACGTCAGTAGCCAAAACTTCACGTATCATAACGCTATTGCACTAAGACATGGAGTTGAGTATGCTTGCTGCACTTAAAAGTACTACCAAACACACTCACCCTAATCCGAAAGATAGCCGACTTATCATAACGCTATGCGCTAAGACGCCGCCCACAAACGGTAGGGGTGTGCGATGTCCACGGGCAAGTCGTATTGCTACAATAAACCCGCTTACCACCGGCACTAAGATGATATGTCTAGGACACATCGGTTAGCGAGTCCAAGTTTACCTCGGTCTCGGACACAATCTACACAATGAAGCAATCTACACGCCTCTATAATAATCCTTTTCAAGTCCCATTTCTTTCAATATAATGCTTTTACATATTTGAGACCTTCCACATATTTGCTTTATTTCATAGACCATACTATTTATTATATGTCTTACACATATGGGACTTCAAGTCATAACTCTGCTATCATAATGCTTATGCATCGTAGAGACCTTCTATATTAATGCTTTTGTATCATAGACCTTACTATCATAAGTCGCTAATATAGGACTAGTTATTGTGCAACAGTACTATTAGCAGTCGGTCATCCGACCACCCCATATATGTCCCACTTCTTTCAATATAATGCTTTTACATATTTGAGACCTTCCACATATTTGCTTTATTTCTTAGACCATACTATTATATGTCTTAAACATATGGGACTTCAAGTCATAACTCTGCTATCATAATGCTTATACATCATAGATGCCTTCTATATTAATGCTTTTGTATCATAGACCTTATTATCATAAGTCCCTAATATAGGACTATACATTGTGCTGCAGTACTAGTAGCAGTCGGTCAGCCGACCACCCCATATATAATATACACCCATGGGTATGTGTCTCCGGCAACGCCCTTCATATAAGCAAACATTACATGAACACCCTCATTAACTTAGAAATTTTTTGAGTAATACAAGAACACCCTCTGAAATTTTTTGAGTAATCCAGGAACATCCTCATTAACTTTTTGACCCATTTTTATCAATTATATTACAAATGTTATTTATCTTTATTATTGCAATATAAATGACTTTTACTTGTATTATTTAATACATTTTAAATATTTTAAGCAGAATTTTAATAATTTACTATACTATAATATTCAATAATCGAAATGAATATATTTGAACTTTATGCTTATTAATGCATTTTAATTGTTTAAAATATAACTTCTATGACATTTCTAAATGTCTTTATATTGAATTTAATTATTATTCATTAATAACAATTATGAGGCGTCACAGTATGTTAGACTCAAAGTTGAATGGAAATATTATGGCGTATGAAAATTGTTAAATAAATTCATGATTTTAATTTTGTCGAAAAATTCCTTAGAATATTTATTTTAAAGAATTTTATGATATCATCCAGTTATAAACTTTTTTATAAGAAAGAAGAACAAAAATATTTATTTGACCATTCCTTATAAAATATAGTAGGTACAGCTGTAAAATAGTATATGACGGTAACACCGACGCGAGACGAGAGGTTGATTTAAAGCATTAAGATAATTATTTAGCCTACAGAAATATTATGATATTAATTAATAAAGATTAAAAGATTTCATGTCATATAATAAATAACTTTTTATCAAATTTGTGATTACTTAAAATAATTCTGAAGAAACTTGCACGTCTGAGGAACAAAATAATTGGAGAACATGCGAAATCACAACACACACTGAAGCAGCGCGTTGGACTCATTGCTCCATAGAGAAGGCATACACCCAACAATGGGGCATATTATTGTAGGCTGTAACTTTACAGCCTATCAAAAGTCACTGCTAAACATAGGCCTCCCCATGTCTCATAGGGGGGATATTTGCACTAGTTGGCGCAACTAGCAAGCGGGTTGGCAATCGCAGTTTTTTTTATTTCCATCTCCTGGTTCAGTTTCCCTCTATCGCCTCTTACGACACCCACGGGATTATATGGACGTAGTGATTATTCTTACACCGCCACTACACGGTATCAATCAAATTCGAAAAAAAATATGAATTCCGGTTACATTCAGAAGTTATCAAGCATCATTACATATTATTTAAAATTGAATTGAATATTTAAATGTAATTTAATATAAAACAGAAAATCAGAGTTAACATCTTTATTGGTTGTGAATAAGTGAGCAACAGCTTAGGCAAAATTAAATCAGAGAGCAGAATACCGGTTCCATGCCGACGTTAACAGTTATGAATCCATGTGGAAACTAACGATAGCACTTCAGTTAGTACCCAGCCGACCATTAACTGACTTCGGGTTAGGATGTTATTGTGAAAACGTAGCATTATTAGGCCCGTACCTTCGAAATCAATTTATAAGCGATAGAGTTGAAACTTCCGTTCTTTTTTAACTTATGTTTATTTCATTCTTCTTTTTAATGGAATACGTTTCACTGCTGAAAATGACTGATTTACTAGATGGTAGGACCCCTTTTTTTGCTTAGCAATCCATCTGGGTAACTCACCACACTCTTACCTACTTCTGTAGCCAAATTGTAATGTTTGCACTGCTGTGTTCCGTTTGGAAGGGTCAGTATAATTATAGGTTGTGAGGCATTACATCTCACTCCTCAGAGGTGACGGAACTTTAGCCTTCTTTGTTTGAATTTTGCTGCAGGTGTCCATGTTCTGAAGTAGCTACTTAACATCAGCAGGGCTAACATGGGCAGGAGACAATTTTATCCCCGGGGAAAGGAGAAAATGTTTATCCCCTCGCTTAGTTTTATCCACCCTTAGAGCATGGGCACACCGGTGGATATAATATCCACAGTAGATAAAATGGGAGATAGACTTAGACTTAGATAGATTTTTTTGTATGAATATAAACTTCAACCCACGTCCAATGAACTAGGATAAAATTGTCCCTTTCAAATGTAAAAAAGCATAATTTTTTATCTTTCATTTGGCTCCATGCTATGGACGGGGGATATATGTCTACTCGTTATGTCAAACGGGTATATACTTCTCCCCGTTTGACATAACAAGATAATATTATCTCTTGTCAGTGGATATAATCGGGGGAAAAAATTTTTTTCCCCCACCCATGCTAGCCGTGCAGGTGGACTTTAAGATCGTTTGTCACTTCAGTTTTATTAAAAACAAAACATGAGCTTTTTTATAGCGGGGTAATCAGCGGGTCGTTTAGTAGGTTAACTGACGGGCGCAATACTAAATGTAAAAAGACCGCATGATGTTTTGGATATTTTTGGAAAATTTCCGAAATCGCCTTGTACGACGATGACTTTCTTCTAATTATTTACTTTTTATAATTAATTTTAATTATTTACTTGTAGCAATTGTATTATATGTTGGAAACTTTCATATACCTAGCTAATTGCGCTTTCTTACATATCTTCATAGTGCGAGACTTAAACATTACGCAACGGTACTGCGACAGTCCAATTACATTACAATAGATAGATAAATAGTGTTGTTAGCTTTACTTACCTCGAGCATTTTGTAACCCACGTGCGATTGTATTCACTCTAAGGTTGACTCCAAGTTGAAGCCCTCCGTTCTCGTTCTTTGTCAGCATGATCTATTTCAACATGATAATCATCATCATCATCATAATCATGATCATCTCTAACAATATGCCCTGTTACAAATTTTGCAGAGGATACTAGTTACTAACCCTTTATGTATTTTAGATACTCAAATAATTTTATGGAAATAAACACTCAGAACAAAAACAATTATTTGTAGGTTATTTTATTTTATTCCTTAGAAAGAACAAAATACGCTTTTACATTAATTAGTGCTCAAATTTTAGGCAGACTGAAGCCAAATTAATTCGTTTGTAAAATCAAAGTTAAGTCAGTTGTTAAGTTAAACAAAATACATCAGTAAGTTCTATAATTTTAGATAAAGGGGTATAAAATAATGACGGCGATTAAATTCGTTATAAAGCAAATTGTTTTGTGTCACAATAACTTCTTAAGTAAAGCTGAGAACACAAATAAAATGGTTGTAATTCTGATTGATTTGAAAAATTTGAGAAATTTTGCAAATAATTTGTTTACTGTGTGAAATTACTGTACAAATTGAAATATATACAATACCTATTAATTGCGCAGGAGATATAATATCTATTATTGTACCACAAAAGTTGATTGTCTTATTAGTCTAGTAGTCGTCAACGCGATTGCTGATCACGAGGTCCCAGGTAAGCATCCCGGGTAGGGCCAAATTCAATTATTGGGTTTTTCTGTCAAGAAATTTTCAGGAGCAGCCCGGCATCAGGAAGTTGGCGGTTTTTAACCCTCCTGCCTCGGAAAACACGTAAAGCCGTTGTATCTTCGCCTAATCTTTCTCCGGTCGTGTCGGATTGTCGTCCAAATGGACTATGAGAGTGAAGGAATAGAGAGTGCACCTGTGTTCACGTCCTCACCCGTTTTAACCTTTGCTATCAAATCTGAGACAAGCTAGCATGTAGTGTAAGAGAAATTGGGATATTTTTATTGCTAGCTGAGTTTAAATTTTAGTACAAATATGGCGTAACCCAGTGGTAAGACCACTGGGTTACGCCACCCGCGCTAATAAGTACTGGGAACAAAATTCCTAACAGTCATACAAGTAAGGCTATTGGTAAGACTGCTGGGAAAAAATTTCGATTTGCAGCGTGCTCGCCGTTAAAAGAAAACATCATGAGAAAACCAGCTTGTCTGAAGAATAGAAATATTTCATGGACATGTGAAGTACACCAACATGCACTAGCGCAGTACGGCAGATTAAATACTCGATTACCTATCCTTTCAGAAATGGAGTGCCTAGCAGTATACGTCAGTATATAGGCTAATACTTAATTTTACTTTTTATTTTACATTTCGTTTATTTTTAACGCTCATTGTTATGTTCCCCCACTGTCTTACTTTTATTCTAATAAAAGCGCAAATAAATTAATAAAATACACGAATTTTACGATTTATAATATATACATGTTTATACATAAATTATTAAGCGGGAATGGTTTGTACATCTCTTCAAAAGGATCTCCAAATAATACATAGGACATAAGTAAATAAAAATATTTATCAGAATTGGGATATAGATACTAAAACTCAATTTTGAACCGTGTAGTGACGTTGTAAGAATATTAACTACCCCGGATCGTTCCGTGAGAGGCGACAGCAGAAAACAAACCAGAAGATTGGTAGCAACCTCTTTTTAATGGCAAATAAAAATTTAAAACTGCAGTTGCTAATCCGCTTGCCAAGCGTTGCAAATTTGGCAAATATACCCCCTATATAAAGCAATATATGATGAGGCCTACGATCAGAAGTGGGCTGGTTGTAACGGTAACTCAATTCTAGTCGTAAAATTAAAATAAGAGCTCCGCTAGAGCTGTGTAAGTGGGCCCACTCGACCTAGGAAGAACCACGCTCGCACAGAATTCCACCGTCAAAAGCAAGGTAATGCTGTTGTTTCATATGGTGAGTCAGTTTCAGTCAGTCAGTTTTATACGGTGGAATTAATGGTAAAGTCACATTCTTACTAAAGGATAAAAATGTAGATGTCAATAAGAGCATTCACTTTACACATTTTTTTACATTTTGTTAGTTGACAGAGGTAACTACATACTCGTAACTTACTAAGTATAAGAAAAATAATTAATAACTTTTTACAACTTTTAAATATGAATTTTTAAAAATTGTTAGACGAATTTAATTTACATCGTGTAAAAAATAAAATCTGCCTTAACTTTTGTTTGAAGCCCTGGTAAGGGATTAGACTGAAATAAGTTCTTTACTATTAAAGTTATTTACCAACTTTCTCCATTACTTCTGGCAGCCAATCCGTTTTTATCCAACTCGGAAAAACTTCACAGTAAAACTTTAAAGAAATGTATTCGTACAAATATAAAGTACTGGAAATTTTACCTTGTTTTATTAATAAGTTATCTGAAAAAAATTGTATGCACTAGAAATTATATGTTTGTGTTGTGGATAAAAGTGAGGCAGAGTCATTTTTATAATAAAAAATATTTCATCATCTAAATAAAGCAAAGGTTATTTTAATTTATTATATGTATATATTGATATAATATAAATTAAGGAAGGGTTTATTTATGAAAAACGCTGCCCTCGCTTAAATTAAGTAGGCATAAGGCTGATACAAGCATTAAAATCTCTTTATGGACGGTTGTTTGGAAACTGAAAGTCGAAAAATGTGGGTTAGTAATGGGTGATTTAACCGTCAAATGCCTTGTACGCTGACGATTAAGTCATATTTGAGTCGTAGTCGAGTCGGCAGAAGAAGCATGAGAGTGAAATTAATCCTGTAGAAATGCAGTCATTAAGAAGTATGTTATGAGTATGTTAGTGCTGACTCAGAAGGATAGGGTGAAAAATATGTGATAAGAGAAAAGTGTGTTTTAGAAGATGCTGTGAGCAGGATTAAGAAAGGAACATTTCGACAAGGGACGTCCTAAACGGAAATTTACATAAATAATCAAATTTCAGATATAACAGTCGAGTCTATAAGAGCGCTACTCTACATTCCGCCCATATAAATCAATAAATTGCGAAAGAAATTTTTGGTTTTCCTATTAGTTTATCAATAAGAAAATTTTATTTATGTACGTTACTCACAAACAATCAAAAAACAATCCCCATCGTTGGTCGGTTCTTCAAGCTATATAGTCGGCCTATCCATTTCATCTTAGTTATTCGTGTTACATATTTTATCGCACAGATAAACCCAGAATACAACCATCTCCATAACTCGCCGAGTAACTTTACTTAGTGGCTGCCGGCTATATGACGCAGCTCCTGAAATGGCCGGCATAAAAGAAACACGTCTCGTTTTCGAAAGTCCTCACGCAAGGGTTTTACGTTTTATACAGAAATTATACCGGATGAGAAAATTCCTCGTAGTTTCCCGAACGCCAAACTGTCTTAACCAAAGTTCGGTTATCCTCTTGGTTCGACCAAGAGGATATATATCTACAGATACATATCTTCTTGTACATATCTAACCGGAAATTTTATCCCAGACACACATATTTCGACGCCCCCAAGCAAAAAAACTGGTAATGTGCTAGTATGGAATTTTTACTGTTATTTCAGATTCGTAATCTATAGATTGGAATACACATGGGTAATTGTTAAAAGTTCATGAACACTTTAGAAAAGCATTACATTATATTTTCCTTATTTATCATGGCATAAATATATATATAATATATTTATGCCATGATAAACACGGTGACGGCTGACGCGGCACGGTGACGCTGACGGCTGTAACATAGTTTATACTAGAAGGGAAAGAAACCGGCGGATGATGCGGGCGGTATCGAGGAGCACCGCCTTCTGCATTTGAGCCCGGAGCGTTCCGTCACGGAGTCCCAGTCGCCTCAAATGATCCGAGAGTCTGACCGAGATTATTGTTATTATTACATATTTATATATTGTATGTATTTAAGTAGATTTATGTATTTTTGTATAAATAATAAATATATAAATATTCTTACAAGTCTCTACTATGTATTCGACGTATATTTAGCTGCCCGATAGTTCGTAAGATTGAGAAAGACTAAATAACAACCAAAAATACTGTTAACAAGGTTTTAATATCCTAAAAATATATTAGAGCAAGATCCCAGGGCCACCAGATCCTCTTCCCCTCGGACCGCGTATGCGTTTAGACGTGTGTTACTGTGCAAGTTTAAATTTTAAAAATAAATTAATTTAAAGAAATAATTTTGCTACGAAATTCCGTGCAAGTACCAGGCACTCATAACGCGTGAGAAGTTGACGGTGCGTCCGAAACTCCGAGAAACGCAGAGCAACGCAACTGCGATAACCACAGTTTGTCTACGGTGGTGCTTATCTATCTTCATTCATAACTGCAGACATCGCACGTACGTCACTAAATCTTTCGCATTATAATTCATAAGCGCTAGCGATTTCAGTTAAAATTTTGAGGCTTGGTTTAAGGAAAAAATATATATAGATAATTAAACTTCTATTTGATTTAAAGATTGAAAACGTTGCTATATAGTAATTCTATGATGGATAAATCTGTATCAGATACGGAATTAATGTTTTGTCCACTAATAACAAGACTCCACCTAATTATGTATTTCAACGAACCAAGAGGACTAGAGAAGAAATGGCTGATTCTGTTAGTAATCAGTTGGCTGATTTCAAAGAAGAAATTATAAAAATTATGACACTATTTACAACAAAACAAGAAAATGAATTTCAACGAATTAACTCAACACTGAAAGAAATCCAGCAGACAAATATTAATATAGAAAGAACGATTGCCTTTTAGCTACTAAAATGAAGAGTTTAAAAGAAAATTGATCAGTTAGAGAACCAGGTGAAGGAGGATAAGAAGTATATCACAATTTTGGAAAATAAAATTGAGGAAATTCAAATGGAAACCGAAAAGTAATATTGAAATAAAAAATGTTCCAAAGAAAATAATGAAACAAAAGAAGACCTAATTGATATGGTTGTGAGTCTATCACAGAACATTGGTTGTAAGGTTGATAAATTAGATATAAAAGATATATATAGAGTACGTGGAAAAAATCTGAAAAACTAAATACACTGATTGTTGTAGAAACTGGTTCTACGATTCTTAAGACTGAAATCTTAAAATGGGTAAAGCTTTTAATATAAAAACAAAAGTAAGCTGTGTGCTAAGCATCTGCTTTTGTACAGGAAGACACACCCATCTTTTATCAGAGCACCCACTTTGAAAGGATCCGTCTACACTTCCTGCCAGAGACCTAGTTAAGACTAAAGCATACAAATTCTGTTGGACTGCATATGGCAGTATACGTAAGAAAAGACGAATTTTCTCCTATAGTCACCATTAGAAGCGAAGAACAGGTACACCAATCTTTTTAGACAAATGACTAAGCCATTTGTTAAATTTTTTCTTACCTAATCTAAAATTAATTCCCTTTATTTTTTTATTGATGTTAAAATTCTGTTTAATAATTTCAAAGGTGTTCTATCACTTTTTATTATTGTCAAAACTAATTAACTTTGCATATGTTACTTACACATCTTGCAGTTACACACACTTTAATAACACTATTATGTATACACTACACACATTAAATACACTATCAAGAAAATACAATGGAAATGATAACTTAGTTCAGCTTAACGACATAAGTATAAATATAACTACACATATACTAGCAATTCAATCTCACATATTTCGTTCAGTATTAGAGAAGACGTCTATAGTAGGTAGAATATTAAATGAGTGAGACCTTACAAAATATTGAAGAAATAGACAATTTAAGTATAGCACGTAATATTGAATGTGATACCTTAGAGTTTGCTACTCATTTCAAAAGAAAACAAAATGACCTCACTATTATCTCACAAAATATAAGAAGTATCTATAGTAACTTCAATGACTTTTTAATAACTTTATCTAGCTTCGATTTTAAATTAGATGTAATTATTTTAACTGAATGCAGACTAGACAGTAACAAGCCTATCCCACAACCAGTTGACTACCACACCTACTCTACTACATAGCAGCTAAACCAGAATGATGGGGTTACTGTTTATGTAAAGACTTTATTAAAAATAAAGTAAAAGAGATAAAACTGGCACAGGCGTCTTGTATTTAAGTAGACATATCAAATAATATCTTTTTATGTATCTATCGCTCGCCATCAAATACAAATATAGATAATTTTTAGCTTCTCTAGTGCACATCTTGAGACAATATCAATGCATAAAAATATAATAATAGTTGGGACATAAATATCAATTAGACCTAAAAATATGGAGCCATCGCAAGATTATAAGAATAGAATGAGTTATCTTAACATGTTGGCAGAATTTGAAATACTTCCATATGCTACCCACAAGGAACCTCAACTGTTTGGATCACTTTATGCTCAAAACAGACAGTAAAAGGATCTGCCTTCATAGCAATATTACATACCACCATTACAGACCATTTTACTACATTTTTATGCTTATCCAAAATTAAATATAATCAATTTTCAAATAAAACTAAATCTATACTAGACTACGACAAAGCTCAAAAATATCTACAAGAAAGTAATCTGGCTAAGTTATTAGAATGTTATGACCCTAATGTATTAACTGACCTTCTTTTGCAAAATATAGCTAATTCTATAAAAAACAATATTATTACTATTGAAATTCGAAGAGTAAACGTATCATAAAACCTTGGATTACAACTGGTATTCTTAAGTGCATAAATAATAGAAATAAGTTACAAAAAATTTGAAAAGACCCACACAATGAAATTTTAAAATAACATACTTAAGATATAGAAATTACTGCAATAATTTAATTAAAAGCTGAAAAGAAGATATGAAAGAGAGCAACTTGCTAAATCAGTTTCAAATAATGCTACTCTGAAAAATATAAAAATATAACAAACTCGAACCAATCGAAAAGCCAAAACACAGAATTATTAAATACTAAACCCACCCTACACGAAGCAGCAAATTCTGTTAATGAGTACTTTGTTAACATTGGTAAACAACTTGCTCAACAAATTAAAGATATTGCCTTGCATGACTCATATAACCTTTCTGACACACTGCCTGCACTGGGAAATTCCTTCACGCTCTTGACACAGATCATGATGAAGTGGATAGAATCTTGATGAGCCTAAAATCTAACAGTGCACCGGGTTGGGATATGATTCAACAAAGTATTTAAAATTTGTAAGATATGAAGTCGTTCCTATTATAACTCACCTTGCCAACCTTTGTTTTAATAAGGGATATTCCTACCCTGTTAAAGCAATCTATTATTATTCCGGTACACAAGGGTGGAGATAGGACGGAAGTGAATAATTATAGGCCCATATCCATATTACCTAGCATATCAAAAATTTTGGAAAAGCTTATTAATAATCGTTTAGTAAATTTTTAAATAAATATAATATTTTGTCTCCTTCCCAATTTGGATTTAGAACGGGTAAATCCACAGAAGATGCTGTAACTTCTTTAAGCTCGCTAATAATTGAAGAAATTGATAATAAAATAAATGTTTAACGGTGTTTCTTGATATCAAAAAGCCTTGACACCGTTTCTGTCCCTATCCTAGTAAATAAATTGAAAAGGTTGGTATAAGGGGCACCATTAACTTTTTAAAAGCTACTCTAATAGGAAAGAGAGTAAAGTTGGAACAGTACTTAAGTGAAGATGCAGAAATAACATACGGAGTTCCACAGGAAGCGTTTTGGCCCTACATTATTTCTTGTATATATCAACGACCTTTGTAGCCTAAAAAATAAAAACGCAAAATCTTCTCCTATGCTGATGATACTGCAGTTGTCCTCTCTGGAAATTCCTGGAAGCTGTGGAAAATAGTGCCGAAAATGGAATGGTTCAAATAGCTACTTGGTTAAAATATAACTTGCTCTCGCTGAACACAAATAAGACTAACTATATGTTTCAGTATCTACAATAAAAATCAACCTGATGACAGATTTAGTATAAGGGTTCATGATCATCATACATCGTGTCACAGCAACACCCAGGATAGGAACTGCAACTGCCCGATCATTAATAAAGTTACCCATACAAAGTACCTGGGTGTCATGATTGATCAGAGACTGTCCTGGTACCCACAGCTTGAGCAAGTTGCCGGAAGAGTCAGAAAGTTGATTTGGGTCTTTAGATCATTAAGGCATGTGGTTCCAGGTAGTAATAAAAAAATGGTGACGGGAAACATCAAGAACAATTTTGAATGAGATATATATCGCCTTGGTTCAATCTGTCTTGAATATTGCATTCCTGTGTGGGGAGGTGCGGCAAAACTAAGTTTATAGAAGTTGAGAGAGCACAACGCGCTTATTAAAGTTATGAACTCAAAAATATTAGATACCCACGGAAAGGCTTTATCTCGATAGTGGCTACTTACGGTAAGGAAACTGTATATAAAACAGATCACACTCAATAAACACAAAAATTTACCCTACGATGCAAGTAAAAAGGAAAAAGAAGAAAAATAATGTAGCTACGGTACCCCAAACTAAAACTAAGTTTGCTAGTACTCAATATAATAGTCGCTCGTCTCAAATTTATAATAAAATCAATAAAGAATTAGATATTTATTCGAAACAATATATCGAATGTAAAAAGGTAGTACAAAATTGGTTAGAGTCACTTAATTATGAGAACACTGAGCTGCTTTTACATACAGTAAAATAGTACACACACATACCCACACACACACACACACACACACACACACTATACACACACACACACACACACGCACACCGCACACACACACACACACACACACACACACACACACACACACACACACACACACACACACACACACACACACACACGCACACGCGCACACACACACACACACACACACACACACACACACACACACACACACACACACACACACACGCACGCACGCACGCTTTCGCATACATATAACAAATATCATAATCTGAAAAGAAAACAACTGTAAATACTCCCTTTTAGTCTTTAAGTTTTTCTTTGTAATATCATATTTCATAATGTAAATAATATAATATAATATATAGATATTGATATGGAAGAGCGGATTCACCTGGTACAGGCATTATTTGCTTAAAAGGAGAATCCGGCCACTAATGTTTGTAAACCAATTCTATTTGATGAAATAAATTTTATTATTATTATTATTATTATTATTATTATTATTACCAGACGTCTTTCCGTCGGCAGTATAGCTTTCCAGACCCTTTAAAGTTCTCAAAAAAAAAATCTCAATTTCACTTACATTCTGAAGCTCTGTTTTTGTATATGTTAGTCAGACAACTATTTTTAAACGTTTTACAAGAAGGCATACCGATTCAAGGCATCAATCATCTCCTAGACGCAATTTTGTTTTTGGACAAGTTAGACGGAATTTTTATTTTATTTTATTTAATAAGGCTTACCAACTAAATACATAAACGGAACTTATGATATCACACTTTTTGGAGAAATACATTTTACATATGCATTTAAATTAAAGGTATACACAACATTCTTATTATAATAAAGACGTTGTTTTACAGATTACAAATTAAACATTTTAAATTAGTAAAAATATAAAAGGATTTTATTTTACAATAATGGCAAAACTAAAAAACTAAAAACTAAAAATGAATCTTACAACAATCCAAAATCGATTTTTTAAAAGTATCTATCTTTTCACAGAAGATATCTAAATTACCATTTTGAAATAAAAGGTTAAATTTTTTTAACATTGTACAAATAGGAGAGGAACTACCATACTTCGTTTTTCTCAAGGACACTGAAAATGATTTATAATTATGCAGACGAGCCGTAATGTTACGTGAAATATTTAAAAACACTTATCCTAATACTAAACTTGTTATTACTGGTGATCTGAATATAAGCACTCTTAAACCAGGAAAAGTCAACACTTATCTGCATGATTTATGTCATATTTACTGTCTAAAATTCATATTAATGTTCCAACTAGAAAAGAGACTTATATAGACCAATAATATAGAGAATGCTTCAGCAACAGTATTGCCTTTGTTTCTATCAGTTATTAAGTTCCCGGGTTCAACAAAAAAATTCAATGAACAAGACATATTTTAAAAACATAAGAGATTATAATCGTAGAGTATTATATTGTAGGATTATAATCGAGTAATGTTCGTAAATTCAAGGAATGTCTAAATAATCTATCATGTTGTGAAACATATTCTGAAAATTACCTAAACATTGCATTGAATAACTTTTATGATTTACATATTTTGCTTATTATCGAGTATAATCTATGTTTCCCAAGAATAAAAATACTAATTAAAAATAGTAATCAAAATAATTGGATTATTAAAGGTTTGAAAAATAGCTGTAAAACAAAAAGAGCACTGCGGTATCAATATTATAAAAATAAAACTATATTAAATAAGGACAATTATAAAAAATATTCTCATTTATTTAAAAAAATGTATCAACCAATCAAAGAAAATTTGTAAGATAAAATTTATAAGTAACAGTAAAAATAAATACAGGGCAACATGGTCCGTCATAAAAAAAGAAATATCAAATACAAAATTGGATAATATTAAGGATCTAAGAATAAATGATAAAAACCTAACTAAACTTTATGACATAGCAACCGCTTTTAACAACTATTTTATTGACATTACTAATTATATTATATCTAATAATGATAACACGGAAAACATTACGCCTAATAATACAATATCATTATCAAATTCAATATTTCTTAAACCCATGTCAAAAGATGAGGTGAATAATGAGATCATGTCCTTAAATAACACTGCCTTGGAAGGTTCATTCATTCATTCATTACAGCCCTTCACAAGTCCACTGCTGAACATAGGCCTCCCCCACGGAATGCCACAAAGCACGGTCCCGAGCCACCTGCATCCATTGGCTTCCTGCATGTACGCTGCCCAGCCGAGTTGAATCCGTCGATTGACCTCTCGGTCGAAGTTGGACTTACCTAGTCGGACTATTTGTCCCAGGTAAACATATTCGTCAACAACTTCGAGCTTAGTGCTCCCAACAACTACCGGCATAGGTGTGACATGGACATTAAACATGATTTTGTTTTGTCCATGTTCATCTTGAGACCTATCCGTTGGGAGAACTATTGAGGTCATTGAGCATAGTGCTTAGGTCCTCCAGCGATTCTGCCATAAGGACCGATGTGTCCTAGACATATCATCTTAGTGCCGGTAGTAAGCGGGTTTATTGTAGCAATACGACTTGCCCGTGGACATCGCACACCCCTACCGTTTGTGGGCGGCGTCTTAGCGCATAGCGTTATGATAAGTCGGCTATCTTTCGGATTAGGGTGAGTGTGTTTGGTAGTACTTTTAAGTGCAGCAAGCATACTCAGTTTGTAGCGTACTCGTCTTAGTAGCGTACTACTATGATACGTTGGTGGTATTTTTAGTTAACAACATTATTAATTTTGTTACCAAAGTCGATAGGGATCATGTGGGTGTGTTGTGAGGGAGCACCATCCGTATGACAATTGCATTGATGCTTACTGCTACTTGCGGTTTTGCGTCTTGTGATGGATGACAGCACTGGTAATGCTCTATACACCGGCCGTGCCAATATTTCTCGGGAAAACGTCGCCGAGTACCGGAACAAACTTGTGTCTGAAGTCGAGTCTTTGCTGAACAAAGTCTCGGATTGGGGGCGACTAAATCTAGTCCAATTTCCTCATACGGCCAGCAGTGAAAGACCACGTCTCAGTTCCATAGGTCATCACTGGCAACACGCACTGGTTGTACAATCTCGTTTTCAAATGTTGAGGTATACCTGACGAGAAGATGCGTCGCAATTTCCCGAACGCTGCCCAGCCGAGTTGAATCCGTCGATTGACCTCTCGGTCGAAGTTGGACTTACCTAGTCGGACTATTTGTCCCAGGTAAACATACTCGTCAACAACTTCGAATTTAGTGCTCCAACCGGCATTGGTGTGACATGGACATTAAACATGATCTTTGTTTTGTCCATGTTCATCTTAAGACCTATCCGTTGGACCTAGTCACTGAGCATAGAGCTTAGGTCCTCCAGCGATTCTGCCATAAGGACTATGTCGTCGGCAAATCGAAGGTGAGTGATGTACTCGCCATTGATGTTAATACCGGCTCCGTGGCGCAGTGGCTTAGCAATTGAGTTGAAGCGCTAAGGGCCGCGGGTTCGAATCCCGCACGGAACAAGTATTTGTATTGCCTACAAATAATTGTTCCGGGTCTGGATGTATGTCCTTGTGCAATTTATGTTTGTAAACTGCCCCCACGATACAGGAGAAAATCCTAGTGTGGAGGTTACGTTTAAAAAAAAATAAAAAAAAAAAAAACAATAAATATGTAACAATACCGTATCCTTTCCAATCCAGTAGCTTGAAAACGTCTTCCAATGCAGCGGTGAAGAGTTTCGGGGATATTACGTCACCCTGTCTTACACCTCTCTGCAGTTGGATAGGTTTCGTACTCTGGTTCTGCACTCGGATAGCCATCGTAGCCCTACTGTACAAACACTTCAGCACCTCGATATACCGACAGTCCACTTGGCACCGCTGAAGGGACTGCAGCACCGCCCAAATTTCGACGGAATCAAAGGCTTTCTCATAGTCCACATACGCAAGGCAAAGTGGCAGATTGTACTCGTCGGTCTTCCGTACAATTTGCCGAAGGGTATGTATGTGGTCTATGGTGCTAAAGCCTTTTCGGAAACCGGCTTGTTCGGGAGGCTGGAAGTCGTCGAGTCTGCATGCGAGACGATTCGTAATGACTCTCGAAAACAACACGTAGACGCGGCTCAGAAGGGAAATCGGTCTGTAGTTCTTCAAGAGAGCGTTATCGCCTTTCTTGAAGAACAAGACCACCGCACTTCTGCTCCACGCCTCCGGTGTAATGCCACCATGGAGGACGGAATTAAAGAGCTTCTGAAGGACTTCAAGTACCGGTTTTCCACCCGCTTTCAGAAGCTCCGCTGTAATTCCATCCTCGCCTGGGGCCTTGCCGTTTTTAAGGTGCTGGAGAGCCATTCTAATCTCGCTCAGACTGACGTCCGGGATTTCATCGGAATAGTGTCGGATAAGACTTGCTCTTGGATCGTTACTCACACTTGCGCGTGGCTCCAACGATGACGTGTACAGCTGCCCATAGAACCTCTCAATTTCACTCAAAATCTCAGGTGTCCCGAAAACGATGCTGCCACAATCGGTCTTCAGCTTCGACAGTTGGCTCTTTCTGGCAGACAGATCTCTGGCAAAGACTTTGGAGTCCTGGTTCCGCTCAATCGCTTCTTCAATACCAGCTGTATTGAAGTTGCGCAAGTCCCGCCGCATGCATTTGGAGATCTGTCTGTTCAGTTGCCTGTATGCTGTCAAATCTGCTGAAGACTGCAGCTTCATTTCCCATCTAACAACCATGAGATTAAGAGTGTGATCGGAGAGTTTTTGTGTTCTTCTGCGACGGGTCTTACAGAACTTAGCTCCGACCGCATGGACAGTTTTCACAAGCTTGTCATTCATATCGTCCACTTCATTGCAAAATTCTAGGCACTGAAAACGATTTTGTAACTCGAGCTGAAAGTTTTCGGGACTTTGGATTAGAGCACGAGGGGGACGGAGCGTTGACTTCATTAGACGTGATCTCTCCAACTTAACGTTTAGGTTCAGTGTGCCTCTCACCATTCGGTGATCGCTGCCAGTTTTCACCCTCGCGATCACTGAGACATCACTGAACAGTTGTCGTCTGGTCGTCATAATGAAGTCAATCTCATTTTTTGTCGAACCGTCGGGGCTCGACCAGGTCCACTTTCTGTGGGGCCGCTTTTGGAAGAAAGAGTTCATCATAAAGTCCCTCTTTCTCCATAAAATCGGCCAGCTGCTGGCCCTTGGGTTCCGTTGCCCTATTCCGAATTTCCCTACTTTCAGCTCACCGCTCTCTCTTGTGCCTAGTTTTGCGTTGAAGTCTCCCATTAACACCGTATAGTGGGTTTTGGAGGAATGCATGGCTCTAGAGATATCCTCATACATTTTCTCCACCTCCTCATCGGGGTGTGCCGAGGTTGATGCGTAAACCTGTATGACCTTCAGCGAATACCGTTTGGTGATTCTGAGTATAAGGTACGCAACCCTCGTCGACACACTCCCGATCTTAACAACGTTGTTAACGAGAGACTTGTGGACAATAGATCCGACACCTCCTTGGGACAGATGGTCACCCTCCCGGTGATAGAATAAGTTGCCGGATTCGAGGATTACCGTGTCCTCCCCCTCTCTTCGGACCTCGGATAGTCCTATTATATTCCAGCGTAACTTATCTATCTCTTCTTCCAGCTCCAGGATCTTCTCGTCAGTCCTCAGGGTGCGTGCGTTATATGTTGCCAGGTCGAGTCGTCGTAGGTGGCAACCGAACCTCCACCGGAGATTCTTAGCACCCCCTGCCCCGCCGTTACCATGGTCGCCACCGTAGCCAGGAATAGCGGGGCCGCCGGGGACTGGGGGCCGTTTCTTTGTGTCGTCGCTCATGGGGGGTATATTGCCATAGTTGCCACGCTTGGCGAGCGGGTTGGCAACCGCAGTTTTTTATTGTTTTTGGCTTTTATCAGAAAGATGCTGCTGCCCATCTTCTGTATCAGTTTCCCTTTGTCGCCTCTTACGACACCCACGGGAAGATATGGGGTAGTGGGTATTCTTACCCGCCACTACACTTGGAAGGTTACGATGGAATTAATACCAAAATAATTAAAGCATGCGTATATGAACTTGTTGACATTATGACTTATTTAATTAATTTATCATTTTCGACAGGAACATTTCCCGACAATTTAAATATTTCTATTGTAAAACCGTTGTATAAAAAAGGTAAAAAAGACGATATTATCAATTATCGACAAATAACTCTTATACCTATAATATCAAAAGTTTTTGAGAAATGTTTTTATAAGAGATTAATGGAGTTTTGTGAGAGATTTAACATAATCAAAAAAGAACAAAATGGCTCTGCGAAAAATAAATCTAATAAATATAATAATATCTAGTGTAAATAATAACCTACTAACAACAGGACTATTCTTTGATTTAAGTAAAGCGTTTGACTTTGTCACACATAGCTGGCTTCTAAATAAACTAGAATCGTTTGGAATTAGAGGGATAGCACTAAAGTGAATTTCATCTTATTTATCAAATCGACGACAATGTGTTACTATTGATAAATGTTAGGATATGAAATACTATCCTTCTCGTCTCAGTACAGAGAAAAGAATTACGGTGTTCCTCAAGGCAGCGTCTTATGGCTAGTATTATTTTTGTTATACATAAATGACATAACTCTAGCGACAAATCATAAATGTGTACTGTATGCGGACAATATCTCCGTAATTATAACATCCCACAAAAATAGTAATTCATTAGATAATCATGAAAAGGAAATAAATAACACAATCTATAATATAATTAATTGGCTGCATACAAACAATTTAAAACTTAACCTAAATAAATCAAATTACATATATTTTAATAAAATAAAAACTAATTTTAGTCTAAATGTTAATAAAATTGACGAAATAGAACAAACTAAATTTCTTGGTGTGATTATAGATCGAAATTTAGACTGGAAAATACATATAAATGAGCTATGTAAAAGAGTTAATCGTTTCGTATATGCGCTACGTACAAAAAAAAATGTTACTAATAAAAAAAACAGCCCTAATATCCTATCGGGCGTATATTGAATCGATACTCCGATATGGTATAATAATGTGGGGTAATAGTACAAATTGGCGTAGGGTATTTATCGCACAAAAATGTGCATAAGGGCTTATGCGGTATCTCAACAAGAGAATCCTGTAAGCCAATATTCAAAAATCTTTGTTTACTAACTCTGCCATCGTTATACATTTTTGGGATATGTAAAGTTGTAAAACAGCATACAAATTTATTTAAAAAGTCCTCTGATGTTAATCCTAGGCTTAAAAGAAATCCGAATAGGTTAGTTCTAAGCGAAGTTCCGAAATCAACTAAATATAATAAATGCTGTTTATCAATGTGTGTACACAAAATGAATTTATTTAAAAATAGACTGTACCATTGGTTAATTGACAATTTTTTTATGACATTAATGAATTTCTGACATTGTAAGCTACATTCTGAAATTTTATTCTCACCATTAGAGTGATGTGATTTTGACATTGTAAAATATGATTTGAAAAAATGTTTAATTTGTTTAGTTTTTAATATCATATAGGTAATTTTATTGTTTAAAATATTTTATTGTTTAATGTAGGTACTCATGATTTAAATATAATTTGCATGCTATGTTATATTAAAATAGCAAAACATGATTGCATAATAGAACCAAAACATCTGTATATTTACCATGTTTTATGCAAATAAAGATTATTATTATCATTATTAGACCTGCAGCGTGACTCGCGCTCATGCGCGTGGATAATGCCCACGCGCTCATACTCACAGAGGCATTATAATTGGGTCTAGGGGATGATTGACCTCTTGGATCGGTCTGCCTTCTTGTAAAACGTTTGAAAATAGTTGTCTAGCTAACATATATAAAAATGGAGCTTCAGAATGTAAGTGAAATTGAGTAATTTCTTGAGAGCTTTAAAGCGTCTGAAAAGCGATACTGCCGACGGAAAGTGGCTGGGAGTATTGATGACTGATTTTTAACGATATTATCTAACTTATACGTAAAAATCAGTTGGGAGAATTAACGTGAGGTGAGCAATGTTTTTACGTATATTGATTACCTGATACCTGGAAAATGGCCCTCTGGCCAAGCTAGCAGGTAGGCATGCGATCATAGTACATACTAACACTACTCAATCTTACACATTTCGTTCGTCAGAAAATAAGTGACCTCTGGTGGCCCTGGGATCTTGGACTATATCGTTTATAAATTGTAGTCATATTATTTGGTACAAAACGCCAATATATATTTCGTTGCCTGCACCGTTGCACGTGCGGCGGCGCCTGTGTGGCTAGCCAGAATTATAGTAAACAACACATGCACTGCAAACCTGCGCCGTCGCACCTGCAGTGGCGCCTGCGCATTGACTAGGTACTTGTTTTTCTTGTATAAAACAGACGAAGCGACCGTCGTTAGGGGAATTTTGGCTCTGGTGTGGCACGGTGCACTTGTTGTATTCCGCTACTAGCTTATCCTTGACACATTTGTTAGTAAATGAGAACGCAACCATTTATATTTTTTGTTGGCTTCACTGCTAATTTAAGTGCATTATATTGGCAACATTTTTTTTCTCTATTCTCATTCTCATAGATAACTTTTACTTCATGGTTCGTGTAATGTACTGTGTGTAATATCTAATAAAATACGTTCTTGCATATTTTCGAGTTCTACACTTATTTTAATGATTTTATCCCGAAATATCATCAACATTGGATAATTAATTCGTGCAAACGAATTAATTATGATTATTAACTACAAAATTAGTCTTAAGTTTTACGATTACCAACTTTTTGCTCGGGGGCGTCGATTTGTTAGGTTTCCTTACAAATAGTGTCGTATTAATTTATCACAAAGTTATTGCATATACGGTACATTAGATAGCTCAAACATAAGGTCGTATCCAATAATATGTACCCCTTAGTAGTGACGAACTGCGTAAAATAGCAGCTTAATGCTGCTGTGTTTCGTATGGTGAGTGTAGAGAACCGGAGACACTTTTTACTGGAATCGAGGCATTCCACCTTAGTCCTCAGGGGTGACAATGCATCTGCATTTTGATTCTTAATTGAGGATAAATGTAGATTTCTATGGGCCACAGTATTCACTTACCATCAGGTGGACAGTGTGCTCGTTTGTCTCCCTATGCTATAAAAAAAAAGGTAAACGTAGGTAAGTCTCATTTCGGAAACCGTTATGGAACAATTAGTTCTGACTACACATATCATCGAAATATTTTTTCCTTAAACATGTAGGTTTCCTCACGATGATTTTTTCCACCGCTGAGCAAGGGTAAATCAGGACTTAAAATTGCAATCAACAATTTCATTGTGTCCCAGCGCGGATCGAACCCGATTTTTTTATATATTCTGAATCAGTGCTTGACTACCATCCCACCTGATGGTAAGTGATGATGCAGCCAAAACTGGTAAAGTGCATTAACTTAGCTTGACTAAAGCCTATTGAATCTCCTTGAAGACACCCAAATTGCAAACAAATGGAAAGAAAGATACTGGCAACTTATTCCACTCTTTTGCTATACGCATGTAACGATGAAGCACACCGTTTGGTTTGAATGTGTGGTGGTAAGTCGACAAAGAAGTTTGTTTGCTCGCGTACTGTGATAATTTATAACGTGTTGCCCCTGATATACCATACCACAACTCTAGTAAGTGATTCATTCGTGGCTGAATAATGGATATTTCGAGGACATGTTTATTGTGCACAGCGGACTGGGTTCTTTATTTAGGAAGAAGAGGCCTGTTCGAAGTAGTTGGACATATGGAGGCTGTAACTTTACTTTTTACTTTAATAGATGAAAATAAATGAATTAATTTAAGTAAAGACTACTATTCAACTGTAAAACTTATGCATCTCGAACTAAATTTGGCAGTCCGTTACCGGTACAGCTTATTAAAGTCCACTGCTAAACATAGGCCTCCCTCATAAATTGCCTCAAAGGGGAGACATTTACCATAGTTACCACGCTTGGCAAGCGGGTTGGCAACCGCAGTTCTTTATTTTTTGTCTTTACTAGCTGGTCCCAGCGCGTTGCTGCCGCAGAAGAAATAATTGTGGAAATATCGTTTCTAATTTGGAAGAGTTATATTGTTCAATTAGGAATGATAATATAAATTGAATGATATATAGCTTTCAAAATTTGTCAGTACGATACGCGCGCCACCTACTGTAAGTTAATTGTACTATGCCTATAACCTTTGCGCAAGTGCAAGCAATAAGTTGACAAAGTTTTAGCGCAATCTGGTGAACGGTACGGTAACACATAAAATACGAACAAACAAACATTACAAACAAACATGTTTAAAATATATTAGACTAGCTAGTACCCGGCGCGTTGTTGCCATAGAAAAAATAATTGTAGAAATATCGTTTAAAATTTGGAAGAGTTATATTGTTTAATCAGGAATGATAATACATTCATGATCAAATTGAATAATATATAACTTTCAAAATTTGTCGGTGCGATAAGTGCGCCACCTATTGTAAGTTAATTGTATTATGCCTATAACCTTCACGCAAGTAATAAATTGATAAAGTTTAACCGCAATCTGATGAACGGTATGGCAGCGCATAAAATACGAACAAACAAATATTAATTTTTATATATTAGATTAGGAAGACGCTGCTGCCTATCTCCTGATTTGTTTCCCTCTGTAGTGGATATTCTTACGCCGCCACTACACCGGTTGGCAGTGAAAGGTACATAATAAACAATATATTTTGATAGTGTGGTTTTTACTTCTTCTTTGAAAGCGTATGTGTATTTCCAAACATTTATTACTTTTCAAACTTCCTTTACCGAAACAGAGCACAAGAATTCCTAGCAATGTTGGAGAAATCGAAAAACTTTCGACCTTACTCTTTAAGCCGATGATTTGCTCTTTTATGTCTCTTTGTGATACTAAAATGTTTTATACTATAAAGGAATTCTAAACGCAACATATTTAGGTAGATATTTCATAGACTTACTTTGTTTTTAATAGCAATATTTTGAGTATATCCAAGTAATAAAAAAGCATAGCTTTTTGAAATTTACCAGCCTAAGCCTTTTCTTAGCCAGAATTATTTTATTTATAGAGAAACAGATCAAAAAAAATACCAGTATTTTTTAACAAGTCATACGTGATATATTCACGCTGCATTTATATTATGGTTGTAACACGAATGGGTCGCTTCGACCGAAGAAGGATCACGCTCTCACAGAATATCAGCGTAAAATACCACCTTAACTCTGCTGTGCTTCGTATGGTGAGTGTAGAGAGATCCTTTTTACTGAAAACGAGGCATTCCATTTTAATACTCAGGGGTAACAATGCATCTGCATTTTAATTCTTATCGAGGATAGATGTAGATGTCTTAGGCCATAGTATCCTCTAGCCATCAGGTGGACTGTGAGCTCGCTTATCACCCATCCTATCCTATCCTAATATCCTGGAAGACCAATTTGGAACGACATCTCTGCATAAATGGGGCTCAATTTCATGAAGAATGTGAGTTATATGGACCTTCAGGGTGGCAATTGCCTGCGGCTTGTCTGTATAGACCAAAGATTTCACGTAGCTGCACAGAAAGTAGTCGAGCGGTGTTAAATCACAAGATACCCGTGGCCAGTTGATGAACCTTCTAACTTTTCATCCAATAAATTCAATGTTTCCCATGCAGTATGGCAAGTGGCGCCGTCCTATTGGAACCACATTTTTTGAGGTCCATACTATCTATCCTAGGTCACAAAAAATTTGTTACCATCTCCAGATGGTATGGCCCGTTTCCCTGCGTATCTTCAAACAGACCAAAATCCACACCAAACAGTGACTTTTTCGGAGTGTAGAGGCACCTGATGAATATCCTGTGGCTTTCCGATTTTCGTCGCTCCAAAGCTGGGTTTAAGCTCTTGAGTTAATTGAATAGTATATATATATATGGTTTCCGGAAACAAAATTAGTACTATTGTTTTGTTAAAAATAGCACCAACAAATCATAGTAACACGCTACTAAAACGCCAGTAACCAAAAATCCACGTATCATAGAGCACTAATACATGGAGTTGAGTATGCTTGCTGCACTTAAGACCTTCCACACATTTGCTTTATTTCATAGAACTTAATCTCATATGTCTTTTATATATGGGACTTAACTTAAACCACAACTTTGCTATTATAATGCTTATGCATCTTAGCTTTTGTATCATTATTAGATTACTTACTATCATATGTCCCTAATATAGGACTATATATTGTGCAACAGTACTTTAGTAGTCAGCCACCTGACCACCCCATATGTATATGTATGGCTGCAGGTATGTGTCTTCGGCAACTCCCTTATAAAAACAATCATTACATGAATACGCTCCAGCAATACAAGAACACGCTCCAGCATTACAAGGACACGCTCAATAACTTGAAATTTTTTGACCAATTTCCCAATTATAACATAAATTTTATAAATTTTATTAATATTTATTATTGTAATATAATCGACTTGTATTTCTATTATTTAATACTTTTTGAATATTTTAAGCAGAGTTTTAGTAAATTTAATGAATTTTTAAAGAAAATGTCAAAATGTCATCTCTCTACTATAATACTTAATGTTCAAAATGAAGGTATTTTAACTTTATGCTTATTAATGCATTTTAATTGTTTAAAATAATTCTTGGATATTTTTAGACGACTTTATATAGAAATAATTATTATTTATTAATAATGCGCCGTCACAACAGCAATTATTCTGAAATCGATGCTCACGCCAGGCTAATCTGAAAAGCTTTGAAAGTACGTATACCAATATTTCTAACGCAATCGTCCCACATCTTAACCTACCGATAACCGGCTATAACAAGCAAGTAGCGTAAAGTTTTAGTGATTATTTATTAAAACACTGTAAGAAACTATTCCACTTCTGTTGTTAGAAATTATTCTCAAAATTATTTAAATCTATATATATAAAAAAGGCAAACCTGACTGACACATCTATCAACGCACAGCCGAAACTACTAAACGGATTTCGCTGAAATTTGGCATACAGATAGATGTAATAACGTAAGCATCCGCTAAGAAAGGATTTTTAAAATTCGCCCCCTTAGGGGGTGAAAAGGGTTTAAAATTTTGTATGGAAGTCCGTCATTTTTAGAGCTAGAAGCCTGAAGCTTTGGTTATAAGTTAACGATTAGTAATAAACAGTTACGTGTCCTAGGGTTTTTGAAAATTCAACCCAAATGGGGGTGAAAAAGGGGTTGAAAATTTGTATGGGGAAACAAGATTAGTAAAACTATTTTATTCGAAACTTCACAGGAGTACTTCTATTAATAAATGAGTAAAAATTTGTTTCAGGCTCTTTCAGAATTCAACCCCTAAAAGGTGGAAAAGGGGTGACAAATTCTGAAAATCAACATGGGTATCGTTTTTATGGTTTATCGGGTCACTGATTACGAAAACAACAACTATTTCATAATCCAACGTAGCAGACGGAAAATACCAACCATCATCCCCTGTGGGGGTGCGATTTGGTTGAAATGTCAATATGGGTGTCGTTTTATGGTGTTTTTGACGTTAATTACGCGAAAATGGCATCGATTATGGTTTGAAACGAACATGGATGGAAGGATGGATGGATGTATGTTTGTATGTAAAAATCATCATGGGTTGGGTGACTTGGGTGTCATTTTTAAGGTTTTTGGGTCGTAAATAACGTAAATGATATTGATAAAGATTTCAAACTTAATTTATTAGAATAGAATAGAATATACTTTTATTGCACAAAAACATAAAACAAAATAGACAAGAAGATTTGTAAAAAAAATTTGCACAAAATTACACCTGAACAAAAAAATACTAATTTAAAAATTAAAAAATAATGAAAATAAACAACCAAACCAAATATATTTTTTTACAAATTAATAAAATGGCAAAACCAAAAGAAATACTTAGGTATATTATTTTGTATTGATCTTCAAGTTTCAATCCCTACCAATAGATGACGTTGGTATCGTTTTAGAACGCGGTAACGTTGCGTTTTTCGAACTAATATAAAGTGAATGGTGAATGAGCGCTTCAACCTGTACCACATACGGTACCTATTCGCTGTTAACGGATATTTGACTAGACTTCAACTTTGTTTGCTTGGTTACAGTTTAAGATTTGCTTCGTGTTTCGGATTAGTTGCTTGAATTTGTCTTTCTTACAACCTCTGTTCAAACTTGGAATTCGATTTTTTTTGTGTTAGGTATTGTTGATAGAAGTATTTTTCACACTGAAAAAATGACGACAGAAACTCTTAATATTAAAGGAAAAATGGAAGAACATACTGTCGTCCCCATTATGGGTGACGGCACCCGTTTGTTTCGTGCTCTTTCATTTTTAATGTACGGAACCCAAGAAAATGCGATGGTGGTGCGTTCACAAATTGTTAGATTTGTGGTAAATGATTGGCCAAGGTTTTCAGTTATGACCCACGACAGAAATGGCGATTATTATTCAACAGCAAATGAATATTCAGCCGATATGTTAAAAAATGAAACTTACGGTAGACTTTGTGAATTGGTAGCTGCAGGATTTATATTTCCGTTTCGGTTTTAAGTATATCGAAACGGTCCACTATACACAGAGTTCAGAACAGATATCTGTCCAGTAAGGCGATTACTATTTAGCCATGATTTATCTAATGGACATTTTGACGCCTATCTGCCTATTGTTGCGAAGAAAATTACACAGCGTCGCATGGAGGTACCTGTCGAAGAGCGTGATCCTTTTTCAGAGCTTGACCATTTAACTGTTACATCCTTTGTAAACAGTGAAATATCATCTCCAACCAGCGGAACAGATCAATCTGTATCGTCGACATTAAAATATGAAAAAAAGAAAAATAAACGAAGATCGAGATTTACTAATTACACAAGAAAAAGTCAATTAAAAAGTGCACAAGAAAGATATAGGCAGAACAAGCCAGATTCAAATCGTAAAGCTGTACACAGGCAAGCTGTTGCAAATTACCAAACTGCGAATCCACAAGTGCATTGAGCAATTATGTAAATATAGTATGTAAATATAGTATATAAAGTATGACCCTGATATTGCTTATAGAACTGACAGCAGTGTAGCCTTGGGTTCTATGACATACAAGTGTCAGTGGTGCAATGCGCAAGGATGAGACACCTGGTATGTGTTGCAGCGCTGGAAAAGTGCAACTTTATCGGTTAAAACAACAGCCTGAACCACTCTTTACTTTGATTAATGATCTACACCCAGATCATGACCATTTTATGGGTAATATTCGTAAATATAATGCCTGTTTCCAGATGACTTCCTTTGGTGGTAAACAGGTAACAGCAGACGGTTTTTCACCGACTTTTAAAGTACAAGGCCAGGTCTACCATTTAATTGAAAGTATATTACCAGAAGCAGAATATGATGCTCAGTACCTTCAAATATATTTTATTGGTGAAGATGATCAAGAAACAAAGATTCGATGTTCTAAATTTCCTAACTTAAAGCCAAATTTAATCAAACAATCCGTATATAAAACATCTGAAAAGTGCCATTCATAAAGCCCCTCCTTCAGAGTCATACAAAGTTGTCATACATGCTGATAAAAAACCACCAGAAGACCATAGAGGTAGGTACAATGCACGCAATACAAATGAAGTGGCTTTAGTGTTAGTGGATCAACAATTTGATCGAAGGGACATCATCCTAGAGAGCCGAAGTAATTCACTTCAGCGTATTAGTGAGATAAATCGAGCATATGATACGCTACAGTATCCATTGATGTTTTGCTGGGGGGATGATGGGTATTCAATCAACATACTACAACGCGATCCCACAACTAAGTTGCCGCTTAATAAAACTGTCTCTTCTGCAAGTTTCTATTCGTATAGAATAATGATTAAAGAAGGAGAAGATAACTATTTAGTCCACTATCGTGCCCTTTTTAGTCCATATTTGGTGGATTAATACGCCAAAATAGAAACAGAGATTAAATTATATCAAAAATAATCAAGCCAAATTATGTGCTGATAGTTACATCCATTTAAAAGATGCTATTGGACGACAAGACGCAGAAGCCAACCAACTAGGACAAATGGTTGTCCTTCCATCATCTTTTACGGGGGGACCTAAGTATATGCACGAAACAAGACAGGACGCTATGACCTATGTTAGGAATTACGGCCGGCCTGATCTTTTTATCACTTTCACATGCAATCCTCGCTGGGACGAGATAAAAGAGCAATTGCTTCAAGGACAACAATCTCGTGATCGACACGATACAATTTCGAGGCTGTTTCGACTAAACGTGAAAAAGATCATGAACTTATTGACAAAGGGCAAAATATTTGGTGAAGTGCGATGCCATATGTACTCAACGGAATGGCAAAGAGAGGTCTTCCACATATTCATATTCTTTTATGGCTTCACAAACGTATTACTCCGGATCAAATCCACAATATAATTTGTGCTGAAATACCGGATCCCAAACGTGACCCAGAGCTTCACGAAATCGTTAAATGTAATATGATACATTACATTTAACGATTTCAAGTCACCACGTATGAAAGATAACATGTGCAGTAAACGATACCCTAGGACTTTCATAAGGGAAACTCAAACTGGTGAAGACGGTTATCCGCAGTACAAGAGACGTTTACTAGATGACGGTGGGTTCTCTGTTGATAACAAAGGCACAACCATAGATAATCGCTGGGTAGTCCCTTATAATCCAGTATTATTAAAAACATCAAATTCTCACTTAAATGTGGAATATTGTCATTCGGTGAAATCAATAAAATACGTCTGTAAATACGTAAATAAAGGTTCAGATCAGGCATCGTTTGCTTTAGAGAATGAGAAGGATGAAGTTAAAACCTACACAAGTGGAACATATATAAGTTCATCAGAGGCAGTATGACTAATCCTTGAATTTCCCATTCATGAGCGTTTCCCTCCCGCAGTCCACCTCGCTGTTCATTTTGAAAGGCAAAGGGTTTATTTTAATGAGCAAAATCTGAGTGAAAGAGTGAATAGTCCTCCAACAACCACACTCCTATCCTTTTACGATTTGTGTAAAGTGGATAACTTTGCAAAAACATTGCTCTACCTAGAAGTACCTGCTTACTACGTTTAGGATAAAAGAAAGTTCCAAAGGAGAAAGAGAGGAGCAAACTTTGAAGGCTGGCCAGGGGTCAAAAAAGAGCGCCATCTGGGTAGGGTTTACACTGTGCATCCGAACAATACTATCACCTTCGCATGCTTCTTCATGAGATCCGGGGCCCAATTTCGTTTGAAGCGTTAAAAACTGTAGATGATCATGTATATTCCACGTTCCAATCAGCGTGCAAAGCTCTCGGCTTGCTTGAAGATGATCAGCATTTGTTCGCAGCAATGGAAGAGGCAGCACTTTCCCAATCACTGCAAATGATTCGGGACCTTTTTACGATTATTTTAGTGTTCTGCAAAGTATCAGACCCTTTAAGCCTTTGGAGAAATTCAAAAAATACCTATCTGAAGATTTTAAAAGGCAATTAGAAAAAATTAGAAGACAGGGAGATGTGGATGTAGAGCACATAAAACATGTGGTATTTAACAAATGCCTTTCGGTAATAGAAGATGCCGTATTAGCGTTGGGTGGTCAGCTGGTAAAATAGTATGGGTTACCTCAGCCAAGCAAAGAACAACAATTTGAAAATAGAGAGTTTCTTAAAGAGACAAGTTACGACTTAGCATCATTAGAAAACACAGTTAAAAATAATGAAGGATCACTAAATGACGAACAAAAAACATTTTACAATCAAATTAACACAAAAATTGAATCAAATGAGGGTGGAATATTCTTTTTAGATGCTCCCGGTGGAACAGGCAAAACATTCCTCATAAATTTGCTATTAGCAAAACTTAGAAGTACTCGCGGAATTGCTTTGGCTGTGGCTTCTTCCGGGATTGCAGCTACACTGCTTGAGGGTGGACGAACTGCTCATGCTATCTTCAAGTTACCACTCAATTTAACAACAGCTGATACTCCTATTTGTAATATATCGAAACAAAGTAATTTTGCTGAAGTATTAAAACATACGAAAATGATAGTGTGGGATGAAATAACCATGGCTTATAAGGGTGGCGTAGAGGCTTTAAACAGAACTCTACAAGATATAAGAGGAAATAAGAGTTAATGGGTGGTGTAACGGTTTTGCTGGCTGGAGATTTTAGACAGACTCTACCAGTAGTGCCAAAAGGAACTAAAGCAGATGAAGTTAAGGCGTGTCTTAAGAGATCCACTTTATGGCCTCTAATTAAAATCCTCAAGAATCCTCTCGAAAAATATGCGGGTACACTTAGGAGAAAAAGTATCTGCTGGTGGATTTGCGAATCTCCTACTTGAAATCGTCAACGGTGATTACCCGATAAAGGACGGAATGACCATCCCTGATAATTTCTGCACAGTTTTATTTACGTTACAGGAGTTAATATCCAAAATTTACCCAGATATTGCACATATCCACGATAAGCCAATGGAATGGTTGTGTGAACGGGCCACACTAACCCCGAAAAACGACCAAGCAGCGGCAATTAACGATATACTGTTAATGTCTTTTGAGGGGGAAGAAATGGTGTACACGTCAATAGACTCTGTGGTCAACACAGATGACGCAATTAACTACCCTGTCGAATTTCTTAATTCACTGAAACCATGGGCTCTTCCACATCATAAGCTTATTCTGCGCGTGGGCACTCCTTCTATGTTGTTGCGAAATTTAAAACCTCCTCAACTCTGCAACGAACAAGGATAAAAGTAAAAGCGTTACATCACAATATAGTGGAAGCCACATTTATAAATGGATGTGCGCAAGGGGAAACTGCATTTGTACCAAGAATTCCCTTGATCCCGAATGATCTTCCCTTTGAATTCAAACGAACACAGTTTCCCCTCAAAGTCTGCTTTGCAATGACCATAAACAAATCACAAGGGCAGACATTAAAATTTACGAGTATAGACTTGAGAGAAAATTGTTTTTCACACGGGCAATTCTATGTGGCTTGCTCACGCGTAAGCTCGCCCAGTAGTCTGATAATTTTGGCACACAGTTATAGATTAGCAAAAAATGTGGGGTATAAAGAAGTTTTGTAGTTTACTAGCTTTTGCCCGCGACATGCAGTTATAATTGTCGCTTGTACCAGTAGACTCTTTTTCACACATGGGCGCGATATAACCGAACACCACGCGGACGAAGTCGCGGGCAAAAGCTAGTAAAAGAATATTACTCGTATTAGAAATTACTCTGAAGGTTAATTTTTAAAAATAATAAAAGTGTGAGAGCGGATGTTCAACTTGCTCTCTTTCTTACGCAATTAATCATTAACAGGAATGAGACAGCGTACTACACTACATATTCAACATGGAGCTAACACAGTCCGACCAACCTTAATATGTTCCCATCACAATCACACACCGGTGTAACGTGAAGGACTCAGTTATACGATAACACCAAAGTATGCAAATCAACAGCAACACTGCCCATCTCAACGTAACACAGGGCAGCCTCTCAGCTGCTTACACTATAACCCCAACGGGCAGAGTAACGACAGTGAGACTCGTAGAATTACTGACTGATCCTTCTTAGTCGCCTGCGCGATACTTTATACTGCTAGAAAGAGTGGGAGATTACTTATTATATTTAATTCTTCTTATTTTCCTTTATTATTTTACCCTCATTTCCAACAATACAATAAATAACTCAAATCGTAAACCTTTTATTTATTTTTAATTTCCATTTGCTTCTACATTTTAGACATTATTTGTGGTTAAACTTAAGTTTAGTCGGCTTAGCATGAAAAAAGATAACATATACCCTTCGCTCAAAACCAAATTTTTTGTTTGTTTTTTGTTTCCACTAATATTAGCCGTAACCTATATACCCTTCTGATTACTTTTATTTTAGTAAAAACTATTTTTTACAGTATTTTTGAAATTGCATCCAATTTTGCTTTATTATAAAAGAAACTCTCCTCTCATACAACATTTCCTCCAATAAATAAATTGGCAGCCTAACAAGAACTATAAGAATGAAATAAAATAACGATCCGATTGTGCTCGTTATCCGGAAAATTCGCACAAGCAACGTCACTTTATGAAACATTATGTTATGTCTGATCCTAAACAAAAGTTCTTTATGTATGAAATGATATTCATTATGTTCGATTCGTTTGAGTTTTGTTTGGTGGCTTTTGGTGGGTTGGCTTTTATTTATGTTCTCCTCGGTCCAATAAAAGGAGTAATGATTGAATCCGCAGAATAACCGTTTCCTTCTAATCAACTTATGTAATGTAACAAATAAATAATATTTGTTGTAAATTATTTCATATTTTGTAAAAGCTTTAATAAATGTTCCTATTTTATTGTTAAGAATGTAATCGAAAAGCTTATTTTTGAGTTTAGAGGTAATTTTGTGGTAGATATTCTAAAACCGAACAATGAAAATGGAAGTTATACTATCATTTGTCGTTATATTTAAAATTGTTCATACCAATAAATAATTTAACTGTAATTATCTCACTATATATATTTTTATATTAATTTTTCATACCAATAAATAATTTAATTGTAATTATCTTATTATATATATTTTTATATTAAATTGGTCCACCCACTAGTTGGAGTGACGACCTGGTAACACACACAGGAAGTCGATGGGTGCAGGTGGTGGCTTAGGACTGTGCTTTGTGGCATTCCTTGGGAGAGGCCTATGTTCAGCAGTGAACTTGTGAAGGGCTGTAATGATGATGATGATATATTTTTTATTTTTTTAAATAAGTATTATATTTATAAAACGTAATACGACTTCTCAGGTGTATAGGCAAGATTACCATCCTGAAAAAAATTTGCTATATTCCTGTGGCTATGAGTGTAACCTTTCTCTTTAAAACTCGATATTTACGACTTTCCGACGCACTGGTTACTGACTAATCGTTTAACATATAATTCACCTACTCGTATCCCTACTAAATGCCAAATGTGGGTGTAAGAGAATGCAAGGCCGTCACTTTGTAATTTTTTTATAGGGCAATATAACTAATAATTAGTACAGGGTGGGCCATGAATTAGTTAACATTTGAAAAAATCGTATAAAAAAAACCATTTAACATATTTTAGAAATCGTTTATTTACGAGAAAGCTAATTAGTTGTAATTTATTTTTTTAAAATTATTTCGTCTAAATGACCACCGTTTCGGTTTTTGCACTCATCTAAGCGAGTCCTGAAGTTTTCGAATACTCTTCTGCAAGAGACCGCGAGATCGCTGACATCTCTTCGATGATTTTTCTTTAAGTTGACGCAGTGTATCGGTTTATCAATATAGACACGACTCTTTAAATAACCCCACAAAAGAAGTCTGCTGGGGATAGATCTGACTGTGGCATGGATATCACCCCGTCTGATATCAGTTTTCCGAAACATGTCTTTGACCACCGGCAAGGACTGTTCGATGTGTGACACGTGGCTCCATCTTGTTGGAACCATGTTACGATTATAGCCAGCAAATTCAGTAGCATCGGTGCTAAGAACTCCGTAACATTTTCACATACTCGGTGAATTAACAGTAACTGAACGGCCTCGAGAATCTTCAAAAGTAAGGTCCGATGATTCCTTTTGCTGAAATTGCAGCCCATACAGTTACCTTAGAGAGTGAAGTGGCTCTCATGTTTAGCTTTAGGATTTTCGCTGCTCCAATACCTGCAATTCTGTTTGTTTACATGTCCATTTAGGTGGAAATGGGCTTCGTCAGAAAATAAGATGTTGTGAAAATTACTGAAACGAGTTAACATTGTTTCGGCATATGACTTACGCAAATTTAAATCATTAGGGTTTAGTTCTTGCACTAGCTGGATCTTATATGGATGTAATTTCAAATTTAATTTCAAAATACGGCGTAATGATGTGCGGGATAATCCTAATTCAGCCGAACGTTTGCGTGTCGATAAATCTGGATCACGTCGAACAGAAGCGGAAACTTGCTGCACGTTCTCTTCGCTCCGAGAAGTCCGTGGGCCGCCGGTTTGTTTCACATTTAGTGTAGATCCGTCTCTTCGAACTTCTTCACCCATTTCTTTATTAAAGGAGCACTTGGACACTGACTTAAGTCGTAAACCATATTCAACGCGAAATAAGCGTCTCACAGTAATGAGCGAAAAGTCGTTTAAATAAAACTGTTTCACGCAGTAAGCGCGTTGCGGCCCCGTGAAGCGATCCATTGCGACTAAATTTCCAAGAAGCGAGCTAGTGCCCCCGCCCGCGCCCGCGCCCCGCGCGGCAATAGTTTGCGCGGTAAGTTACATTTAAATGTTAACGAATTCTTGGCTCACCCTGTATTATTTCTAAATGGCGACCATTTTTACCACGATTTCAGCTCTGAACTTTATTTAAAGTTTCAAGTCTCTATCTAGCGCAGAAAAGATAATGTTAGATCGATCTAAAAATTTGTTCTGTACAGACAAACACACAGACAGACAATAAAATGTTTTAAGTGAAAGTGAGTTTATATTGCATTGTCATCCTGTTCTGAGCTATATATATTTAAAGTTTCAAGTCTCTAGGTCATCAGGAAGTTAGTTTAAAATCAATTACAAAATTATTGCCGAACAGAGGAGCAGTAAAGAAAGCGAGTTAATAAAAATATGGTAATGAAAACACTGTCATTTGTTTCCTTCTGTCACCTCTTACTACACCCACGGGATGAAATGGGGTAGTGGATATTTTTACACCGCCACTACACGGTTCTAAAAGGCGGCAGAGGGAAACACGTCAGGAGATGAGCAGCAGCGTCATCCTAATAATTTAAAAAAACGGCCCGCCAGGCGTGGCAACTTTGGCAAATATATATCTCCCACATATATGAGGCAATCTATGTTTGAGGCTTATGTTCAACGGTGGACCTTTGATAGGATGTAATGGTAATGGTAAATAAACACTAATAAGGGAAAATAATTTACTTCTTTACTTTACTTTTTATAAAAAAAACTTTAACATTAAATAGAGTAACATAATAAATTAAAATATGCATCGTCTCTAAATGGCAGTAGAACTAGTAGTTCCATTGCAATTTTATTTCTTTATTCAAGTACACTTGAATGTGAGGGCAGATTGCAGTGCACACATTGCAATTCGATTTTGCCACTAGCGTAATATCATTTCCCTTTACAGTGTTGTTCATAAAATTCAATTTATTTCCGTTAAAGCAGCGAATTTTATTGCAATAATTTTTTGTTACTTTAGAAACTTAGTGTAATATTAAAATAATAATAAAAGTTAGTATAATAAAATTAACAAACAAATAATGATACAAATTATGGTAATGCTTTTGGACGGTATCGGCCATAAGAAAAACATCCGACGAATGATGCACTCTTGATATTGGTCAGGAGAGGAGTCATCTTTATCAGCTCGTAAACTTTACTGCTAGACATGGAATAGGAATGTGGAATGTGGGTCATGATATAGGAAGGATTTATCGTAATCACTCCACTTGGCAGTTCAATTGGCAAATACAGTACCAGATCTCTCGTATATAATAAAAATTTAAGAAAAAATACTGGCCGGCAACGCACCTGCAAATACCACCAGGTGAGCCACATGCTCGTTTGCTCCTTCTATAAAAAAATAATTAAAAACTGACTTCAAAAACTAATAGCATAAAATAATTTCCACATAATAGCTTGTGAACTCGATGCTCAGCTTAGTGTATCGAAAAAGTAAAGCCCATATTTAAGAAGCTAATAAGTGGAAATTATTTCATTCTTTTGTATTTTGAAGTCAGTATTTACTTTTCATAAAAAGTTTATTTTTTACCCTCTTGAAAGGTCTAAGGAATATCACAAGTTCAAGGTAACATCTACGATGTCATAGAATAGAATAGAATAATTTTTTATTCAATATAGATTACATGTGTAATTCTTATTGAAAGTCATTTTTTACTTTACCACTGGTTCGAAAAAAAAACCTCTGTCCTGGGAAGAACCAGCAAGAAACCCAGCGGGACTTTTTTTTAAAAATAAATTTTACATTAATGGTTGTACAAACTATTTAAGTACAAAATTTATTTTAGAAACTGCTTGAAAGCGACCACCTCATTCCCAGGGGTTATTATCAACCATGTATTCATTTATACTATAATAACACTTTTTATACAGTTTCAGCTTAAATTCCCAGGGGTTATTATCAACCATGTATTCATTTATACTATAATAACCCTTTTTATACAGTTTCAGCTTAACAAAACATTTAAACTATATAAATAGTAACATCAAAAACTTCTTTTCTTATTTTCCAACGAGGAATGGTATTTTTCTAATGGGACCACCCCTGACGTATAGGCTATTTTATAAAAAAAGAATCACTTTCAGCCGGTTCAGCCGTTTCTGAGAAATCGTTCATATGTTTAAAGATTTCTCTTTACACGTATGTTTATTAAAAAACATATGGGTCAAATATTGAACGTCTCTGTTTTTTGGACTTAGTTAAAAATTTCATTGTCAAAATCCTGAATCGTATAGCACGGATTAATAATATTTTAGGTTCATGGCGTATACTCTTTGGAACCGAACCGTAGTGATTATATGTATACTGTTTGGTCGAAATATGAAAATATACTAATGGTTTTAAGGAATAAGTCGTGCTACCTACATACGCGGGAAATATTGTGATAATATTCAGATAGAGAGATACATAAAGCATTTATTTGTTTCTCTAATCACACACGTACATTAGTGCCAAAACTCGGTGCTAATTTACTTAGTACCTACATAAAGTTACTTAATAGTGAAGATTTTTTCGTTTCCGAACCAGTAGTCAAAGTAAAATATGACTTTCAATAAAAATTATTCATAATCTATATTGTATAAAAAATATTCTCTTCTATTCAAGTAACAATTTTGTTATTTAAATTAAATAATTACAGGAAGAGATTGTGGTACAGCGCATACCACATCAATATAGAACCTCTAGAGATACAAGTAGTATAAATGTTTTTGAGTACTGTAGAGAATTGTTCTTTTTTTTAATATGTGACGGCGCCTGCGTCATTCCACGTGCGGCGGCGCCGGTGTTGCTAGACAGAATTCTTTTAAACAACACGTGCACCGCACACCTGCGCCATTGCACCTGCGGTGGCGCCCGTTTGTCTAGCTACTTGTTTTGCTTGTATAATAAAACGGACGGAGCGGCTGCCGTTAAGGGAGTCTTGGCTCTGGCGTGGAACGGTGCACTTGTCTTATTCCGTTTCTAGCTCATACTTAACACATTGGATATTTAATTCATGCGAACGAATTAATTGTTATTCTCAACTACAAAATTAGTCTCGGTACAATTTATAGTTTTTATTTAATCGTAATCGAGGATAGATGTAGATGTCTATAGGCCATAGCAACCACTTACCATCAGGTGGGCTTTGTGCTCGTTTGTCACACTTATCCTATAAAAAAAAACTAAGAGTCACATAAGCTTGCCCTTTGACGAATGTTTTGGGTCCAAGATTTGGTCCAAGTTTTGGATCCAGAAGAGAGTGCCTTACAATTTAAGTAATATTTTGTAAATTAACCTTATTTAAAAGAAAAGTGCCGCTGGGTTTCTTGCTGGTTCTTTCCAGGACAGAGGTTTTATCCGAACCGGTTGTAGTAGTACTATATTGAATAAAAGTGATTCTATTCTATTCTAAAAGCCTTTTCATGTAACTCTATACATCGTAATAACATCCTTCATCAGAAGTGGGAATAAAGCTTTCCATTTAAGTTCTCTATATTCGAATGACCTTTCTACATATGTATGTCTCATCGTTTCTAAACTCTCACAGCCGGATTTCAAAAATTTCACCGTCAGTAGGGATTTTAAAGGTGATGTAAAGTGATGTAACCATTTTAAATGATGGAATTGCAAAAGTATTTCAGCTTGAGAGCTTACCAACGAAATTTTATGAGACATAAATAAAACAAATTTTGAATTTTTTTATAATGTCGCAATTATCATCGTAATGTACCAGTGATAAAATGAATTATAAGAAGTGCGGAGATGCAGCGAACTAAAGCTTTGTTAAACATTATTCAAAATTGTTTCACTAATAATGAAACGAGTCAGCAAAACTTTTTACTTTGGTCATTATTATCACTTAATGCATTTTCATTTTAATAAAAGAGTATATTTAAAATAATTTTAATCAATTACGTGTACTTTTTCTCAAATTCGTCTTAAATTGAATTTGAAAAAAATCCAGTCTAAACTTGAAATGTTTAATAATGTATAACGTAGGTTCAGGTGACATTCAGACTCATAATGTCGTAATGTTGAGACTCACGTAGGCCTTCATTTGAATCATCGTTCGGTCAATCATTCCATTACAATTAAAAAAATTCGCTCAATATTTTAAAGAGTTTGGGCTTTACTGACTTGCACTATAAATATCTTTTGTATTTATAGAAACAATACAAGTCAGATGCAAAGTAATCAGTCCATGATCGGCGATGGAGAGCAACATCAAAGGCTTGAGTTGTCCCTACTATAGAGAAGCAGCCGGCTCCGTGGCGCAGTGGCTTAGCCAGCTCATAAGGCCGCGGCTTTGAATCCCGCACTGAACAAGTATTTGTATGGCCTACGAATAATTTTTCCGAATCTGGTTATTTGTCCTCCTGAAATTCATGTATCTAAACTGCCTCCACTATACAGGAGAAAATACTAGTGTGGGGGTAACGTATTTAAGAAAAAAGAAGGCCATATCAAGCAGTGGACTGTTTGTAGACTGGGTGATGAAGAAGAACATAAGGGTAAACTCATTAAATAGACATTCATTTATTATTTCATCACATCCTATCAAAATCCCACTGATAAGCATAAGCCCCCCTCCCCATTAAATTGCTTCATAAGTGGAATATTTGCCATAGTTGCACGTTTGGTTCCTGTTTCAGTTTCCATGTGTCGTTCGCCATATTTCTATCGACACGGTGCACAGAAACACAATCTTCACGTCTCCACGGAGCGATGGCGACTGATGCGCGAAACAAAACATACTTGAAGCCTCGCGTGATGTGAGATGGATGAGAATTTATTGCACGGAATAAACATATAGTAAGCGCCAAATGCATTTTATTCAATAACTCGAAAAATTTAATTAATTTTTAAAAATCCCTGATTACAGCACTAGATATTATCTAAGTGATGTCATTTATTACATTTTTTGCTTGATAATTTGCACCACAACCAGAACAAATCGGTTCACGATGAAAATAAGAGGTATGTTTGTGATTTTTTTCCTATCGAGAAAATTTTATTCTAATATGTTTTTAATGACGTTCCTCGCAATTACAATGTAATATCTATATTTATATTTTTTGTTACTTTGTACTTGATTTAGCTATGTAAAAATCCGATCTATTATTGGCAATTTGTGATGGTACGCGCTCTTAAAGCCTTGTCGAAAGCTTCGTGAAGAATATGACAAGCGAACGCCCTAGCCCAGAACACGTACTAGTCCAATCTACCTATGCTTGAGATATATTGCTTTTGCGTTATGTGTTATGCTTTAAAATTAGAGAAAAGCTATGATGCAATGTCAGAGATAAGGAGAAAATCACAACTGAAACAGCTGAGTTAGCTATGTATAATTGTAACCTCTAATAAAGAAACTACGTGACTAACAAGAGAATTTACGTTGAGACATGCCATCCCCAGTTTTATACTTATTTTAATTTGGAATCCAAATTACAACAATTACTTTTTACTAAAGGACTTCATACAAGGCCTTTAAACCGTTTATATTAGTGAACTAATTCAATTGGAATCGCCTTTCCAAAATATCTGTATGCTCTCTTGCACACTTTGTTGATGTTACGGCCGGAGCAGACCTTGCGGTGCGGGGCAAAGGGCAGTACTCGTCAAGGAGTTCCAGTATTAGTCGCCGAAATACACCGTCAAGTCTCTCCATCAAGCCCGGAGGTTAGGTCACATCATAACTAACAAAACGAGCCCAAGCTCGGCACACCTAGTTCTACTCGTTCAGGAGTTCCAGTAGTAGTCACCGAAGTACACCATCAAGTCTCTCCATCAAACCTGGAGGTTAGGTCTCATCATAACTAACAAAACGAGCCCAAGCTTTGCACACCTAGTTCTACTCGTCCAGGAGTTCCAGTAGTAGTCACCGAAGTATACCTTCAAGTCACTTCACCAAGTCTGGAGCTAAAGTCCAAAACCAGCCCAAAGTCCACAGCCAACATCTCACTGCTAGTAGAGGGCTTCTAGTGCCTAGCAGTTTCTAGAGCAGCTATTCGTATTTCGTATCTAAGTATATTTTTGTAGGTATAAGAAATGACAAAAAAAATCAATCTTTCAAATTATCAAAATGTTTTTACTTGATTACGATTCCCGCAGTTAACCGTGCGTACACTTGTGTGTGTGACCCGTGTCAATGTAATAGTTCGATTCTATACCTATCAATTTTGCAAACGCGTCCTTAAATCCTTTAATTCACTCATTGTATAAATGCAAATAACGAAACCAAATATACTTTATTAACCTATGATTTTAAATAAAATAAAAATAAGAGATCAAGCAATGAGTTAACTCGCCCAACGGTCGCCATGTGCATGGCGCGGTGAGTCTCCTACCGTAAAACTTTATAAACGCAAGGTTCGAATAAACGCGATCTCACGACGTTCGCCCGTTGTTTATAAGTTTCACCCGCTTACTCAGGAAATCTGAAATTATCGGCAAAAATTAAGATGGTGTTCACTTAATTTGTTCTGAACTTGGTGTTCAAATTAAGTGAACACCATCTAAATGGCATAAAGAAAAGAGATTTGTTTAAATTAAACAAATTTGAATGATAATCTGAATATACTTAAGACTAGTTTACACTATTATACGTCTTTTAAATTGAATTTAAAATCGGTGGATTGGGATATAAAAATGTAATTTACACTAAAATTTATAATTTTATGAAGTAGGTAGAAAAATAAAAATGCCTTCAAATCGTCTACGTTATTTACGCAAATTGAGCTGTAATGGAAAGAAATATAGATAGGAATGGTCGTACTTCCCTTGGAATGAGCTATTTTTCGTACTTATTAATTATGATGTTTCCATAGGTATTGAGTCAGCTTCCAATATTTCCTCCTTAATATTTAAATATAAGTATCCTTTGTTCTTCGTATCATCATCATCATCATCATTACAGCCCTTCACAAGTCCACTGCTGAACATAGGCCTCCCCCAAGGAATGCCACAAAGCACGGTACTGAGCCACCTGCATCCATCAACTTCCTGCATAGGTCGTCACTACATCTAGGGGGAGTCGCCCTACACTTCGCCTACCGATACGATGCTGCCACTCGAGAACCTTTTTTCCCCATCGGTTGTCGGTTCTTCGAGCTATATGGCCGGCCCATTGCCACTTCAGCTTACTAATCCGATGGGCTATGTCGGTCACTCTGGTTCTACTGCAGATATTCTCATTTCTAAGTTTATCACGCAGAGAAACCCCGAGCATAGCCCTCTCCATAGCTCGCCGAGCGATCTTAAGCTTCCTCATACGGCCAGCAGTGAAGAACCACGTTTCAGAGCCATTACTCATCACTGGCAACACGCATTGGTTGTACACTCTCGTCTTCAAGTTTTGAGGCATACCTGACGAGAAGATGTGTCGTAATTTCCCGAACGCTGCCCAGCCGAGTTGAAACCTCTCGGTCGAAGTTGGACTTACCTAGTCGGACTATTTGTCCCAGGTAAACATACTCGTCAACAACTCAACAACAACTCGTCAAAACAAGCAGCTCGGAATATCGTTGGACCGGTCACATCGAAATACTTCATAACTGCTATCAAAGTATTCCGAATAACTGCTATCAAAGTATTCCGAATAACAAAGACCATAATTTAACAATGTTTTATTAATACTGTATATGTGTCATAGTCGCGCTTAAGAACATTAGATGAAATTTCAATTGACTTAGTGAGTAACTCCCTTCACAACTATCACTATCCAAAATATTGCCACAAAAAACAGACCCGAGCAATCTGCACTGCCTGCGTGTTTTGCCTTACACTTTGCTTGCCAGTACTAGGCTATTCAAGAACTTTTCATCCCTATCAGTTGTCGGTTCTTCGAGTTGCCCATTGCCACTTCCCAAACAAAATATTCACACAGACATTCACATGATATTCATGAATACGTAACCGAAGTGCTAACGTGGAGTAAAATTGTATAGCAATTGAATTTTAAATTGATTTTAATTGTTTTAGTCCTACAACACTATTTTACTTTCACTTTTATAACACACACACACACACCTCTTACCTCTCTTATCGCACCCCACCTCTTCCTTCCAATTTGTCTACGGTCAATAGAGCTCCTTTATTTCCGTTACAAATTTAACAATACGGAACGGTGCTTAGAGAGCTTTTAAAAGAATGCGGAACATATGTGCTATCTGAGATTACACTTTTTGCGGGGCCTATTTGTGAATTATTATAATATGGGATTATAGTTACTTTTCCTACGCCTTCCCGAAGATGCCGGTACAGCTGACCACCATACTTGCAATTGCTATTTAAAGTATTATATTCCACTTAAAATTAGTAAGCTGAAGTGGCAATGGGCCGGACGTATTAGCTTGAAGAATCGACAACTAATTAGGAAGAAAGAATCTCGAGTGCCAGCCTCGTACCGGTAAGCGTAAATGAAGGTGGCTCCCATCAAATGGAGTGACGACCTTAAAAGAGATGCAGGAAGTCGATGGATGCATGTGGTTCAGTAGCGTACTTTATGGCATTCCTTAGGGGGGCAGCACCAATGAACTTACGAAGGGCTATATAGGTGATAATGATGATTCTACTTGCATATTTATTTATATCAATTTGTTTTCTTTTTAAGTGGATCGAATGTAGACATACTTAACCATGATGTTTTAATAATTAGCTTTATAATGTTCTATGAATACAAAGTATATTACGCTACGTGAGTGCCCCAGATATTCATGAAAACTAGGGCAATATTCTATCATACAACTCTCAACTCCATTCATACTCGCACATTCTATTATTTTATATTGATTAATTTATATTAATTAATATATTAGTATATTATTATATAATATACTAATATATTAGTTTATTATTATATAATATACTAATATATTAATACTTAATATCTGACTGCTTTTTAACTAAATAAGGTTTTATAACCATACATCACCATAATTACAGTCCATAAGGCATTTCCTCCCTTAAACGGGAGAGGCCCATATCCAGCAATGCACATTTACTAATAAAGAAGGAAAAGGTAAATATGCTCATTCAGTAAATGCCATCTTCAACTGCACGCGATGCACTGCTTACTGATTTTTTTATAAAACTGAAGTAACAAACGAACTTACAGTCCACGTGATAGATGCATTGTCACCTCTGAGGACTAAGATAGAATGCCTCACATTCCGTAAATATACAGGCTGTCTATACTCTTCAGACCGAAATGCAAATAGTAGTGCAGGTACTGTACTGTACTGTACTTTTTGGCGTATTTTTTGGCTTTACGTGAGCGGGCGGTACCTACATAAACGAACACCTTGGTAGAAAAGGAGTCCTACCACCTAGATGATGGACGAAAATATGACAACCGAATAACGGTTCAAAGTTCATACAAAAACGCTGTAATAGCAAAATTACTTGTATTAGGACGTCAACGGTGAACTTACGATACCCTGCTCAGCGATTTTAATATGGACGCACCTTTAAGTAAAACACTGTCAAATCATGCTAAGGCCTATCCAACAGTGGACTTCAAAAGGCTACTAGTAAACAAAATATTTTTACATGGTAGAGCCACGCCGAATGACTATGAAAAATGACTTGACTATAGATCGATAGAACTACGCTCTCACACAATACAAGCGTGAAGCAGCGGATGAATGCTGCTGTGTTTTGTATGGGAGTATAGAGAACCGGAAACCCTTTTTACCGGCAATAGGCATTCCATATTATTCCTCAAGGTAAGAAAGTATTCGCATCTTAATTCTTAATCCATTATAAATGTAGATGTCAACCTCACCTGCACGCGTACTCTACACCGACGAGTAAACTCTGCTACCGTTACGTCAACACAAAACTCAGTGTTAAGTGCCACAATAAAAAGAGGAAACAATTAGATAGATTTATTCCTTGCATAGCTAATTCTTTTTTCCTTGCATAGATAGTTAAACTTCTATAAACTCCAAAATACAAAGAACTTACTTTGTAGTTTCCAATTTTAAGCATAAGGCAAACGTGAGTTTGTGAACGTGAGGCCCGTTGCTAACTTTCTGTACGCGAAATGGAATCTTCTACACAATTCAAATTATAAGACTTTCTCAACTTGAAGTCGAATGCTTTCGTTATTACTTGAATATAGAATGTCAATATTATATTGTAGCTACTAGGTATTCCTATAAATCAGTGTCTCAGTACTTGTTATTTCCAAAAGTTCGTTTAAAGTTTTACATACATATATAGAAGTGACATTAGTAAGACGTTTACAGTTTTCTGCCAAACGATTATAAAAATTTGAAGAGTAGAGAAAAATCTTTTGTGACATACACTTTTCTAGTAAAAGAAAATGTGACTTACTCCGAGTCCGTCTTGTGAAAGCTAAAACTATTGGCATGGAAAAACGAGCGCCCGTCACCAGCCTTCTCAACCCAGCAGCATATCTGGCCTATGGCTCCGCCGCCGACCTCGACTCGGCAACTTAGGGTAGGGAGAGCGGCGCATCATAATCCCAACATTGGCGATTTTTTCCTCCGCGACTCTACCTCGGTTGCCGCAGGCAGCATGAGAGGACAACTCTTCCGCCGCAGTACACCAAAGTACGTACGGAGAGCCAGATCCACTCGTAACGGGGGTAGATCTTGCACTCTGGACAGCATTGTGGTGTCTTCGTTCACTGTGAGTAACCAAGCCATGGCAACTAAACCACCCTTGTTATAAGGTGAGAGCACGTTTAGGGGGGAAGAGGCACTTACTTGTCTAAGTCGGATGCTTTTTCGTTTCTGCAACCCAATATATTTGTGTATATTGTTATTTTTTTTAGTTGTAATTTATAACATATTATGCATTGTGTTGTGTGTGATGAATAAACCATTCATTCATTCATTCATCTAGCAAGTTCTATATGGTATACTGCAACTATAAGCAGCCATGAGATTTTTTTTAGTCTTTCCCTAAGCTGCCTCTTACGAGACTAATGGGACAAAATCGGACTCTGTTACGCTGGCACCACACGGTTTAACCTATACTTACTCGTGGAAGCGATAGAATTGGAGTAAGTTAAGATGCAGTGCAATAGCCAGGTACTCTGACTACTAAACCACGCGATGTTCGTGGTGTTTATTTGGTTACTTAAAAATATAAAATTTATACAAAAAGCCATATTAATTTGCAGGTAGTAAGGATTATTTTCCACCAAGGTACCTGTCTAAATTGCCTCTTCCTTTTATCAAGCTGCAACATGGCCACAATGCAGTAGTCACTCTTAGCATAAAGTGGACTATTAGCTAGTTTAGCACTCTCATATAATTACATGAAATATTTATTACAAAGTAGTGATCGCCTAATTGTCAAAATTCGACCTTAATTCATAATATTTTTAAGTTTGCGTAAAAAGCAGGCTGTATTACACTTTAAACTACGTACGTACATTAATATATAAATAGTTGGGGTCAACTCAGAGTAAATGTATGTAATTACTCTAAGGGCGACAATCTCTACTCTTTGCGAGAGTAATATTGTTCTTTGATTACTCGTTTGTCATTGACAGTATGAACGTAAACAATGAATGTTTTATTTTATTTTATTTAATGCATTTGTTACATAAAATTTAGCTTTCTGCATTTCTTCTCCATATACTTTAACTATGCGAAATATTACACTCCTCTATGCGCACTATATGTTTAAAAAGGGGTACAAAGATTTCCCTTCAAAAAAAAGATGTTAAAGTATGTTTTTTGGATGATCTAATTATATTTGGCAAAAAACGATTTTATCATGATGTAGGACACAGGATAAATTTTTAATTTATCACTAAAGTTTATTAAAGTTGCTAAAGTTTATTTTACGTCCATCGGAGTGGGCGGGTAGGCTAGTTAAACATAAAAATGCAGCTGAGGCAACTAAACAATTTTTTTCCAATTTTAAATAATAGAAATAATTATTTGAAAACTTCAAATTGTTTCTTTTTATTATTTTCTTTTTTAAGAAGTTTTACAATTTAATTTTCACAACAAATCTTACATTATTACTATTAATTGTAATCCATCGATGTGCGACGAAAACATAGCTCATTATTTTCACCGCAGGTCAGTTGACTGAACCCAAGTCAAAATTTGCTTACCATCGTTATTGATATAAATTTCGTGTTGAACCAAAAGTTGATAAATTACTTCTAGTATGCAATAATTTTAGTTTGAGTTATGTCATCATCATCATCATCACCCTACGGCAGTCCACTGCTGGAGATAGGCCTCTCCCAAGGCGCGCCACTTAGCCCGATCTTCGGCTACACGCATCCAGTTTCTACCAGCCACCTTGCGCAGATCCTATGTCAACTAATTATGTCAACAACAGGGTAAACCGACGGGGACTTTATTTGAGAAACATATTATAGCTTCAGAAATGTATTCATGTTTGCAGTATATTACAAATTGTTTGCAAATTATTTCTTTTTATCATTATTTTATTGCATCTGCTTTCTCCTCCGCACCGGTGTAAGATAGGATAAAAATTACATACATTAATGAACATTATCATCTTCCTCCACTGTTACCTATAAATTGCTTATACTGTACAACCCGCATTTCAAACGCAATCCTGTTGATATCGCTATATATCCATATTATTGCAAGGATACCACGAATATCAAAAAATCTTTAAGCCCATTTCATAACCATAATTATTTATTGAATAAAACTATTTTTACGGATTTTATCGCGTTTAATTTTACTATTTTGATTCCCGACGTTTCGGGTGCTTTACAGCAATGTGTGACCATGTTGCTGTAAAGTGACCATGGGTTTTATTCAATGTGTAGTGTTCGTGAATATAAGAAATCATAATTATTTATTTATAGAAGCGCACAACAAAATATCAGTATTAAAAATACTAATGTTAAAAATATTAAAAAATATTAAAAATACTGATATTTTACAAGGTATACTTTAGTAGCTTAAAGCGAGATAAACAAAATTGTATATTACTCTCTCAAAACCTAACCTATAATAACAGGAAATAACACACAATTTTCATTCAGTCTCCAACATTTATTTAGTCGCATTCAGAGAAGGCATCATTAGACATAACACACATATGCCAGTGTTTTTTTCAGTCTTCGAAACTCCTTTTATAGGCGCCTTCTGGTTTTATTCTCAACGATTATTATTTTATGGACTCGAATGAGTCATTTATGTGGGTAGTGGGAATGTCAATATTAGTTTCAGGAACAAAAAATGTCAGTTGGGGTAGAATCTGTTGAATGCAGCGATTGATAGATGGTAAATGTCGCGTTCTTGACCTCAAATTGTACTCATCTGCTCTATGTGATGACGACGTACTTTTACAACTCTAGCCTATATTTTTTCGGATTTTCTCAGTTTGTAACGTAATGTAATTTATTTATTGTAACTGGCGAACTAAAAGCTATGCAAGGATGACAACTGTGATGTTTAATTACATAGATATTTTATTTTAAAAACGTGTATAAATAAGATGCGTCACATAAAGTTATGTCCTTCACTGCTGGCAGTATGAGGAAGCTCAAAGTCACTCGGCGAGCTATGGAGAGGGCTATGCTCGGCGTTTCTCTGCGTGATAGACTTAAAAACGAGGATATCCGCAGTAGAACCAGAGTAACCGACATAGCCCAAAGAATTAGTATGCTGAAGTGGCAATGGGCCGGCCATATAGCTCGAAGAACCGACAACCGATGGGGAAGAGAGGTTCTCGAGTGGCAGCATCGAAGTATAGGGCGTCCCCCCACTAGATGTAACGACCTGGTAGACATGCAGGAAGTCAATGGATGCAGGTGGCTCGAGACCGTGCTTTGTGGCGTTTCTTGGGGGAGGCCTATGTTCAGTAGTGGACTTGTGAAGGGCTGTAATGATGATGATGATGATGATGACATAAAATTATAATTTTGCTTTTAGTGAAACATCATTTTAATATAATAATGTTTAAAAGGCACTATAATTGTGTCGCCAACAATATAAAAAAGTTACTTCTGTAACATAATATACTACGACAGTAACAATCACCTTGCATATCGTATGAGCACTTGGTACGTTTTCGCAAGAAAGTCCCGACAAGAAGCGCATGCGAAGAAAAAGTTTGATAAGTATTTTGGGACAAAACCTAATGTCACGTTATCCCGGTTTAATTTTTTTACGCGAAGCCAAGAGGAAGGCGAAAATATCAATCTAACCACAATATACTACATCTATCACATGCTAAAAATTCATAGACCAATATTTACCCACGCCCGCAGGGATAGCAGAACTGCGACACACGTAGAATATAAGAAATGTAAAAAATAATGTAGGTAGACTAGTAAAAATGAAAGTAAAGGATGTTTCATATTGAAACAATAGCAGCAGCGGCGTGTTTTAAGATTACGTACTCGTAAGCACAAAGAAGTTTTTTTTACAAATCAGCAGTCAGAAAATTCATTGTTGAAAAACACGAATAATACTATTCAGAACATACGTTTTCAAACATTCATTATTATTTTCGCCCATTTGATACTATTTTCTGTCAAAATCCACATTGAATTGCCGAGCATGATCTGCAACATTTGTTTCCAGCTGAGTTAGTTACGGATCAGTAAGCTGAAGTAGCAATGCGCTGGACGTGAGTGACGACTTGGTGCATTGCCGACATTGTGCAGAAAGTCGATGGGTGTAGGAGTGGCTCAGGACTGTGCTTTGTGATTCTCCTCGGTGCTAGGCCTATGTTAAGCAGTTCAGCAGCTTGTGAAGGGCTTAAATGATTGATGATGATGATTATGAACGCGACTGCTGATCATGAGATCCTGTGTATGAATCTCAGGTCGGGGCAAAATCACTTATTGGATTTTGCTGTCAAGACATTGTCATTAGCAGCCCAGAGTCAGGAAGTTGGTGGCGTTTCACCGCAGTTCCTCAGAAAGCACGTAAAGTCGTTGGTTCTGCACCTGATCTCTCTCCGGTCGTGTCGGATTGCCGTCCCATTGAACTATGAGAGTGAGGGTTTAAAGTAATAGAGAGTGTACCTGTGTACTGTGTAAGAACATACACTCAGGCACTATAATCCTGTCTTGCGCAAATGGCTAGTTTCTGTTAAGACTGGTCACTGTGTAATGATTTTTTACATTTACGCGAATACAACATATTTAAATGAAACTAGTTTTTACGATTATTGTATTAGTTTTTATCGCGTATTATAGTCACGGGGGGGGGGGGGAAGACTGTTATATTTAATCACGGCTACCCGTTAATACACGGTTAATTTTTGGTCTGATCTACGCAGTATGAACTTATTTCTTTTCTTAGTCTTGCAGTTGTATGCTTGGGTTTTGATTTAATTTTATTAATTATAGGATCCCTAGCAGATGATAGCACACAGCCATTTTCTCTATTAAAATTAAAATGTTTTTTGATTTCAATAGCCTCGCGAATCATTCTTGGAAGGAATCGGTGTCCCTTAGCGAGGATTTGTGGTCTATCAAATCTGATGTAGTGACCTGTAGTGTCCTGTACGTGTTCACAGACTGCAGACTTCCCGGTGCGTTGATTCTTTACAACACCTATGTGTTCTTTTTCGCGGGTTTTTATTGGTCTTTTAGTTTGTCCTATGTAAGAGAGGCCACATTCACAATCCAGCTTGTACACTCCTGCTGCATCTTGCAGAGGAATAAAACACTTGACCGATGGTAAAAACTGACTAATCTTCTTTGGCGGCTTGATTTACATATGTTTTAATGGAAGGAAGCACGCTTCAAGATGTAGCAAATCTTGTCATTGACACCTCTGACATATGGCAGTACAGCAGGCACACGCTCGACTGCAGCCGGTTGCACTCGTTCACTGTAACGTAGGCGTGGGACTCGAACCTTTTTGTCGTACAAAACTTGCTTGACGTGTTGGAGCTCGGCGGCCAAGTGTTTACAGTCCCTCAGTGTCACAGATCCCTCGTGCTCTCTGAAACAAAGATTTTTCCCACGGTAGCTAAACCGCTGTGATGAAAATTCGGTCTCAAGTACATTACATTTACAATTTGGTCGACTTGTGTCAATATAAGAGTATCCACGATCCCATTTTATTCTATGGATGGTGACGGTAGAATACCCTGATTGGTTTTCGACACTTTTTTATTAACTCTTAATTACAAACTAAAACCATATCTCAATCGTATTATATATGTCACAGCAGTAAAAATAAAGCAGTGAAAAGTTTTTTACATACGTTATAGCAGGAAAATAAAGTTTAATAACGACAAAAAGTACTTAAGTCCAACAAAAAGCTGGAAACTTTTTATTGTTCTTCAACCAAATAAGTTTCCAAATAAACTTTTTAATCTTACAAAACGAAATACCTTGAAACATTTAATATTAAAACTACTTAGTAACACATTATTTATACTTAACATGTATTAAAGTTTGTAAATAAGTAAAGTTACAGCTTATATATGCTTCCCACAGCCTGATAGTCCGCGGTGTAATATCTCGTTTGCGCCAGACGTGTAGTGTCCGGACCGGAGACGGGTAGAAGCGTCAAAAGTGTAAGACGTCTAAGTAGGTACTGCTTTACTTTCACTTTTAGTTTAATTTATCATACTTACCCTTGTTTTAAACCAAAAACTAGCCGCCGGTTTTAGAAGCCTGTAATTTGTTACAGCAAAATAGATTTTCATACGTGTGTTAAAATTATAAACACTACAAATTTTGTCAAAAATATAAAAATAGTGTCCTGCATAAGTAATAATATCAAAATTATTACTTGTGCAGGACACTATTTCAATGAATTGTGATGCAACATCTAAAATATTTATTTTTCTTTAAAGATCTTTCTAGCAGCTGAAATAGGGGTGGGATAAACCAAGGACAACAACTTTTACGAAGAAAATGGGCCACGTAGAATCACCAACCTCTTTCGGCACCCACGGGACAAAATGTTTTTTTATAAAAATAAGGGTGACAAACGTGCACATCGTCCACATGATAGAAAGTGGATGGTGGGGCCCATAGACTGAGGACTGAGATGGAATGCCCGTAAAAAGGGCCTTTATTATTTTACGCTACTAACACATCTTCTATATTTATATAAATCAATTACTGTCCGTTAGTCTCGCTAAAACTGGAAAACGGCTCCAATGATTTTGATGAAATTATTTGTGTGCATTTGAGTGGGTTCCTGGATGATTTAGATTCATAATTGGTCTCGGTAGGTGGCGCGTTGTCGAGATTCAGAAATCACCCGTGCGAAGTCGGGGCGGATCGCTAGTAGTTAACATTTTCTGTCATTAAATTATTATAGCGTTTTTAATATCAGCCGCTGATCCTCACAATAATCTTATGCTGTAATCTATAACTGAAAACGCAGCAAAACTTAATCGCCTTACCAACTCTTGTAATATGTACTATATGTACTTTAATATTATTATAGATAAACTCAGTTTAAGATTCTTAAGGTTTAATTATTTTTGCTGTCAATCAATGTCAAAAAGGTAAAAAATAAAGAAAGAGAATTTAAGCGAAGTCATTAGCAAAAGTTAATGACCTTTTCTAAAATTCTATTAAATTGTTTAAATATACAAAATGAGTGTATCGCTATGTGGTGGTGTTTTTAGAGAATACACCATCCTATTTTACGCCTTGGTCGTAAACGGCGACTATGGGAAATACCATAGAAACCGCATGGCGTTCAGATAAATGGCGGTATCACTTTTAAATGTGAGCCAGATTTAAGCAGCGTCAAAGGTGCGGAGATATCTTTGAGTATTTATGGGAAAATACATTGTAGAGGCTGCTGACCAATAATGGAGTCATACGGGCTGGAGAAGTAAAAGTTGTATTCAGTGGTATCCATAATACTCAACTCCTCCCCATTTAAGAGCACATTGGTATTTGAATGTTTAACATTAGGTATTGTAAATTTAATACATTTTGTCTTATTGCCGTTTAAGAGCAAATTGTTGGCGTTAAACCAATGTACTAATATCGATAGAGCATTATTTAAATTGTCAAAATTGACTGTATTGAATTGACTGTCGTTTGAGTTTGAAAATTAAAGAGGTATCATCAGCAAATAATACTATATCGTGATTGTCCCCTACAAGATAAGGTAAGTCATTAATACGAGGGTGATCAAAGTAATGATAATGAAAATAAAACACGGTAATTAAAGTTAAAATAATAACTTATTTTTACACATAGTCTCCTAACAAATCAATATTTAGTCCATCTTTTCTAAACCCAGGTTTGAGAAAAATTCTTATTGACCCTCCCAAACGCTGTGGCCATTGCTTCGCTATCCTCTTCGAATTTCTTGCCTCAGGCGTTCCGAGCCGAGGAAAGGGTAGAAATCACTAGGAGCTAGATCTGGCGAATAGGGAGGTGTTCGAGCAGTTGAATCCCGTTTTTGAATGGCAGCCATCGCAACTGCAGCTTTGAGGCAGTGCGTTGTCTTGGTGAAACAACACTCCAGCTCGCAGTTTGCCGCGTCTTTTTCATAATGGCCTCCCGTAATCTTCTTATTTGATCTGCGTAGTAAGAGCCGTAATGATGGCTCCCCAAATTTCCACCATAATTATGCCTTGGCGTCCCAAAACAGATGCCATAACCTTTCCCGCCGAACTTGAAACTTTGAATTTCTTTGGCGTCGGTGAGGAGCTCGCTTCAAGTCATCGATTGTTGTTTCGTTTCAGGATCAAAATGGTGAATCAGGTCTCGTCCATAGTCACAAAACGGAACAAAAAATTTTCTTGATCTGTGGAACTTTTCGAGATTGACCCTCGAAATGTCAACTCGATTTTTCTTTTGCTCGTCGGTTAACATTCTGGGTACCCAACGCAGAGACCTTTTCATATGCAACTCGTTCCAAGGATTCTTTGAACGCTGCTTATGAGATCCCTGTGACCTCAGCTACATGCCTGATGGTCCTCTTCGATCTGTAATACAACATCTTCGACTTTTTCACGTTGTCTTCAGTGAGGACGTGGATGGGCGTCCTTCGCGATGTTCATCTTCAGTGGATGTTCTGCCCAGTTTAAACTCCTTGGCCCAGCGTGCGACTGTAGAATATGGAGGACAGAGTCCCCAATGTTTCCACCTAAGTCACTGTGTATGTCTTTTGAAGACATTTTTTCAAACAGAGGTACTTGATGACAGCTCTAATTTCGTTTTTCTCCATGTTGGTGTTATCTCTTTGACAGTTCGTATTCAAATGAACGTATCTCCACAAATCGTGATCTATTTATATGGTTTTTTAGGCTGACGTAGTGAGTATATAAGCAAGCAAAAATATTTTTTTTGGATTTTTATGCGGACCTGAAGTAACCGATTATCATTACTTTTGGATCACCCTCGTATAGACTAAAAACATTGATTTAGACAGTCCTTTGAAATACATTGTTTCCACGTCAGAATTCATATTCAAAGTCCATGCGTATATAGTGTTATTGCAGAAAAACAAAATTTGTATTGTATATGGTTTTTTATTACTTACAGCCTTGTACTTGCTGAACGTAGGACTATCGCATACATTGCCTTATAGGGAGGAATTGCTTGGCAGGCGGATCGACAACCGTAGTTTTTTTTTTTGAGTTATTAAGATGCCGCTGCCCATATGCTGTTTTAGTTTCCTAGTGTTCATGGTAATGGTAATTGTAAATAGTAGAACCATGCTGCGGCAGTATTATAATTGCAGTACGAATGCGTTGACTGCACTGGGGAAGAACTACGCTCGCTGAGAATACTATCACAGTGCTGCTGTGTTTCGTATTTTTGGAGACGAGAACTACCTTCTTTACTTGAAAGATATTTCATTATGATTTCTACGAGTAACAATGCAGCAACCGGTAGTAACTTCTGGATTTTTAATAGAAGATAGATGTAATGTGTCAATGTTCATGGCCAACAGCATCATATGGACCGTGTCATCGTTTTGTCAAATATTTGATACACGTTATCCTAATGTATATAAAAAGAAACATCGTTTTATCGTGTGCTTTCTTATAAGTCGACGTAATACTGAAGTTTTTATTGCAAAAAGATAGGCGTTTCTTTTGTTTAGGATAATTATCTACTCTCTCAAAGTAGGTATAACTTACTGGTAGAGAATGCCTTAAGGCATTAAGTCCAATCTTTATAACCCTTATTTGAAGATGTTTGCAATAAATAAACAAATAACTATAATAAAAGTTTGTTATTATAATAATCTATAAGTACATATAAATAAAATTGAAGTGCCTGTCTGTAATATCGAAATAATTGCTTGTATTCAAAAAAAAAAAAAATTCAAAATGTTTATTCTGTAACAAAAATTAACAATCATAGCAGTATATTAGAGTTCTCCTTTTAAGTATTTTTAAATACTTGTGACAGGAAAACTCGCTTTCCTTAATTAACATACAATACTTTAGTTACAAGAATAGGATAATATTCCTTTCCTAAAATAATTTATTATGCAAAAATTGAAGATGTGTGTGTGTATGTGTGTGTGTGTGTGTGTGTGTGTGTGTGTGTGTGTGTGTGTGTGGGCACGCGTGTATATGTGTGTGTGTGTGTGTGTGTGTGTGTGTGTGTGTGTGTAAGTCGTTATTTTAACAAATTTTCTATTTCGTGATAGTCTTCCGTTTGAGCCATTCAATGAGAATTACCTCACATTCTTACTGGTTTTAGAATAAATATTCAATTCTTTATTTGAATAGTTATATAAATAAGAGGACTTTTGCCTGTTGCCGTCTAGCAAATGCTGTTTTAACCGGATCACTTGGAGCTACGTTAGTTTTCTCCTCCTTTTATTTTCAATTTCAGGGTTATATGCAGGGACTGTGTACCTTAAGAACTATATTTAGTATGTATAACTTACGAACTGTAAGAAGGTCACATAGTGTGTATAAATCTTGTGTTGGGAATTTGTAAGGTTTAAAATCATAACCTTCAGTAATGATCTCTGAGCTCTTTCTAAATCAAAACTTGTTTTTGTAGCACCTCCCATATACTAATACAATATACCAGAACTGATTGAACTAAAGAAATATATACTTGTTTTAGTATAGGTGGTGTTGCGAGATGTCTCAGAATTTTGAAAAACCATATGAATTTTCTAATCCTAGTCATTAACAGTTCAATATGTAGATGCCAAGATAATCGCTGATCCAATAGTATTCCAAGATATTTTTACTTGATACTTTGTTTATGTGAGGCATGGGCAGTTAGAGTTATAAGGTCAACACAAGAATGAATTTTAATATTAAAATTAGGTTGAGTCCTATTGTAGTTAGTAAAACATATATAGTTAGTCTTAGATGTATTGATAGTCAATAGATGTAGTCTCAACCACTCTGCAACCCTGGCTAACCCCACTTCAGCGCTATGTCGGACATCTTCCCAGGTTCGACCATAGAATGCCAGAGCAGTGTCATCTGCATACGAGAACACGTACCCATTTTAGGATATATTACATAGGAGTTTACGTAAACCAAAAATAGAGTCGCACTCAGTACACCTGTGGGACGCCGTAGGTAATGGTAGAATCATGACTACAATGCTCCCTATTTTGACTCGTTGTCTACGGTTTGTTAAGCATCTTTAAATAAATCTAGGGTTTACCTCTAATACCTATTTGTTCAAGTTCTTTACAAGAGGGGACAGAGACGCTATCAAAGGCTTTTTATGTCGAGAAAAACTGTTAAACATTTATTTCCTTTGTCGACTTGGTCAACAATGAGTGAAGTTAGACCTGAAATAGCGTCTTCTGTGCAAAGACCTCGTCTAAAGCCAAATTGTGATATTGAGAGTATTTTGTATTTATTTAAATAATTAGTCAAACGATTATTCAACAATTTTTCTAAAATTTTGGATATTGCAGGAAGAACAGATATAGGTCTGTAGTTGCTTGGATCGCTTCTGTCTCCACCCTTGTATAGGAGTAACTAATGCCAACTTCAGAGCAGTAGGAAAACGCCATCCTAAAGCAAAGATTAACCAGGTGTGTTATTATGGGTACTAATATTACATTCGCATGTTTTAGAAAATTGGTGGTGATATTATCATATCCAGGGCACTCTGTTTTAAGATTCATTAGGATATTTCTAACCTCGAATTATCAGTCTCCAGCAAAACAAAAGATGAAGCATGGGAGCTACTGTTTTATCCGTAGTGAAAAATTAATAGAGTTAGGTTTTGATAGAATATCCTCTGCCAAGGATTTCCCAACATTGGCAAAGTAACTATTAACCAAGTTAACAGATTCAAGGGTCTGATTCTATTTTCAACAACTCTATATTTGTGTTTAGTGACTGCTTGCGATGTGTGATATCATTTATTGCTTTCCAGAGCATCTTAGGTTTCGGTGGCATTAATTATCTGTTGTCGCTCAAATTTGCGCTTAAGTAATTAAATTATTGCAGTGATTTCTGGCGCTTATACGTGATTCTCAACACTTCATTTTCTGGATCAGATTTTAATTTTAGTTGCATATTATTACGGTTCCTAATGCATCGTAGGACACCTTGAGTCATCCAGGGTTTTACTGTGCGACTTGTTTTGGGGACCAATTTCATAGAGGTATTTTCTTGAATATGTCTCTGGATTTTATATATCAATAATTCGGTTAAAATGTTAGAGTCATTACATAGAAGCAGTTCTTGTAAGTTTGTGTTTTTAAGGCTATTAATAGCATTTTCATAATTGATTGACCTTTTGAATTTATTACTAAATGTAGTTTTATAATAACGATTATTTAACTTAAGGAAAATCATGTAATGATCTGTGATAGTTGTGTTTATCACTACGATTGTTGCATTTGATTTATTTGTATCTATTTTCAACATACAGTGATCGAGACAGTTGCTACCTCTCGTAGGTATCGAGTGTCCTGGAAGCAAGCCATGTGTACATAACATATTTAAATAGTTTAGTCTATTTATTCTTTCATGTACTTTCATTATATTTGTGTATTATATTAATGTTAATATCACCCGTCAAGACAATATGTTTGCACATTTTAGGACTCTGTAGAGACTAGAGAGTTGATAAAGCTTTCAGCATGTATGTTTGATGGCGATGATGATACCAATAATAATGTAGTCATTAAATTGAATTTGCAGACAAGACGCTTCTGATATTGAAATTTCATTGACACTCACTGAATGCTTATTACTAATATAAGCAGTAACACCATCGCAATGATTTATGTGCTGTGTTGTATTATAGGACGTGTAATTATTTAATATAGGAACAGGTTTGTTCTTGTCTAACCAACACCGCTAAGGATAATAAAATCAGGCGTTATTCGAAGTTGAGTAAGATTTAAATATAAGTCATCAAAATTTCTGTAAATACTCCGAATATTTTGTGAAATAATAGTTATATCGGATTTATGTATTATTTGTTGTGTTCTAAAGTCTTGGACTCGACATTCACTGGATTGTGCAATGCTTATATTGTCTAATTCATAAAAGTATTTAGAGAACTATCCATAACCAGTATTAAATTCAGATTTTTATCTATAATTTGCATTACTTTTCTTAATTCTAAGTGTTTATGTATTGATTGTAAAGGAGTACTTTTATGATATATGTGTGTAGGTATAGTAAATAATTTGTAAATATGTGTTTACAAATGAGAATGAGTCTAAAGATGAGTTTGTTTAATATATTTATGAGAGATGGATATGGATGTGTGTGTTATTTTATGTGTGTGTGTGTGTTGACATTATGGTAAGAATAATAATTTTACATTTATATAGGTTAAATATTTTAGAACACTAATCTTACAAGAACAATAAACATACAAATAAAAGTGTATCAATACAAAATAAATATTTAGTACTAATAGTCATGCTTTTGCATAAGACTTTGAATTTGTGAATCATTTTAATTAAAATTATGGAGAGCTCTCATTTTTCTAACATAAATTCTTCCATATGCAGACCAGCAGAACTTATACTCTTTTGTCTTAGCAAGGTCGCGAGCAAGAAAATGCAGTCGTGCTGCTTTTGCTGTTAGATGCTCACTTACGTATGCAGGGGAATATTCGTCTGTGGTAAAGCCTAGATGCTTGACACACAATTTCTCCTTTGCTTTATTCTGAAATACTTAATCATTTTAAAAACTCCGTCTTTTGTAGTGTTGACGTCAATTCAGCAATGATTGGACTTTTATTAATGTCTCGTTTATTACGGACTCTATAGATGTCTTTAATGTCGTTTTCTCAAGGTTATAACCAATATTTTAGATAAAGTTAAGACCATCTTCATTAAGTCTTCTTTAGACTCTTTAGTGATTTTCGGAACATTTTCAGTTCTATGGCTGTCTTACGGTTCTCGCGTTGCAGATCCTCGATTTTATCCTCCAATATAGTTATATAATCTTTATCTTTTTTGATTTGAAGTTCCATTTGTTCAATTTTATGTTTTAATTCCTCATTCTGTGAAGTGAGAAATGCTATAGCTTCTGTGTTATTTGTGCTTTTAATTTCCATCAGAGTAGAGTGTATTTTATTTATTTCAGCTTTATGTTTAGTCAACATTTGGGAAATCATTGACTTTATATCATTTCTGAATGTGACAAAATCTTGCTCCCAGTCATTTTCTCTGCCCCGTTTATGGCGCTGAGTAACAAAATTTGGTGGCGTGCGCTCCAATCGATCAATATTAGATTCAGAAGTTGATCGGTCATATTATCCATATTAAGTACTAGGAGATAATAACGCTTTTGCAGGTACAAACAGCACTATTGCGTAATACTGTTATAGGTTATAGGTAGGCCTTGCCCACTTTATGCTGTCGCCAATGACGGCCCTTTGTCCTCGAATGCTAAAATGGCGTATTTCGCGTGCACTGATTTGCCAAAGTGAGAACAAAAGAATTCACAGTACCTCGTAAGGGTGATTCGCCAGAAAGTACCAGGCAGCAGTATAAACGAAGAGGTTGCTAATTTTTCTTCTCAATAGTTTAGTACCTTCACTTGATTTATGCACTCCTATTTTCTTAAGTTATTTATTAACACAAATTTTAATTTAATTTAAAAGTAATTTCAACAAGATGGACAGTATACGTTAACATGTTTCTTTGCATGTCATTAAAATACAATTTTTAACATTTTTGTCTGTCTGTATGTCTGTCCGGGCTAATTTTGGAATGACTGAACTGATTGTAATAAAACTTGACGAACCGATAGAGATCAATGCGAAGAGTGATTTAAGCTATATTTTATCCGAAAAACCGTTTTTTTAAATATAAACTAAAAATTGATAAATTAAATGGTCTTTGGTATCTTAAATCCAGATTAATAGATCCTACTCAGGCAAAGCCAGCGCGGGTATTGAATAAGTTAAAACTCAACAAAGTATAAATTAAAACTCAATTAAGAGTTGGAAATAGAATGTAATAAAGTTTTACATTGTACACTAGTACTTGTGTATAACAAATAGTCGTGGGTCGACAGTTTTCTTCACAATAGGTGCTGTTTATGAGTGAGGGTGTGGTTCAGCGACCTGTTCTTTTATAAGACTCTTTCTAACCTTATACTGAGGTCACATTTGTAGTAACCTCACGTGACAGGGTCCCCGCTTGTATGTCTCACGCCCTTGTATTGATCAATAATGAGGATTACATTGACTTATGTTCCATTATGACGATGAAAAATGTAATAACAGCAGTATATTTTATTGTTGCTAACGTGACGTAATGTTATGTGATGATAAAGTTTTCATATTTTTGTTCACAAAATACGTAATTTCAAGAAATTGATTTTTATTTGTTATTTTTGAGTTGGCAAAAATCAAATTCTTCAAACATCTTTCGGGACACAATAAACTTCACCAGTCCTTAATACTAATACGGGCCACTACTGTCGACTATTACTATTATTATTATACCTAAACTGAGTTTTAATAATAGTATAGCATATACAGGGTTATTTTGCAATATACGCCCAAATTTGCAGAGCAGGTTCAGAATAAGTAATATAGGCGAATGGTGAAAAAAAATTACTTAAAATAAATTTCAAAAATTCTGTCCTTTTTATCTTTTAAACTTTATATGATTGATTATTTCGTTATCACGAATAATCAATCACTATTTATTGGGGTGTCGATTACAAATTCAATAATAATTTAGATTCACTAACGAGGTGGAAGGTTGAGAAAACCTTTAAATAAACTTTGGTAGAACAAGCTGTATTAAATTTATAATAATATTAGATATATACCATAATATTTAAAAATGCACCACTTTTGTAACCAACAGACTAATAGACATGTTTTTATTGTCGCAGTAAGATAGTTACGGCCGTGATATAGTTATATCCCTAGGGATATAGCTATATATCGTAATAGACTACGATAACGATAACGAACGTAAGGACTGTAATAATAAAAAAAGGCGTATTATTTAATCATTCAGTTATTGCTGCTCGCCGTGTTACAGAGATTATCGCTCTATGCCGCCTATCCCGTTTATGAAGATATCAATATATTATTGCATTTCATTTTTTTTTATAGGAGAGGGGGCAAATGAGCATGCGGCTCACCTGATGGTAAGTGACTACCGCCGCCCATGAACAACTGCAAAAGCAGGGGAATCAGGGGAATTGCAGATGCGTTGCCGGCCTTTTAAAAAGGAGTAGGCTCTTTTCTTGAAGGTCATTCATCTCATTCATTCATTGTATCATTCATCATTCATGCCATATTGTATTATTACTTTTCATATCAAGTAAGACATAATTTGTCTGAAATAATTTGACTTAGGAAATTTGGCGCGATGTGACTTACATAGATCACTGCAACTTAGAAGAATAGAACTAAAGTTTCCATAAATTACGTTCTATGTAAGAAGACAATCATGCATTTAGATTGTAGTTGTCTTTTCTGTCTGGGTAGGTACCACTCTCTTATCTATTTCTGCCTTCACAATCGCTTAATGGAAAAGCAATTCAATGTCAAAATGCAGGACGTCTTATACAGTGATTAGTCACTATTGTATTAGATCAGCCACCAGGCTGCCAGTAATGCGTAGCAAATATGGCAAACCCTTCCTATAACGGTAGAAGCCCATTTAATACAGCTTGTTCTACCAAAGTTTATTTAAAGGTTTTCTCAACCTTCCACCTCGTTAGTGAATCTAAATTATTATTGAATTTGTAATCGACACCCCAATAAATAGTGATTGATTATTCGTGATAACGAAATAATCAATGCAAAATGTGAAAAAAGCATAATTGTTTACTTTACTCAGTTTAAAACAACTTTCCTGGCTCTAATCAAATCTCTTCAAAGTATTTCTTTCTCATTTAAATTATTTATTTCAACGCTTGATAATATAAATAAAAACTGCCCTAAAATGTGCATTTACAAACGCGGCTAATACATTGAGCTAAAATTACAAACACTACAGCTTTTATTTTTACTATGAGTTTTTAAGGAGGACAATACATACAGTGATTGCAAAGATGTTAAATTATATTTATGATGCAAACGTTACCAAAATTGTCTTTTTAATTTAACAATCAACTTCAAAGCTAATTTTTCAATCGTCAGATAAAAGTAATTCATCAAATAAATTTATTACTCGGCTGAATATAAAATCGAAACAATTAAACAATTTTATTTATACAAATTTAATCTTTAATTTTTTTATTTTGTACTTTATCCTATGAATAACTTTTGTCTGATGGTTGTTAAAAGTCACTTATTCAATCAGACTATTTTAAATTATTGTTAACTATTAAAACATACGAGTATAAAAGGTTTTTAAATAAATTATTTTATTTTATTATTTGTGTTTTAATCGAAAATCCACTTGCCGAATGTGGCGATTACGGCAACTCCTTCTTACTATGCGAAAGGCCCATATCATTGGACTTCTACGGGATATTGAAGGAGAAGAAGAAGCTTAAGGAAACCATCCTAGCCAAATGAAACAATAACAGCTAAAGTGACAAAGTCAGTAAATGTTAAGGGAAAACGTTTACAAAAATGTGACTTGTCTTTTTGTGGTTTATGATCAAATACTGACCTGACAACAACTTCGTTTGAAATCCAGAGTCAGTATAGTGGGCTATTACTGTTACCAAACCACATTATCGTCAAATAAATAACCTCTACATAAAAAAAATGATTGCGCTACAAAAGCAATATCGCAACAAGAAAGTTGGTGCTTAGTAAGAATTATGAATTATTCAGGACCTTTGTTAGTATATGTTAACTTAATGTAAGCTACCGCTACAACCACACTTTTATAAGCTACTCACTTTTATCTTATTCAAATAAATAATTCAAGTTCTATTAGTTCTATTGCTATATTATGTATATAGCAATAGAATAGACATATGTAACTTTAATATGGTAAGTGAAAATTAGATATTTTTCTCAATAAATTGTTACTCATACAAACTACACAAAAAAAAATCAAACATATTTACATTTTAATGGATTTATTATATTATCATACACAATTTATACTAATTTACAAGTATCTTAATTAAGCTAAATTAAAAAATAAATAAAAGGAATAGAAAAAATTTATTAACGTTGAGGAAACAGTATGACTAAGAAAATAATAAAATTGAAATGTGACCATAAATAGAATCTGTGAGATAGGGACATACGGAAAGGAAAACTTTTCTCAAAACGTTTCTCTGTAAATAAACACCTAAAATTTCAAAAAAATAGTACTACACTATTGCAGAAAAACTCTTAAAGCATTCATAGAAATTAATATAAACAACACACAATTTGTGTAGATATTTTATCCTACAGCATCCGCAAATAGATCAGCGTCAGGGATAACGTGAATGATAACTGAACGAATGACGTATTGCGAAGTTCTTAACATTTGAATGCACTCAAGTTAATCGAAACTTTATTTTGCTTTTATCTTACGATTTGCACTCTCGGTTGATTGGAAGAGTAGAAAGCAAAAAGGTTTTCTCAAAATGATTTACTTCGTTAGGCACAAGTGTTCATTCATACCAAGTAAGTAATAGTAAAGTAGTAAGTGCCACGTTAAAAATATAAAGTGGAAGAAACGTGATTAGCAGGTACTTTTTAAAATATTTTTATTTATATACATCTTTTTAATGATTAAAAATGGGTTTTGCCGTCATCTTTTGATATTTCATTTTTTTAAACTTCTTGTGTGTTAAGGAACTTTAATGAAGAATTGAAGCTTTTTGTTTTGAAATTATAAATGGAAAGTGAACTACATAGAAATAAAAGATGATGATGTGATGATGATAATATTTTTGTAAGGTTTATATGGTGTATATTACGTAAGTTAAAAATCTAATACCAAAAGAGTAAAAAAGAGATAAAAATTATCTTTGTATTTTATTTGAAAGATTATTTTTTCAGATCTACAATACAATATATTCCATTTCTCGATTTTACCGTTTTTGTCCATTTTTTAAAAGAAACAGAATTTTACATAAAGGGATCGACGATTAAACTTGCGAAATGACTTTCGCTTCAGAGCTCAAGATAAAAATAAAATAAAAAAAAAATAAGAAAAAGTGACATTTGAATTATTTATTTGAATAATATAAAACTGAGTAGCTTATAAAAGTGTGGTTGTAGCGGTCTCTTACATTAAGTCAACTTGTACTAACAAAGGTCCTGAATCGTACTAATCCTACTATCCTACTTTTTACTTCCTACTAATATTATAAATGTGAAAGTTTGTGAGGATGTATGGATGTTTGTTACTCTTTCACGCAAAAACTACTGAATGGATTTTAATTAAACTTTATACCTTGATAATATAGCTCATACATCAGAATAACACATAAGCTTATAATAAAAATATTGTGTTAATTGAAAATAAATTTAATAAATTGTTGTAAATTGGTCAAATATAACGATAAATGTTAATTAAGTCTGAAAAAAAATTGTCATCTGCGAGCTATTTTGGCGTGAACACGCATCACGCAAAAACCTGTGAACCGATTTGGATGGGACTTTCACTGGCAGATAGCTAATGTTATAAGTAACTTATTTAAGAAGTAAGTAGACTACTTTTATTTTAGGGTTCCGTGCAAAAAAATTGCACACGGGCGAATTCGCGGGGGGGGCTAGTTATTCATAATTCTTACTAAGCACCAACTTTCTTGTTGCGATATTGCTTTTGTAACGCAATCATTATTTTTTGTGTAGAGGTTATTTATTTGACGATAATGTGGTTTGGTAACAGTAGTAGCCGACTATACTGACTCTGGCTTTCAAACGAATTTGTTGTTAGGTCAGTATTTGGTCATAAACCACAAAAAAAGACAAGTCACATATTTGTGAACGTTTTCCCTTAACAGTTTCTGACTTTGTCACTTTAGCTGTTATTGTTTCATTTAGCTAGGATGGTTTCGTTAAGCTTCTTCTTCCCGTAGAGGTCCAATGATATAGGCCTTTCGCATAGTAGGAAGGACTTGCTGTAATCGCCACATTCGGTAAGTGGATTTTCGATTAAAACACAAATAATGAAATAAAATAACTTATTTAAAAACCTTTTATATGTTTTAATAGATAACAATAATTTAAAATAGTCTGATTAAATAACTGACTTTTCACAACCATCACACAAAAGTTATTCTTAGGAGAAATGTGATTATAAACGTACCGTATTACTGTTCGTTCGAGTGTATATAAAAATATTCTACATAATCTTACTTTTGCGTCATATTGAGAAATCTTCTGATTTATAATAGAATAAGGCTATGGAAGAGCGTGGCCGTCTGGCACAAGTATTTTAAATACTTAAAAGGAGGTCTTAACTATAAAACTATACCAATTTACAATGTCCTTGTTACCGAATAATTTGTATGTAATGTGTAATATGTGATAATGTAATGTGTGTAATATTGCAACACCTGCATCTGACAAAAGATTATTCGGAAAGAACAAATATGAAACTATTTCTTTATTCCGAATTATTTAATACTGTTGTGGCTTCGGAACAGTCCCGATATAATATCCTTTTCCTAAGTATTTCCTATCCTCCCGCCTCCCCTATATACGCACTACTCAAGAATGGTGCGCCACCTATCGTCAAGAAAAATAAGAAGCAAGATGGCCGCGTACGCATAAACCGTGTTCGTTACCGCTCGTTTAAAATACTCAATAAATAAAGTTGTAAGACTATCGTGCAATTGCTCGTGTCCATATACATTCGAAGTGCAGTGTGGTGTCTGTGTATACACTAGAACTTCAGCATAAATATTTAGACTTCACCATAACCACGAGGAGTGCTCCAGTCTTGTGAGTATCCTTGCCTTATCTACCCAGTTCTAAAGCTATTTTCGTTTACTTCCCGGTTGGGATCATCGGGTTTGCCAGCCCTTGGTCTGGTTGTTCTCTGGTTCCCAAAACCACTCACGAAACACTTTGCAAAACATTCAAGCCGTAACAAATACATTATTACAATATTTTTATATATACTCGAACGAACCGTAATACGGTACGTTTATAATCATACAATACTGTACCATGATGGACGTATGCAAACCAACAGCAATACTGCTTATCTCGATTTGACACATGGCAGCCTCCCCGAAACACGCCTTTCTTTGCTTGTACTAGAAGAATTGCCACAACGGGCAGAATAACGCCAGAATACTTATTGGGACTCATAGAATGATTTAGAATGAATCCACCCCGCACGGCACTTACGAAATCAGCCAACATGCACTGGAGCAACCCGGTGGACTAACTTCCATTACCCTTTCAAAAACGAGAGGTGCCTGTACCTAGCTGTGGGATGTAAATAGGCTGCCATTCTACTAGGTACTATTAAAATACACATCAACAACCGCTACTGTTCCAAAGCTGTTCTTCTAAAATATACAGAAGGCAGGTTTCAAAGACTTGCAAATATGAGAACTTAATCGCTTAACTTTTACATTACAATTTGTTTACTGAACTTACTTTTTATAATTTTGTTTAATAAAACTAAAAATACAAAATAATTTCCACCTAATAGCTTCTGAAGTCGGGGCTTTAATTCTTGCTTTAATTCTACATGGATGTGTGTCTATCATCATACTTACGGAAACGTGGTCACTTTAAATCAAAAAGATAAATCCTCTTTATTCCCAATCCCGTGGAAATATCGAAAAATCTTGTAACTAACTTGTTCTTTGTCTACATTATAAATGGAACCTCTGGAAAATTTCCGCCTTCTAGGTCCAAGGATTTGGGCTGGGCATTGATGGGTCGGTGAATGATTATATTACATGGACTAATGATTGTATTACATTTGACTGCCTCGTTGGCCTAGTGGTTGTAGTAGTGCGACTGCTGATCATGAGGTCCCGGGTTCGAAAAAAATCAGTTATTAAGCTTTTCTCTAAAGAAATTCTCAGGAGCTGTCCGAAGTAAGGAAGTTGGCGGTGTCTCACCCCCGTGTCCTGGAAAATACGTAAAGCCATTGGTCCTGCGCCTGATCTCTCTCCGGTCGTGTCGGTTTACCGTCCCCGTTAATCGGACTATGAGAGTGAGGGAATAGAGAGTGCACCTGTGCTTGCGCATACACTTGGGCACTATAATCCTGTCCTGCGCCGATGGCTAGTCTCCGTTGAGGCTGGCCGCCGTGCCTGAAATTCGGTCTGGGGGACATTATATATATATATATATAATATATATTTTCTCATCTGGTTGGTCTGCATAAATATATAAAAGATTATAATTAATATACATTAAATATAGTAAAATATATAAATAAACTGGTTAATAATAAAATATATAAATAAACTGGTTTTTATTTATTTATATAATGGAACCAGATGGAAGCCCCTCTTCAGAGGGCTAGGCGAAAAGGGAAAGAAACCGGCGGACAATGCGAGCGGTATTGAAGTGCACCGCCTTCTGCATTTGAGCCCGGAGCAGTCCGTCACTGATTCCCAGTCGCCTCAGATGACCCGAGAGGCTGACCGGGATTAGCCCGTTCGCAGAAACGACTACAGGTATAATTTCGGTCGGCAGCCCACCCCACATGTCGGTCACCTCGTGACCCAGGTCCAGATATTTTGTTTATTATTATTATATTACATGGAGTGAGTGAGTAAGCAAATCGGAACTTGTTTTCTTATATATATTGATGATCATTTTCAACATTCTATTCCCACTATTTCTATTTTCTGTCACACAAAACTACACAATAATGACTATAGTATGCGTGTTCTGTGCTCACATTTTATAAATTTTGGTAAATATTCAAATCTATATATTCTAAACAAGCCGACCCGCCTGCGACTTTGTTCGCGTGGACAAATGCCGATTTAAAAATTCTTTTACCATTAAAACTACTCTATCCCTGATCGAATCCAAAGTTTTGAGTCAAACGTTTTGGGAACACTTTCACTGTGCGTGCCTTCGGTTCTAGGCTAGTGTGCTCCATCATCGCTTACCATCAAGTGAGATAGTGGTCAAACGCTCGCTACTCAAATATATTTGCTCATGATGAAAGCATTATTTTTTCACATCGATGTCCACCAGCGAAAAAGTTTGTCCCTGGAATTTATTTTGTCTGTATGAACGGAATAGGTGGAATGTACGCGAGTCCAGTTTCAAGCCCAGTGGGTACGACGAATATGTAGAGGCAAGGAGTTCCACAACCATACAGCTGTAACAGAAAATGATCTATCGATGAAGAAGGATGAATGTACAGGAGTATGAAGAGAAATATTGTAAGATCGGTTTTCACTATTCGAAAGGATTAAGCCTAACTTAAAATCTGCCATCATTGTTGAAAATTGCCACGTGATAGCTTAAGCTTTCCGTATTATGCGATCTCATGACATGAATGCCTAGACGGTTACAACTTGAACGCGGGTAAAACCGCGGGGCGATATGCTAGTATATTTAAAAAATTACAGGCACATGCCATTTAATAATGTCAATATTATATAACCTTCATATATGTAACCTCGTAGTGAAACCCCCGGAAATCCCCAGATCTATCGATTGAGCTTAGTGTAGTTACCAAATACCGTGCAGATTATGCCAGTAAGGGTAGCTGTAGCTATGGGTATCCATTAGGATTTTCTCAGGATAAAAAACATGTAATCTTAATGCACAATTTTGTATGGTAAATATAGCACATCAACCTCTATCTCGCTCATGTGTTTCCGCTTCAATTCACATTTGTGTGAAAATTCGTGCATTAAATCCTTATCTTAAAAATGTCGCATTAAGCACAAGGGTCCTGTCCTTTTATACTGTTACCTTAACCTTTTTAATTTCCATGTATTATTATACTATTATTTTACTTTTATAAATCTACTGCTGAACATAGGCTAAATGCAAACATCCTTGAATAATTTGCCCATACTCGTGGTCAGTAAGCTGGGGAAGCAAGTTGGTGACCGCAGAGCGGATATTCTCCCGCTGGCATCCTGCTGCCTCACTAAATCATTACAATTACCATTAAATTATATACATAACCTGCTAAATACTCGCAAATGTATCATTATTTATAAAAGCATTCCTTCTAAATGTCTTGTCGTTCTAAAAGTCCTTTCTGGGCACTCCGTTGGGTCGATAAGTACTGGAAATGTGATCTTCCGACATTACGAGAAATGACTAACAAGAAATTATTTCGCAAGATATTGCGAACCGCAAAAATACCACGCCGTGTAATCAGCAAGCCACAACTTTTTTTATAGAATAACATCAAAATTTCATTTGATTGCCATCAAGATATCGGACGCTGCTTCCTTTGTAATATCTTAATTATAATAATACTTTTTCATATATTATAGTAAAAGCTTTAAAGATAAATCGTATCTCTTAAAGATAAATTGTATATGATTATTTAATGGATATAATATGGGGATTTTTTAATTTTTATTGTTGATTTTATAATCGTAACAGATAGGGGGCAACTTACGACAATCATTACCACGTTAAACTCCATTTTCTACCGACTTCAAAAAGGAGGAGGTACTCAATTCGACTGTATTTTTTTAATGTGTGTTACCCCATAACTTTTTTCTGGGTGAACAGATTTCGATGATTCGTTCATTCTTTTTATTTGAAAGCTGGTGTTTTTCATGTGATCTCATATAAATTTAATCTAGGTCTGACCATTAGTTTTTGAGTTATTCTTAATAATTTTTATTGAAGTCGGTTGTACATTTTTTTTAATTTTTAATTATATTCTTAACACTCAACTGGAATATAGCATCTACTTCACAATATAGCATCTACTTCACTCTCAATATAGCATCTACTAACTTCAAATGCCAACCTCACATGCACGCGGTGAACTATACTAACGGCGGTACATAATACATATGCCACATTTCATGATTCTAGGTCAACTGGAGAACACCAAGGACCGTAGACCTTAGTATTTGCTATTTATTTCAACTTGATACCTCAAACCGTGCAGTGGTGGTGTAAGATTACCCACTACCCCATATCATCCCGTGAGTATCGTAAGAGGCGACAGAGAGAAACAAGTCAGGAGATGTGCAGCAGCTTCTTCCTAATAACGACTTAAAATAAAAAACTGCGATTGCCAACCCGCTTGCCAAGCGTGGCAACTATGGCAAATATTCCCCTTATGAGGCAATCTATGGGGGAGGCATATGTTCAGCACTGGACTTTAATAGGCTGTAACGGTAACGGTAATTTTAACGGATACCTCAAACTGTTTCTGAGAAAAAGTGCCTTGACAGACGGACAAACGAACAGTAAAGTAATCCTTTAATTACTTTTTTTGTGCGGTACTCTAAAAATTACCTAGTTTCAAAAAAGTCAGTTCCCTTGTGTCATTCCGTATTTAAAAGAAGAAACTCACTATTAACAGGAGTAGAAGTAACAGACAATTGTTATTGCAAATACCACACTGCTAAGTTTAGAAATATAAAAATTTGCAAGCAGGCATCTTAGTTCATGTGTTAGCATTAAAAAAATGTGTCAATTTAATTAAGCTGAGCTTTAAGGTAGTGTTCCATCAATAATTGATCAAAAGTGTATTTAGTACATTATATAAAGCGGGAATCAAAGTAACAAATAATCAACAACAATCTGAGAAATTAAAAATATTTTAAGGATATGTAAACTTTACTAAAAGTCGCACCTGTGCGGCTAACTTTTTCTGGCCGGTACGCATGTACTTCTTCTGGACCCACAGATGACTTGCATGTTGCTGTTTCCTTCACTAAGTCAAGCAGGTATCTCAGTCAAAGCAAGCTCATTCCGCCCTGAGCCAGCAGCCACTTACCAAATAGATTATCAGGTGGACTATAAGATCTTCTTTTATATAAATACAAAATTTTATTCCATAACTATCTGTATATTTTTGTGACAAATAATATGACTGAAATAGACTAGAAATCTATACATATAATATTAGTAATAAACAAATACATTTCTACCATTTTTAGAATTGTCTGTCTGTCTGTATGTTTGTTTATGAACGTATCACGTATAAAATACTAATATTTTTCAAAAGACTTGTTAAGAAAATCAAAAAACGTATCTTCGAGTAACATTTAGTTTTGATTTTATTAAAATCGGTTAATTCTATCAAAAGTTATGATTGCTATATCGAAATATAGGTACGAATTTGTTCAACGGTGGCGTTAAGTCATCAAGTGCATTTTATGTTAAATTATGTAAAATAATGTTCTATATCATAGAGCAACACAGGATGAGAGAAGCCGTAGCGTTATTTTCCGATATCAAACTGTCTGTCATTTTTTGCGGAGGGAAATCTGCGCCTTGGATATTTTCTCAGACTCCCACACAAAAATAATCGTCTGCCACTACGAAACTCACACATTACAATTGAAATGATACATTAACAATTTCACACACACATATATATATTCTATGTCACAGTGTAATGAAGTGACGCAACTACATTGACAAGTTGCATATAGCCTGGATGTAACAACTGTCGATACGCATTATCGATGAAAAGGTGGATATTATAATAAAGATAGGACTTTATTTATTACTACTATAATTACATATCATTTAAGTAATAAACTTAATGTTTATATAATTTTAAAAACCAGTGATAGATAAAACTATGTTTTTAAAATGGATTAGTTTTGTATATATAACGAATACATTTTTGTGGGTTCGCGTTTTTCATTAAAGAAGAAATTCTTGTATCAGTATAGAGAGTTAAAGCAAAACATGGCAGTTATGTTAAATACTTAGCTGGTGAGAGCTTCAAGCAATGCAATGGCACGGACACACACATCTTAGTCCTCAGGGTTGGCGACGTATTTGCAATCTGTAGCGATTTGTTGGCCTTGTGGTTGTAAATGTCCTTGGGCCACAGTTTACTAACCATCAGGTTGACTGTACGCTAGTCTGCCTTCTCCATGATGTAAAAAAAGCTTACGGAACAATAATACAGTGTGGTATTAAGGTTGGCTTGGTGCCCTTGACCAACCGCCTTGTTCACCAACACTTGAAAGTCAGAGGTCTGGAAATGATCTGAGCAAATGACGCTGTTTCTTGTGGGAAGCCAGGTAAGCCTGTTATTACAAAAGTACTTCCATATATTCTTTAAGCTCTGATCTTTAGGAAACTTGCAATAAATAAATAAAATGGTCAACAAACAATATGAATATTAAAAACAATATGGTCGAAGTTCACACTTAGTAATTTTAATATAGTGTATTAATACTCGTAAGTATTGTATTATATTTAATTTGATGCAATTTTAATACTAAACTATGTTATAATAAAGTTCACAATATATATTAAATAAATCAGAAAACATAATCTCAAAAATAATTATATGCTCAAGAGACATGGCTGTATAGACCATATTTGCCATTTGCCATTTTTATCGATAACTATTTACAAACCGGTATATCAAAACTATCGTTCGGTGACAGCAACAACTCGGATACAGACTCTGTGTAGTGTAGCCACCACAATATATATATTAGTGTTAAGGTAGAATAAGGATCAGTATAATTAAAGTTATAGAAGCATCAACACGTCTCCTAATTCACACAAGACCTTTCCTACATATATCACATGGCGACCCTGCCAGGCGGTGCGCTGCTACAATGTACGCGCACCGCCGGGCTTACATAAAGAGAGAAAAATTAAAAAATAAAATAATGGAAATCATCATGGAAAAAATATATTATAACGGAATGGACGCAATACCGGATGTGACGAAAAACAAATAAATATGAATACAAGAAGAGGCTAATAATAATTGTATAGGAACTAACTAAAAATTAAAAATATGATGACCAAAGTTCAAAATTCAAGAAACGGCAGATTAATTTTAAAAGGAAGTAACAGTTGTACTTTTGCAAGCTTCGTCCAGAAGAATATGAAAATTGAGCCACAAAGAAAAAAGAAGAAAATTTGAGTAACATCGAATCAGCATATTTTCGTCATTTCTTTTAACATTTCTTAAAAAGTTTTAATTATTATAAAAAAAAGTTATGTTTTTAAAATTTTGTATTTAATATAATATGATAAAGTTGAGTTTATTAATCAGATACTTCACGATTTAATTGATACCTTAATATATTTATTAGTGCACCTGCTAAAAAAATCATAATGCAATATTAAAATTAAGTTACTTTTTAAGCTCTCTTGTATGTTGGCACAAGACGATTTTATATTCAATTTTATACAGTTATTGTTTATTGTTATATATTCTTTTTATTACTGTGTCCTGCAAAACCGAATGAAATAATATAGTAGATTACATTTTTACGTACTTAAATTTACCATGATTTATCATCAATTAATTTTTCGTATGGTTAAAATAATACTAATGATATATTCCGCTGTTATTTTTTTTTCTGTAGTAAATTTTATTTAAATGGTAGTATTTAATTTTGAAAAGGGTTTTAAACATTCGCTATAGTTAAAAGTTTTTTTTCTTCTCTAAAAGCAATTAACCTTAAATTTATATGCTAACCTACATAAAAATTAAAATTGTTCTAACTAAACTTGGTAGTAGTTGTAGTAATTTTTCAATAATGTTGTGTATACGAAAAAATAAACATCATATTTCTAGCAAAAGTATTTTATAAAAAAAAAAAGCAAATGTATTTTTCGATGTATGTAAAACTAATAAAACTATTCACGATGTAACTATCTTAACTTCTGTATAAATTCAAAAATATTTAAAACTATCACTTTAAGGTACATTTTACTTTACTTGCATTCATATTATAACAGTTTGTACAAGTTATCTTAAAATTAGGTGTGAATCACAGTGTGTGGTCATAGTTCTATGTAATCGCAAACGTTTCCATATACGTACTTTAGTAATTAAAACAAAGGTGTCTCAAATCGCTTGCGCTGCTAGGATTGCAATTTGTATTTTGATCTGTCTCTTGCTATGTGATTATGTTATTGTTACTGAAAATGATTACGTTGCCGGTTGCTTTGACTTCATTGTTCTGTATCTTAATATGAAATCCAATAATTTATTTTTGGTTTAATATTGATTAAACTTTCATATCATAAGGTTTTAACTATTATAATTCAATATTTTTGGGATAATAGCTTGAATATCTAACCTATTTGTGTGGATCATGAAAATAATTACTTCGTTTAATACGATTTTGAAACTCATTATATTATGTATACAATTAATTAATTTAAATTTTGTTGTGCCCATATTGTGAGCCTCAATCCCTGACTGACAATGGTATACCTAAATATTATACGAGACTATATAATATAAATTTGAAAAATATTTTAGTAAATTTATGGATAAGTTACGGAATATATAATTATGAATGAAAAATATTGTTAGAAATATAAATAAAAAGTGTGGCATAGGTAAAGAAAATTATCGGAGGTTAGCATATCCACATACAATCGGCCTGATCAGCTGAGAGTTTGGAAAACCTAATAACCGATTAATTTTTAAACACTTTTTAAATCCGAACAGGATTCGATAAAAACCAGAATGAGTTCTAACTATTGTTATTGAGTGAAATAAGAATTTATCAAGAATTGTATGGGAATATTGTCCATAATCTTGGGTACAATTAAATAATGATTAATAAATACTATAAATGTAAAGAAATAAATAGAAATAAAACAAAAGTTGACCTGCATAAATAAGTAATGGAGCGATACGGGAACGTCCATCACTGGTAAAGCATATAATCCTCGAGCAGGGTATGTTTCCATGTTTGGATGATAAAATCGGAAGTAACGGGTACTAGGGAACAACACCTTCAGTACAAGTGATGTGAACGAGTTTACTCATATTAGTACTGTTGGGGACCAGAGAAGTCTTAAATTTGTTACCCTTAATAATGGTACATTGAGGTCGTATCCTTCATTGGATCATAGTGTGAACTTAGTTTCCTCCGTGACAATTGTTGGAGTCTTTTTAAAATGACTTAAACGTTGACCTCAAGGTTGTGCGCACAACCCAAGGTACAGTTTTACCTTGATATAGTATGATTTAAAAAGTTTATGTACCAATAAAATAAAATGAATGTAATGAAAATGTAATATAGTACCCAAGTAAATGGGGGGCCCATATTTATAAAGTACCCGCGTGATAAATATCATGAAATAAAATATAAATGAAGTGAATTAATACTCCGTTTCCCGATATCTAATAAATAAATAAATGTATAAGAGAATAGAAATACTAGCTAAAGGTCAAAAATATTAAGAAATAAAAGAAAGTACGTACAAGAAATATGAAAAAAAAAAGGCCTGATAATCGAAAACAAAGGATATGAGAGTACTGTTAGTATGAAAATAAAGGACATGAGAACAATTAAAATGAGGTAAATTATTACCTCATTTCAAGGGAATCCCTGAACAAATCTAAAATGTGAGATATTATGTTGTTATTTTGCATTTCTGTATTAGGGTGCTACCTGCAATGCTACTCAAAATGCTACTTAAGCTATACATCTAGTAACTATAGGATCGATCCACACAACCACAAAAAACAATTAAATTTGATTAATACATTTTAGCGTAGATTTACATGAATTTACAAGATTTTTTCTCATATTTAGCCACATTGATTCATAGTTACAATAACTCTACCTTAAATTTCTTTTTGTGTTATGTTTTTTTTGTTTATGTATAATTTGTACAATTTTAAACTAAATTTGGTATTCTTACTAAAATCAAATCCAAAGCGTATCGATAGTCTATTATTATAAGTTTGATAATGTAATAATTTTTTTCTCTATAGACAGTCAAATCTAAATTTACGTTATATATTTATTTAAAAAAAATTGTCTTTTCAAATGTTAAACAAATATTTTGTTATAACTTCTAAATTAACTTTATTACACTTTTAAACTCTGTATTCAATTAAGATAAAATTTTTTCTATGAAAATCTTTTTCTAAAAAGAAAAAGTAGTAATCAGTTTTCGACTATTATAAATAACTTAAATAATAAACACTCGATAATGTATGTAAATGTAAATGTATTATAACAATGCAATGTAACGATCTCAACTACGTACATTAAAAAGTGTTTAATACTATAATTTTCAAATACTTTTAAGTGTACTCATAATAGAACATTTTGTAAGTTATGTTGAATTAGATATTATGTTTGTGTCATACGATGTAATTGAAAACCTTTCTTATACGTGCTTTGGATATTATAACAAAGGTGTCTGTCACCACCGCTTACGCGGCTGAGATTGCAAAATGTATTTTGATATCTGTTTTTAAGTTAATGATCATGATTACGTTGCATTATGTTCTTTGTTCACTTCATCTTAAAATGAAATGCAATATTTTCGGTGTTATATTATTGAACCTTCAAATCATATGTTTTTAACTTTTATAAGTCATCATCTTCTGAAAAAATTGTAGAGTATTAATATATAACTTATTTGCGTGGATCATGAAAGTAACGATTAATCAAATATAAAGGTATAAATAAATGAAGTATAAAGTATGCAATTATAAATATAAATGTGAAAAAAAAAATATACAAGGGAAGAGTAGGTACTACTTAATGCGAGTGTCTGGATAAGTTACTTAATAAGTGACTAAATAACTCAATATCTAAGTATGTTACAATAATGTGTCGACCAAAAAAATAATATACCTTCGCGAATGTTCACCTAATTATGTCAAATACGTATGTTGTATGTATGCATAATACATTATACTAATTTTAATGTGATTGAGCAATTATGCATAGGAGGTTTGGCCAGCCGTCCTACCCAATCCAAGACGAATTATATATATTATCCGTAATTAAAACGTAAGATTTTATTTAGGATTAACTTTTACAATATAAAAAAAAATGTTTTAATTTTTTTTTTTGTCGGTGGGAGGTGTAGTGTAGCCACCACAATATATATATTAGTGTTAAGGTAGAATAAGGATCAGTATAATTAAAGTTATAGAAGCATCAACACGTCTCCTAATTCACACAAGACCTTTCCTACATATATCACATCTGATCAGTCGCTCGACCGAACCGCATATTGTATTTTTTTTATTAGAAATAGGGTGACAAACGAGCACACAGTCCACCTGATGGTAAGTGGTTGCTGTGGCCCATAGACATCTACATCTATCGTCGTTTGCGAATCAAAATGTAGATGCGTTGTCAACCTTGAGGACTAAGATGGAATGCCTCTTTTCTAGTAAAAAGCGTCTCCGGTTCTCTAGACTCACCATACAAACAAATTAGATACAACACGATCGTTACTATGGTAACTATGGACTGTTATTATTGTATTTTTTAATATGGACTTATACTTTGGCACAGGGGAACGCCTGCGTATGACTACTCCCGTCCGGTACGTCGGCGGCCCGTGTTGCTTTATGTTCTTTATTGATATACTTGTACCTAGAACACATTATACAAAAAAGAATATGTTTTCTCACAAATATTAACGTAATACCATTTTAGTTAGAAAATGTACCATAGTTAACTAATGTCATCGATAGATGGTGCTATGCAAATATAATACAGTAGATGTATAGGCGGAATAGCTCATATAGCATTGTAAACGTTATTACTTATTTCTTAAAATATACGAGTATTAATTGCAAAAACATTGTTATATATGGGAGAGTGGGGTGATTGCGGACACTGGATAATTCCGGGCGCAGTTGTTTCTAGAAGGTTAGCCCTCTTTGTGTCTCGCAAATCCTGTTTTTTTTTTTGCATCTGTCATCTTTAGTGCACGTACAGTAGTTAATACGGAAGGCCGTGCACGCACTTCAAGGTATGTACCGACAAACTTTTTTATGGGTCTTCTTTTAATTTTTGGCTATTTTCATTAACGTGGATATATAGTGATATGTGTATTACCGAAACGTTACTTCTGCCACAAAGTCATAAGGAATACACCATTAAAACTATAGCAAGAAATAAATCACATGAGCTGTCATAAATTGAAAAATAATTCAATTTATGACAGCTCTGTACAAAAACTTGCTCTGCACTTAAAAGAAAAACGGAAAAGAAATACACGCTTAAAAGAAGTGGGAGAATACACAAGTGGTGAACGCGGTACCTAGAAACCATACCAACCAAAGTTGTTACTTTCCTTCTTTAAATAGTTTCTTAAAATATGTTGGCAACAGCATGCTACCGCTTGGCTTGAGAAGTGTGAAACGCACATGGTTAATAACCCTGGGGTCCAAAATAATCATATTTGATGATATGATGTTGTTGGTCTTTTTTTTTGAAAAAGCAGTGAATGGTTTTAAATCTGCTTGGTTTCATCTTCTACATAAGGAAAAATTTTGGGTCTTTGAGACTGAGAATATTTAAAAAAATGTTATAAAGAAAAAGAAGTACACCAATACAAAGTCCAAGAAAGAAGTTAAATATCTTCAGAATTTGACACGATGCAAGAGAAGGAAGATACAAAAATATTAAATACTCTTTCTATCGCTTGGATGTGTTGTCTCCCGCAGAGGACTGGATAGCCTGTGTGGTGTCCACGTCTGGTGGTTATATTTGTAATTTTGTTCGTAACTACCCCAGAGGATTCGCAATTATCCCAACTGGTGTGCGTATTTACCCGATATGCACCGGGTGATTACGGACAGCAAGCTTTTTGTTTTTTTGAAATATTTAACAGTCGTTTGTTAGTTAAAAATGATAGATTATTTTAATTTTGTAAGGATATAACCAAAGTTCAATTATATTGAAAAATATACTGATTACTGCTAATGCTAAATTTTTTACTGTAATATTAAGTTAAGCTTCCGCAATTGCCCCACTCTCCCCTATAGCTAGAATGACAATTAAATCAAAGATTAGACGCCTATGTATTATTACAAGGGCAAAAGTAAGATGTCCAATTTCAATTAAAAAGTACCCTAACAATCTTTATACGGCCTACTGCTGGAGACAATCATTTTCATATTTCTGAGAGAGTTTTTTTTTTTGGAACGGGACAAAACTCTTTTGGAAAGTGTTGATAAAATTATTAATTTACATTCAATTTTTTAAATTTAGGATTACTCAGTGTTTTTCTTCACTACCGAGTACGTGGTAAATCAAATTAAAAAAATGCTATTAACAACTTCGTTGGTTTTGATTAGGATCGAACTAAGGTTCTTTGCGTTCTATGCGGGCACTTATTTCCTGAGCTACTACGGAACTCCTTCCGTTATTAATCTAAAAATGTAATACCTTATCCTACTGATTTAAGGTTCTTTTCCATAATTAATCAATCGCGTCGAAATTTCTGTCTTTAATTTTTAAGAACTGGTGATAATAATATCTCTTTTTAAACACAAATTAATGTGATTTTTTCGTTTAATAACTAATAATCTATTTTTATTATGGTTGTAGAATTTTTTTTATAAATCGTCTTGTTTCCGAATATAAAAAACTGAACTGAACTAAACTATTTCAAGTGATTCTCTAGTATTGTATAGCTACTTATTTATAAGATATTGTTACGATGTTGTACTTTATTTATGTTTATTGTTATTTGCTAAAGGAAATTTTAAAATCAGCCAAAAATTACATTTTTAACACAAGACTACTAAAATATTTTTGGAACTTAAATGTATTAGATTTTTTTTATTTCTTAGACATGCAGGTTTCCTCACGAAGATTTCCTTCACCGCCGGGCACGCTTTAAATCAGCACTTAAAATTGATTTAAAATAACTCCTATTTTGAATAATACTTTTATATTGCTGTATAAATTACCTTATATGTGAAATTTCTGACTGATTATTTATCCAAACAAAGTGTTTTATTTGTATTACTTTCCAAACGTTACATATTTATAGGAAACTGTTACGAAATTGTACTTCATTAATGTAAATTGATATTTGCCAAAGGATTTTTTTTTTATTTCAAACACAAGACTTATTTTTCTTTTAAAAATTTCGTTTATATCGGATAGACTGTAAAAGTAACGATAATTGTAAAGTTAACATTACCATCGCAATACCCATTTAGTTTTATGAGTGCATCGTCGCGTTAGAAACTTGCTGAGAGGAACCAATTTATTTTAGCCAGCTTGGTTAACTGGCATCCACGAGGTGTGCTGATCCCCTTAACCCCATATCGTCCCGAGGGTGTCGTAAGAGGCGACAGAGGGAAACTGATACAGGAAATGGGCAGCAGAATTTTCCTATTGTCAACCCTAAATTATAAAAACTGCGGTTGCCAACCCGAGTGCCAAGCGAAGCAACTATGGCAAAATTCCCCTATGAGGCAATCTATGAGCGAGGCCTATGTTCCGCAGTGAACTTTATAGGCTGAAATGGAGATTTAGTTTTGTTTCGTTGCTTCTTCGCTTGGCTTATTTTAATATTTACCGACAGTTGTCATTATTCACTTTTAATATTATATCTAGGCTCAAATTAGTTGTTTCTCAATATAACGTGGTAGACACAGATATTGTCTTTGCTTAGTGTTTTATCCCACAAAATTCTCTTAAAAAAAGTGCATCTTTGATGTTGCTGCTTGTAGCCAGTCTGGGTATTTTATATCTGGTTCTAACGTAACAGAATTAGTTATAGTGCCATAAATCGAAAGCCATTAGATTTTTCTGGCGTTTCCCATAGTCGCCTCTTTGTACACCCCCGGTACGTAGAGGAGTGATGTATTAATTTACGCCGCTACTACATAGCAAACGAATTGTCGTTCCCTTCTTATGTTTTGATAAATTTACTCTATTTTTTATAAATTATAGTAATTGTTAACCTCTTCTTTAGTTTCTTTTTTTATATTATTTAATTTTTATTTTTATTTAATTTAATTGCATATCTACGTTACTTAGTTTTATTACTTGTACTATTATCTATTCTGTGGTTTTATTTAAACATAATATTGAACGGATACGACATCCTCGGTGTTGAAATTATTCATGCACTTGATCGATTTCATGGTGAAATTAATCCTTGAAAGTATAAAAATATCTATGCTATTACTGTTTAAGTTGGAACAGTGGTGTCGTTTATAAAATATAATCAATAGTCCCAAGAAATAAAACTTCAAAACAAATAAGTCAGTAACAAACATTATATGCGAACGAAGTCACGGACACAGCTAGTAATTTATTAACAATGTCTTTCTTTTACTAAAACTTCTAACAATCCCACCTCTAACTACTAGTACCTTTATTATGACTTTATTGAGGTAAAAGATGTATTTTAAACTTGTAAAAGTAGATATTATGTTTATTGAACGTTATTTCCGTAATTTGTAAGCCGAGAAGTTGTGTCGCGATCGGTTTACAAGGTGCTGCTTTGCCTGGTGTTAATAAATTAGTTCCGTTGACGGAAATTAGTTCATTAAATGTGTAAATGATTAGTTCTGTTTTAGAGTTATATTGTGTGAAATTATAAGACGTTTTGTTTTATTTACCTGCTATATACTAAATAGTGCTTTAGTAGTTTTCTATTTATTTATTTAAAACGTTATTTATTGTGTGCATCTTAATAAAGGTAACGAAGAGCGGACTCAATGAAAGTTGGCATTCTCTACTAGTCATCACATGGTGTGGTGAAAATAAATGGCAGGTACCGTAAATAATAATAATATACTAGCTTTTAGCAGCGGCTCCACTCGCGTTTAATTATAAAGCGATTTTTTTTATAACTGAAATTATTTTAAGTAGAAGTTGCAGAATGCTCTACTGCAATACACTTCTAAAGACTATATTACTTAAATGATTTGATTTTTAAATAATTTCATTCATCTAAATTGCAAGTCATCGGGCTACAGCTTTTATAGTTCTATCTATTGTAGTCAACGCAGTGTACGCCAAGGTTGAATCGTTTTATTTTGGATATTTTATTTCTAAAAGCAAATCCAACCAAAACTTATAAGCTCAGGTCACACAGAAGCGTTATTGCGGGAAAAGCAAACAAACTTTCACATTCATAATATTAGTTATATCAATTATAGTTTACGCAGCACACGCCAAGAGCAGAAATTTTTATGGGTGAATTTTTTTGCACTATAGGCTTAAAAAAACATTATTTGGGCTAATTTAATATAATCTATGTTATTGCTAAGTTTAATCGAAATCTATTATGTAGTTGTTGGGTGATTGGGCTATAAACATACAAATATCTAAACATCCAAACAAACTTTCACATCTATTTTCCTAATGGTTTCTTATATTTACGCGAACACTACACATTGAATAAAACTATTTTTTTTTACAGATTTTATCGCGTTTAATTTACTAATTTTGATTCCCGACGTTTCGGGTGCTTTACAGCACCCATGGTCACAGGGGACTATCCTATATATCCTATCTTCTATCATCATCATCATCATCATTACAGCCCTTCACAAGTTCACTGCTGAACATAGGCCTCCCAAGGAATGCCACAGCACGGTCCTGAGCCACCCGCATCCATCGACTTCCTGCATGTCTTACCAGGTCGTCACTCCATCTAGTGGGGGACGCCCACACTTAATCCGCCGGTACGAGGCCGCCACTCGAGAACCTTTTTCCCCATCGGTTGTCGGTTCTTCGAGCTATATGGCCGGCCCATTGCCACTTCAGCTTACTATTCTGTTGGGCTATGTCGGTCACTCTGGTTCTACTGCGGATATCCTCATTTCTAAGTTTATCACGCAGTGAGACTCCGAGCATAGCGCTCTCCATAGCTCGCAGAGCAACAGGCTTCCTCATCGCCAGCAGTGAAGGACCACGTCTCAGTTCCGTAGGTCATCACTGGCAACACGCACTGGTTGTACAGCCTCGTTTTCAAGTTTTGAGGTATACCTGACGAGAAGATGTGCCGTAATTTCCCGAACGCTGCCCAGCCGAGTTGAATCCGTCGATTGACCTCTCGGTCGAAGTTGGACTTACCTAGTCGGACTATTTGTCCCAGGTAAACATATTCATCAACAACTTCGAGCTTAGTGCTCCCAACAACTACCGGCATAGGTGTGACATGGACATTAAACATGATCTTTGTTTTGTCCATGTTCATCTTAAGACCTATCCGTTGGGAGGCACTATTGAGGTCATTGAGCATAGTGCTTAGGTCCTCAGCGATTCTGCCATAAGGACTATATCATCGGCAAATCGAAGGTGAGTGATGTACTCGCCATTGATGTTAATGCCGTATCCTTTCCAGTCCAGAAGCTTGAAAACGTCTTCCAATGCAGCGGTGAAGAGTTTCGGGATATAACGTCACCCTGTCTTACACCTCTGCAGTTGGATAGGTTTTGTACTCTGGTTCTGTACTCGGATAGCCATCGTAGCCCTACTGTACAAGCACTTCAGCACTTCGATATACCGACAGTCAACTTGGCACCGCTGAAGGGACTGCAGCACCCCAAATTTCGACGGAATCAAGGCTTTCTCATAGTCCACATACGCCAGACATAGTGGCAAATTGTACTCCTCGGACTTCTGCAATTTGCCGAAGGGTATTATGTGGTCTATGGTGCTAAAACCTTTTCGGAAACTGGCATGTTCGGGAGGCTGAAGTCGTCGAGTCTGCGTGCGAGACGATTCGTAATGACTCTCGAAAACAGCACGTAGAAGCGGCTCAGAAGGAAATCGGTCTGTAGTTCTTCAAGAGGCGTTGTCGCCTTTCTTGAAGAACAAGACCACCGCACTTCTGCTCCACGCCTCCGGTGTAGTGCCACCATGTAGGACGGAATTAAAGAGCTTCTGAAGGACTTCAAGTACCGGTTTTCCACCCGCTTTCAGAAGCCCGCTGTAATTCCATCCTCGCCTGGGGCCTTGCCGTTTTAAGGTGCTGGAGAGCCATTCTAATCTCGCTCAGACTGACGTCCGGGATATCATCGGAATAGTGTCGGATAAGACTCGCTCTTGGATCGTTACTCACACTTGCGTGTGGCTCCAACGATGATGTGTACAGCTGCCCATAGAACCTCTCAATCTCTTTCAAAATCTCAGGTGTCCCGGAAACGACGCTGCCAGACTCGGTCTTCAGCTTCGACAGTTGGCTCTTTCTGGCAGACAGATCTCTGCAAAGACTTTGGAGCCCTGGTTCCGCTCGATCGCTTCTTCAATACGAGCTGTATTGAAGTTGCGCAAGTCCCGCCGCATGCATTTGGAGATCTGTCTGTTCAGTTGCCTGTATGCTATCAAATCTACTGAAGATTGCAGCTTCATTTCCCGTCTAACAGCCATGAGATTAAGAGTGTGATCGGAGAGTTTTTGTGTTCTTCTGCGGCGGGTCTTGCAAAACTTAGCTCCGACCGCATGGACAGTTTCCACGAGCTTGTCATTCATATCGTCCACTGCATTGCAATCTTCTAGGCACTGAAAACGGTTTTGTAACTCGAGCTGAAAGGTTTCGGGACTTTGGATTAGAGCACGAGGGGACGGGCGTTGACTTTATTAGACGACACCTCTCCAACTTAACGTTTAGGTTCAGTGTGCCTCTAACCATTCGGTGATCGCTACCAGTTTTCACCCTCGCAATCACTGAGACATCACTGAACAGTTGCCGTCTAGTCGTCATAATGAAGTCAATCTCATTTTTGTCGAACCTTCGGGGCTCGACCAGGTCCACTTCCTGTGGGGCCGCTTCTGGAAGAAATAGTTCATCATAAAGAGTCCTCTTTCTCCATGAAGTCGGCCAGCTGCTGGCCCCTTGGTTGTTGCCCTAATCCGAATTTCCCTACTTTCAGCTCACCGCTCTCTCTTGTGCCTAGCTTTGCGTTGAAGTCTCCCATTAACACCGTATAGTGGGTTTTAGAGGAATGCATGGCTCTAGAGATATCCTCATACATTTCCTCCACCTCCTCATCAGGGTGTGCCGAAGTTGGTGCGTAAACCTGTATGACCTTCAGCGAATACCGTTTGGTGATTCTGAGTATAAGGTACGCAACCCTCGTCGACACACTTCCAATTTTACAACGTTGTTAACGAGACTTGTGGACGATAAATCCGACACCTCCTTGGGACAGATGGTCGCCTCGGTGATAGAACAAGTTGCCGGATTCGAGGATTACCGTGTCCTCCCCTCTCTTCGGACCTCGGATAATCCTATAATATTCCAGCGCAACTTGTCTATCTCTTCTTCCAGCTCAGGATCTTCTCGTCAGTCCTCAGAGTGCGTGCGTTATAAGTTGCTGGGTCGAGTCGTCGTAGGTGGCAACCGAATCTCCACCGGAGATTCTTAGCACCTTTTATTATATATATATAGATAGAAGATTCTTAGCATCTTATCTATATATATATATAATAAAATTTAATTTGCAAGTTATCTGTACATTGCATATTTTTATGAAAAAAGTAATTAAATATATTTCTATCATTTTTAGAATTGTCTGTCTGTCTATGTCTGTTTGTTTTGTTTGTAAACGTATCACGTCTAAAGTACAGAATTTTTACAAAATAATCGTTAACAAAATCATTAAGCGTATCTTCGAGTAAAATTCAGTCTTTTATTTATTAAAATCAGTTCATTCAATTAAAAGTTATGATTTTTTTAGTGTAGGTATTACATATACGAATTTGTTCAATGGTGGTGTTGAACCATTAAGTGCATTTCAATCTAATCTCAGAAATCTTAATTAATCATGTAAAATAATGTCCTATACTTTATATTTTACATAAAACATAGGAAACAAAAAACGTTTGTTTTCTCACAAATGTAATAATTATAAAAGCGGGTTGTGTTTTGATTTATGGAGATGTGTCATCATAAATTAGTGCTGATCGTTACATTATTCATAGGCGGAATAACTCATATACAAATGTAGGCTTTGTATGTATTTCTTTAAAGATATTAACCGTAAAACGTTGTAAAATACAGCCAGGATGTCAATCATAACAAACATTTTAGTTGTCTATTTTAAATAGCGTCTATTTACTACAAGAGTAAAAGTAAGATGTTCTACTACAATTAAAAAGTAACCTAACAGCCTATATACGTCCTACTGCTAGGCACAACATCTTAATATTTCTGCAAGGGTTGTTTTTGGAACAGGGTAGAATTCATCGCGGTGCCCTACTGCGTGTTAACGAACTAAATTACTTTCATTTTTAAAGTTTAGGTTTGTTCATTATTTATTTCTTTACCACTCCATCTCTATAACTTATATCTCTACTTTTAGTAAATCAAATTTAAAGGATCTATTCTGAGCTACCATGGGTCATGTTCATGATAGGTTGTTTTATTCCACGAATTGCTAAAACCTTCAACTTTGAAATTACAATTAATAACGCGATTTGCAGTAACGGAGGGTCAGAGACAATACTTTGTCTCATTACTTTATGAGGCAAAATTATCACAAGAATCATCTACGTGTGACATCTATGGAAAATCACACCGATTTGCCATAGATGTCATGATTGGCAGGCAGACAATCGCAATACAAGACGTCTCGCATCTTTGACGTTGCTGCCCGTAGATCATACGTAGGACACTAAATAAGTTTTAAGATATACAAAAGTATTCTAGATACTATTAATATTTATTTTACATCTTTTCAAAATATTCTCCACCATGCTCTATACAAAGTTCCATTCGCCTAAACCACCTCTGAAAATACTTTGCCAGTCTTGATCTGACAGGTCGGAAATCGCTTCTTCGTAAGCAGCCACGGCTTCTTCGGCGCTTGAAAAAAACTTGCCTTTTATTTTCTTTGACTCTTGGGAACAAAAAGAAATCACAAGGAGCTAAGTCAGGGCTGTGGGTGGATGACTTAGAGTTTCAACACCAGATTCCTCAATAAATGCTTTTGTTTTAAGGGAGGTATGTGAAGAGGCGTTATCGTGATGCAGCATGATTCTCCGAAGCCCGGTCTTTGGTCTTCTCTTACGCACAGCTTGAAAGCTTTGGGTAATGCAACTGTAGTATAGTCCTCCATTCAGAGTTGACTGACCTACAATTTTCCAGCATTGACGTCGACAAATGTCCGCTCCGCGAAAAAAACTAGCCACCATTTTTACCGACGTTGCGAGGTCTTTGCAGTTTTGTCGGTAACTGTCCTTGTGAGTAGACCCATACCGATGATTGCCTTTTATTTTCCGGATCATATTGATAGATCCATGTCTCGTCACCAGTAACGATTTCAGAAACACGCCTAGATGCCCCGTTTTCAAAACGTAGACGCATTTCATGGCACAATCCACACGAGTCTGTTTTTGCTTTCGGAGAGCAAACGGGGATTCATCGACAAAAAGCTTTCTCAGTCCAAGATGTTGATGTAGGATGGTATGAATGCTCCCCGAACTAATGCCTACAATCTTTTCGATGTCCGTATATGTGATTCGTGGGTCTTCTCGCACCATCATTTCAGTAGTCCATACATTTTCTACCGTTACTGCTGTTTGCAGGGCCCCGGTTCTTTGGCCATCTTTAAGATTAATTTTACCCATTTTAATTCAGCAAACCACCTAAAAATTGTTGCACGTGATGGAGCTGAGTCCACTAATGCTGATTGTAACCGTTGTAAACTTAATTGTTCGGTTAAACCAAATTTAAAATCATAATATATCATAGCGCAAATGTTCACGGTTAAGATCCATCGTTTTAAATGAAAAGCGCGGAAGCATTGCAGGAAAATTAATAGAACTTTGTTTTTTAATATTGAGCAATTGGCGTATGGAGTTCTATTTTAAATATATTTGCTTTTAGAAACATATAACACAGGTGCGTTCCATTTTCAAATTTCGAGCATCCCAAAACTTATTGAGTATACAACACGGGCCACGGGCGGACCGGAGCCGCCGTTGGCCAGTGTTGCCCTTGCCGTAGAAAAACTACTAACAAAGATTCTAAACGATCGAAGTCGCGGGCACGGCTAGTTTATAATAGGATATATTATTTATGTAAGATACATTATGTATCCATAAAGGCACACATAAACGCATACATACATATTATATATTAAACACATACATTCATACACATACATACTTACATAACATATATAAATGCATAAGTATAACCTTCATTCATAAATTCAAGTAAAGGTTAGAAGGGTTTTCTATTGAAATACATATTTTCAATAGAAAGCCCATCTGACTGAAACTAATAAAGTGATGTGCAATTTACTCATACTATAAAAAGCAACCGTGATATGGAAAATCCGCTGTACACACTGTATAAAATTGCTGATTTGCCTAACGGTAGATTGATTTTGGGTTCACAGAATAGATAATATTATACCATATAAGGAATGAACATCTTTAGTAAAATTTTGTTTCGTAAAAATAAATAGATTTTTTATAAATGTATCACACTAGTATCCACTTGCTTATGTGCTAAATAAACCATAGACTGCTACATCTACCTTCCATTAAGAATCAAAATATAGGTAAACCTGTTGTCATCTATGAGGGGTGAAGACTAAGATGGAACGCCTCAATACGAGTAAAAAGGGTCTTCAGTTGGATCCTACTTAATGTTAGTAAAGCGGTCTCAAAACGGGCCAGTTTTGTGGTAATTTCTAGCTGCCGTCTGATTTTATATCCGTCAAGTTGTTGTCGGTATCGCACAACGTAGTGCAATGTTGCTGAGCCCATAGCCTCATTGTTGCTTCTCGTTTATGAACTCAATTGTTTTTGGCAATACCGTTGAGCAAGGATGATGAGCCTTAACCATTTCACTGTCCCATGAGTATGACTCTATGAACATTTCAATTGTTTAACTATTGTGTCTATTTCTCGGATAGAGAAGTTGTTAAGTTAGTGAGGCTAATAGTCCATAGGCATAAAATGAGCTACTATTGCATTGCATTGTATTGTGGTGATCTTTTATCGCGGTAAAGTCACGCTTTGAACGACTTAGTCCTTAATGGTGATTATGCTTTTGTATTCTGACTCGTAATCGTACATAGATGTAGGTGTTTGTGCGTCACAGCATGATTATAATGATTTAATTATGTAATATCTCATTGAATAAAACGTTTTTACATATTTTGTTGCGTTTTATTTAAGTTATTTTTAAATCCACCCGATTAAGCACCCGAAACGTTGGGAATTGAAAAATAAGTAAAATTTTGTGCAATAAACTCCGTAAAAATAATTTTATTCAATGTGTAGTGTTCGCGTAAATATAATAAATCATGATGTTATATGTATATATAGGCTATACAGTATAGTTTTCAATAATCAAACTTTTAATAAAAAGTAAAACCAACTTCAAAAACTAAAAAATATTAAATATTTTCCACAGTATAGCTTCAAGCTGGTGCTAAGGCTTAGTGTGTCAATTATAAACAATGCAACAAGCAAACAAAATGTAAAATAATTTTTTCTTTAATTTTTGATATCGTTTTTTATTAACGTGTGAAAGTTATTTTATTCTTTTTAGTTCCTGAACTCGGTTTATACTTTTTATTAAAAGCTTAATTTAATCCAACTACTATATATCTAACTAAATTGGCGGGTGGTGGCGGCGTAAGATAATCCTTTTAACTAGTGAGCTACTATGACTCACATACAAAACATATTTGTAAGTACCTACTGTAATTTGAATTTTTATTTTCATAATATAATGCAAAACTTCTTAAAACTACAAATTTCATGATATGTATTGTTTACATTCGTAAATGTAAGTAAAAACATAAAAAAATTAAAGCAAGCTTTTATTACAATGCTCTAAAAAGAAGAAAATAAACTTTAAATTAAATCAAACCCATCATAAATTGATGTTAAATTATAAATCTCTTATAAATATTACGACAAGCTTTTATATCATATAAATTGTGTAATGTAATAAATTGATGGGTTTGATTTAATTTAAAGTTTTTTTTCTTTAAAGAGCATTGTAATAAAAGTTTGTTTTTAAAAAAAAATATTTTTTAGTTATTGCTGGACATGTTTTTAATTCTGTTAATTTAATTTAATGCGTCATTGTTGGTTTTTGATCGTCATCTTAGATCCACCATCTTCAGTTTTTTTATCGCCAGCAGTTGACCCTAGTCGGTCCCCACAACATTTGTTCGAGCACCACCAAACTATCCCTAACCTTTGCCGAGGCCTTCAAAATTGGTATGGCGGCCATCTTATTTCGAATTCGCCCAGGATGTAGACCAATATTAGTTAAGACACGGCCCCGCTAAGTCTTACTATTTAGTCGGGTAGTAGTACGTTCACCATCTCCTCGAAGAGCTGAACGCGGACGTCTTTTTATTCGTATTCTTTTCAGCGAACCCTTTCATCTGTTATCCTATCATGGGGGTGAATAAAAAAACATAGTCCGCTATCTTTGGGTGTCCACCATATTGGATTCAGATCGACGTCATTTCATTTTCGTATTTTTCTCAGCAAACCCTTTCATTTTATACCCATATCATGGAAGTCCATATAAAATAACTAGACCGCCATCTTGAGCCGTCCGCCATATTGGATTTAGTATGACGTCACTTAGCTAACCATGCATTGTCATTCAAACTAAACGTGTATGCAATATTTCAGATCAATCGATTGAGGATAACTGATTTACAATTCAGTGGCAAGATTTGACCGTAACAATGTATGTTACAATGCAAGTTAAATAAAAGCTTAAAAAAACGTATTGGTAATTAAATAACAAACTCAATAAGATAATTAATACTGTGATATCAAAGTTAATTATAAAAGATATAAATTATAAAAAATTTAAAAAACAAAAATAGACAAAAAGAACATTTAATATCAATTTATTTTTATATATTTTATATTATAACATTGCAAGATATATAAAAGCTTTTTATTGGATTTGATACAAGCACAAGCTATTTTCTAACAAAGCGGACGCAAGATATCATCGCCTAAGCAAGACTTTTTTTTCAACTCACGATCATCAATTTTAATGTGCGGCGACGAGAGAAGTAACTCCTAGTGATCGGTTTTCTGTGCAAACCACCATCGCTCACAGCCTCCTATGTAAAGCACCAAAAGCAAGTATAATTCTAAAATATTCTAAAATTAATCAATAAATCTCATAATAAAAACTTTTAATGACCACGAAGCTCGTCGGTTAGAACCGTAATACGTCTTTTCCCTTAGTAATTAAAATACATTTGAATGAATAGCTTAGAATTTCTAAGCATGCAAGGAATGCACGTTTTAAACATGCATTCCTTAATGTTTTTATCCTATCGTCCGACCCCGTGACGACTAACATCTGATTGCCTCAGGGGTCCGCTCTCTCCGCAACTCACTTCGTTCTGCATATTAATGATCTACATATGCCCGGTATCTATGTCTATGCAGATGTCAGCACGGTTGTGAAGAGATACCAGCCGAGTGCTCAAACTTGTCGGGATCAAATCCAGTTATGGTTGACCGTGTATGTATATCACTCACTGCAGGCAGTCTTGTATGGGACGATGACAATCTTGTAAGATTCGACGCTTCCAAAACACAAGCTTCTTCACCGCTAACAGGAGCCCGTTCACCCTGACCGCCATTAGTTGTTAGGGGTTGAGATTTCTCGAAACTTGGGTGGTTCACTGAGTCCAGGGCCAAAGTTTACCCGCATGAAAACCAAGTGTCCTTGCAAGGGTGTGATAGTACTTCACACTGGGGCAACCTCTCACCCTATATAAAGTGCAAGTTCAGCCGTGCTGTTACTTTTATTTTTTTTGACTTTTTTGGATAAAGTAAAGAGGCGCGCTAATAGGCTTATTGGTGACCTTGAATTGGTTTAAACCAATCTTATCAGCCTCGAGCACGGGTGCAAAGAGGCATGAGTAAAGAATCAGTTTCAGAATCAGTTCCGCGGTAACTTGGAAGGGAAGACTAAATTGGCTTCTAAAAAGCTTGCTGCTCGGTAGAGCGGGAAAATATTTTAAAACAGCACTGCGCAAACTCGACCTCACATAGAATACTGTTCTTACTTCTGAACCGGGCAGTGAATTATGTAATTTAATATTTATGTGATTAATCTTGAATAAGCAGTTTAATAAAGAAACGGAAATCTTAAAATGCAGTGCATGAACGTACACTATTTTTCCAGTAAAAGGTTCAATACTTAAATGTACTCGTACACAAGTAATTACTTTGTTTCTGTAGTAAGTCTTTACGCTTCCATATATTTTTGTAGGCTTTTTCTCCCGAAATTCTTACATTAAATGACTGCATTTTTCACGTTTCCGTACGTTTCATCTTTCTCTTTTCTACCGACTTCAAAAAGGAGGAGATACTCAATTCGACTGTATGTTTTTTATGTGTGTTACCTCATAACTTTGTTCTACGTGAACCGATTTCGATGATTATTTTTTTATTTGAAAGCTGGTGCTTTTCATGTGGTCGCATACAAATTGATCAAGGTCTGACCAATAGTTTTTGAGTTATCCTTAATAATATATATTGAAGTCGATTGTACAAAATTTTTAATTTTTAATTATTTTATAAAGTGACAATTTTACTTAAAAGTGAATATGTTAAAATTAAATCTTGTTCTCCTCATCAAAACATAGTTCATATATATACAATAACTCTTTTAAACATAATGTGTTTCAAAATATCAGAAATAAATTTTTAAATACCCTATCTTTTACTTTAGAGATTTTATTCGTAGGCTTTTTGTAAACTTAATTTAATTATGAAAGATACAAAGGTCTTTTAATCAGAAGAAGTAACAGTTTATTTATAGAACTGATATAATTAAAATAGCCTGTAAGACGATAGGGTTAAAGAAAAAAAATACATCATGAATTCTTAATTATGTTTTAAATATGTTTTAACGTTTTGCAATTTGGTTTTTGGTTTTTTAACCAAAACTGTAAGGATTTTCCAAGTAAACTGCAATGCAAACTATAACCTATCACTATCACTACAACCCATCTTAATTCGACGAACATAAGCCTTCCATAGGTTCCATAGTTCCATAGTTGAACTTGCGCAGCCCATCTTATGTTTTGATTAATAAATAAGCCATATAAAAATGTATATAAACATTGCTCGAACTAATGTTAATGATTTTAATTTACAAATTACGAAATTTCAATTTTGGATACGTATAATACCATTCAAATTGAAAATCCAAAAACACTGTTTTAAGTGCCAATACTGGACATGTATCTCTCCTGTTATATCGAGGATTTTCCATAATCGCCACACTTGGATGGTGAATTGGCAATAGCATACCAGACGTATTGCATATTTGACGCTGACCCTGTAATACATAACACTGACATATAAATTCTGTAAATATATTACCTTGTTCTCTCTTCCATATACATATATCATGCAACAATCATCATAATAGCTTCCGACTTGTAATACTCATTCAGGTTTTTGACCTGCAGCAACATATTGAAAGCAAGAACGTGTTACAAGATTCTTAACTCATGTGTTTTAACCGTGTTCAAAAAGGAGGTGGTACTCAATTCGACTGTATGTTTTTTTTAATGTGTGTTACCTCATAACTTTTTTCTAGGTGAACCGATTTCAATTTTTTTTTTTTTGTTTGAAAGCTGGTGCTTCTCACGTGGTCCCATATAAATTTGATCAAGGTCTGATCAGTAGTTTTTGAGTTATCCTTAATAATTTATATTGAAGTCGGTTGTACAAAGTTTTAATTTTATCACTTGTTTATAGAATATCAGTGACAACAGAGCACATAGTCCGCCTGATGGTAAGTGGATGGTAATGTCTCGTTTCCTAGTAAAAATAGTCTCCAATTCACTAGAGTCACCATACGAAACAGCAACGTTGAGCTGCAATTTTACGCTGGTTTTCCTACTAAATAGATCATCATCGTCATTATTATTTAGCCGCTTACAAATGCTGGTGCTGCCCCCCTGAATAATGCCACAAAACACGGTCCTGAGCTACCTAAATTCATAAACTTCCTGCATGTCTCATCTGGTCGTAACTCCGTCTTGCGGAGGAGGGGTTGTAAATGGTATTGTAGAAATGATGATAATGTATTGAGAAAGTAAAAGTAAATAAAAGTTAATTGAATATCAATAGAACAAATTTTTTAAACAAAGAAAAGCGTGTTTTGTACAGTTTAATATAACAAATTTGAAAATCCTATTTTGTATTTTTGAAAATGACAATAAAGAAAATATTTTCTCTCGTGCTAAGAAGGGTTAGAAAGAAATATCATTATATGAAATCAAAAGTAATATCAATACCAGAAATGAATTATTCAGAACTATTGTTCGCAATGTAAGGATGACCCTTTAAATAGAACTGTACGGTAGAGTGACATTTTCGGAAACCCTACAAGGAAATACTTCGACTCATAATAAAATAATAATTTAACCTTACCAAATTTCAAACTGACATTATAAATGTTATAAGTATTTCTCAACTTAAAATTTTGCACGTATGGCACGTATATTATTATACAATTCAATTCGGCATAGGCGTTTTGAGTTTACATATTTGCAGAGTATTTTCATTAATATTGGTATAAAAAAATTTAAAAAAACTTCCCTTCCTCCACTTACACAAATCTTACAGCAAATTACGTGAGTACGGATTATTAATTCCCATTCATTGACTTATATTCATCGTCATTACAGCCTTTCACAAGTCTACTGGTGAACATAGGCCTCCCCCAAGGAATGCCACAAAGCACGATCCTGAGCCACCTGCATCCATTGACTTCCTGCATGTCTTACCAGGTCAACACTCCATCTAGTAGGGGGACCGCCTTAAACTTCACCTGCTGGTATGAGGCTGCCACTCTAGAAACTTTCTTCCCCATTGGTTGTCAATTCTGCGAACTATATAGCCGGCCCATTGCTATTTCAGCTTACTAATCCGTTGGGCGATGTTACTCTGGTTCTACTACGGATATCCTAATCTAATCTGAGTTTATCACGCAAAGAAACCCCGAGCATAGCTCTCTTCATAGCTCGCTGAGCATTTGAGCTTCCTCATACGGTCAGCAGTGAAATATCACGTCTCAGATCCATAAGTTATCACTGGCAACGCTCCCGAATGCTGCTCAGCCGAATTAAATCTGTCGGTTGACCTGTTAGTCGAAGTCAACAACTTCGAGCTTAGCGCTCCCAACAACTACCGGCATAGGTGTGACATGGACATTAGACATGATCTTTGTTTTGACCATGTTCATCTTAAGATTTATCCATTGGGAGGCACTATTGAGGTCCTTGAGTATAGTGCTTAGTTCCTCCGGCGATTCTACCATAAGGACTACGCAAATCGAAGGTTAGTGATGTACTCGTCACTGATGTTAATACCGTATCACTTCCAGTCCAGCAGCTTGAAAACGTCGTCCAACCGTCTATACAGCGGTCAAGAGTTTCGGGAATATAACGTCGCCCTGTCTTACACCTCTCTGCAGTTGGATAGGCTTCGTACTCTGGTTCAGTACTCTGATAACCATCGTAGCCTTACTGTACAAACACTTCAGCACTTCGATATACCGACAGTCAACTTGGCACCGCTGAAGGAACTGCAGGACCGCCCAAATTTCGACGGAATCAAAGGCTTTCTCATCTCATCCACATACGCAAAACAAAATGGCAGATTATACTCTTCGGTCTTCCGCCGAAGGATATGTATGTGGTCTATGGTGCTAAAGCCTTTTTGGAATCCGGCTTGTTCGGGAGGCTGGAAGTCGTCGAGTCTGCGTGCGAGACGATTCGTAATGACTCAACAGCACGTACATGCGGCTAAAAAGGGAAATCCGTCTGTAGTTCTTCTAGAGAGTGCCTTTCTTGAAGAACAAGACCACCGCACTTCTGCTTCACGCCTCTGGAGTATTGCCACCATGGAGGACGGAATTAAAAAGCTTCTGAACGACTTCGCTTCTTCAATACGAGATGTATTGAAGTTGCGTAAGTTCCGCCGCATATATTTGGAGATCTGTCTGTCCAGTTGCCTGTATGCTGTCAAATCCGCTGATGACTACAGCTTCATTTTGCTGTCTAACAGCCATGATATTAAGAGTGTGATCGGAGAGTTTTTGTGTTCTTCTGCCACGGGTTTTGCAGAATTTAGCTCCGATCGCATTCCACGAGCTTGTCATTCAAATAATCCACTGCATTGAAGTCTTCTGTCTTATATTACTTCGCACTGTATTGCGGCATGTGCAAAATAATATCATAAGACAATATACTACAGAAAATAACTGAACTAAACAAACTTAGCAGTAATGTTTAGCAGCAATTCGTCCCGAGCAGCTCAGATAAGCAGACTCTAGGTAGTTTACTGTGCTACAAAGCAGTCCGTTTAATAAAAAAACAGCACAAAACAATATAATCTGTAGAAATTGTTTATAAGAGTAATTAATCTGCGCCAAAACATTTGTTTCAATATAAGACCCTTATGAATAATATTTATATCAGTGACATAAAGTTCGCCTTGGGAAGTGTTAAAACGCAACTCTGAACATTAATTTGGAGTTATAATTCAAAATTGGAACGCGGTAAAAGGAAGGAGATAGCCGTAAAGTTGTTTGTTTCTATTTGTATAAATTAATGTTTCAGAGCTGAAAGAATCCAAATTAGCTACAAAAAATATTTAATAAATCATCACAGTACATAATAAATATTGATGAATTTAGCTCCATTTTCTGTTTCCTATAGACTGACGACAAATAAGTAAGAAGTTAACTTGCGCATATTTATTTCAAGTAATTAGACGAGTTTGCATCCATCACTTACTACTGAATAAACAACGAACAAAATAAGTAGTTTGCTATCGACAAAAAGTTAAACAACTGTAAGAGGTTCGAATAATTCATTTCTCATCGGTTGTACACCACCAGGTAGGATGGGGTAAAAAAAATATCGATATATCGATATATCTTTTTTTAACGTGGTAAAGACATGCTGCAGCTATAATAGTAGTATAGCTGTAGCACGAATGGGTCGGCTCGACCGGGGAAGGACCACGCTCTCACAGAATACCAGCGTACTCGTAAAATAGCAGCTTAACATTGCTGTGTTTCGTATGGTGAGTGTAGAGAACCGGAGACCCTTTTTACTGGAAACTTGGCATTCCATCTAAGTCCTCACGGGTGACAACGCATCTACATTTTGATTCGTAATCGAGGATAAATGTAGATGTCTATCGGCCACAGCAACCACTTACCATCAGGTGGACCGTATCGTTTGTCACCCTTATCCTATAAAAAAATATATCTATGTAATGTATGTGTAATCATCGATATATTTAATCATCATAATATGTCAATATTTGATATTTATTTTAGAGTATCGAATTCGTATAAATTCCGATATATTTTATAATGCAACTCTGGTTTCATATTTAATGTATTAGATACTGATTGCATGCTCCTAGCACATCGTTTATTTAAAAAAAATCCCGCTACAATCTTCGTCAAATCGAATATCACACATTCATATCACTCGAATATCATTCATTTGCTTTTGTTTTTTCTATGTTCTCACTGTATACGAAAATTGTGTACGCAGTGTTTTTAAAAAAGTATCGTGGAAGTTATAAGTTATAAGCAATAAGTCAGCTTCGTGCTATTGGTGCAGCAAGTCGTACAAAACGTGCGGTAATACAACCAATTTGGACACTCATCTAAAAACTAGGCATCATTTTGTTTATTTGCAAATGATGAAAATGCAGAGTTCAAAAACAACTAATTCATGCAAAACATGATGATATATCGATAATAATCGATACTGTTTGAAAATATCGATATATTTTTTTCACTTGCACATCCCTCCTACCAGGTGCTATCAAAGCTGCATTCTTAGAGTGATTGTAGTAAAATGTAAAGTAAAATATTCACAAAATTTGTTTTTTATAAAAAATATCTCCTTCGCTTATGTCTGTGTAGATACTGCGTCGTGAACAAAAATTCTCTAAAGTGAAATCTTTAAATAATTCATTAACCGACAAAGCAGACAAAACTCTTTGTTGGCTTTTAAAATAATTAAGATAATTTCTTCTTCGCCTTCTTTCTTTTGATGCAAATTACAACAGCCATTGTTTAATAAAGACGCATAAAGAAAGTTAAGAAAGGGCTTCTACACTTTTGTTATTCGTTGTTTATTTTTTTAATTTATTTTTTATAGGATAAGGGTGACAAACGAGCACACAGTCCACTTGTTGGAAAGTGGTTGCTGTGGCCCATAGACATCTACATCTATCTTCGATTACGAATCAAAATGCAGATGCGTTGTCACTCGTGAGGACTAAGACGAATGCCTCCAGTAAAAAGGATCTCCGGTTCTCTACACTGACCATACGAAACACAGCAGTGTTAAGCTGCTATTTTATGCTGGTATTCTGTGAGAGCGTGGACCTCACCCGCTCGAGCCGACCCGTTAGTGCTACAACTATAATATAGCTGCAGCATGGCTCTACCACGTATAAAATTAATATTGTTTATAAATTTAAATTTATAGTGTGTATTATTAGGTCCTTACATATGAAATTAGCGTTTTGTTGTACTGAGCACTTTGATCTGAAATATCTCTTCTTTGGTTAAGAATTCCAAATTCAAATTTATAAATTCATTTAGCTGGTACATTTGAGTTTTGAAAACAGTCATTCATTTGTTTTTCCCTCATTATTTTATTCTTTGGCGTCGCTTTTTACCACACAATGTAAAACATGAAATATCGGTATATTTACGAGTACGAGTTCTACCGTGGCACCAGTGCTGCAGAAACAGCTCGAAGGATTAATGATGTGTACGGTGCTGGTGTTGCAAAAGAAAGCACGGTACGTTTTTGGTTTCAACGTTTTCGTTCTGGAAATTTCGACCTTCAGAACCAACCCCGTGGACGGCCGGAGACCAAAGTGTAAAATGAAGAATTAAAGGCTATTGTGGAAGCGGATCCATCACAAAGCACTTCAGAGATAGCTGTAGGCTTCGGGGTAAATGATAAAACTGTATTAATCCACTTGAAGCAAATCGGTAAAGTAAAAAAACTTGAACGATGGGTACCTCATGAATTGAGTGAATCGAACTTGCAAACACGCGTCGACTGCTGTGTTACTTTGCTCAACTGACACAATGATGAAGGGATTTTAATTCGGATCATTACTTGTGATGAAAAATGGATACTGTACGATAATCGGAAGTGCTCGTCGCAATGGCTAAACCCTGGAGACCCAGCCAAATCTTGCCCTAAACGAAAATTGAATCAGAAAAAGTTACTTGTGAGTGTTTGGTGGACTAGCGCCGGTGTCGTTCACTACAGCTTTCTAAAATCTGGCCAAACGATTACGGCAGATATCTATTGTAAGCAACTGCAAACCATGAAGGAAGAACTAACTGTTAAACAACCGAGATTGGTCAATCCCTCTAGGCCACTGCTGCTTCACGACAACGCAAGACCACACACTGCACAAAAAACAACCACTAAGTTAGATGAGCTACAATTGGAATGTCTGCGACATCCACCGTACTCCGCGGACCTTGCTTCAACAGCAACAGATTACCATTTTTTCCGGAATTTGGACAACTTCTTACAAGGAAAAAAATTCAACTCCGATGCGGCAGTCCAAACCGCCTTCAAAGAGTTTATTGATTCTCGCCCCCATGGTTTTTTTAGTAAAGGGATCAATGAACTACCTATGAGATGGCAAAAGTGCATAGATAACAACGGTGCAGACTTTGATAAATTAAATATATTTTACAAAAAAAAATTGACTTTATATTCATCCCGTAAAAAACGCCAATTTCATATGTAAGGACCTAATATATTGTAGCTTATCGCAGTTTTATCGTAATTATTATTACTTTAACTGCGCAATTATTTTAGTGGAAGGTGTAAGTAAGCAATATGTCTTAAAATTCTATTTTAATTTGTATTGCTTTTTTAATTTTATTTTATACTATTATACCAGGAATATTTATATATTCGTTTATTCATTTGTAATTGCATTTTTGAAAACGGCGTTAACGATTTAGATGAAAAATAATATTTCATAGGGCATAACACTGTAGAAATAACTGAAATAAATCAATCTTCCATCAGTTATAGTTCATAGTTTTACGTGGTAGAACCATGTATAAATACATATGTAGGTATATTATGGTTGTGATACAAACGGGTCGGCTCGACCGGGGAAGGTCCACGCTCTCACAAAATACCAACGTAAAATAGCAGCTTAATGCTGATGTGTGTAGAGAACCGGTGACACATTTACTGGATACGACGCATTCCATCTTAGTCCTCAGGGGTAACAACGCATCTGAATTTTGATTCTTATTTATCGAGGATAAATGTAGATGTCTACGGGCCACAGCATCCACTTACCATCGGATGGACTGTATTTTTGTTTGTCACCATTATTTTATATAAAAAAAATTAACAGCCTTATCTTTAACTAATAGTAATAATCTATATTGAATAAAAATATTTCAGTTACATTTTCATGTATGACGTTCGTATTCAACACAAACTATGATATTAAAAAAAACATTAAAATAGGCACATTTGTACCTGGAACAATTCGGGGTGGGCTCTTTGACTAAATTTTGTTGTTTTTAAATTATTTATTAGCTAGGTACTCGGCCAGTTGCTGCCTCAAATTGTGGAAATATCGTTTTAAATTTGGAAGAATTATATTATTTAATTTGGAATGATAAATTCATTCATGGAAATTGAATGATATAAAATTTTCAAATAAATGTGTCGGTACGATACGCTCGCCACTTAATTATTGTACTATACCTTTAACCTTCGCGCAAGTACAAGCAATAAGTTGACAAAGTTTTACCGCAATCTGATGAACGGTATGACAGCGCATAAAATACGAACAAACAAATATTAATTAGATTATTGTTAACCCTAGATAACTAAACATTCGTCCACGTGACGACGCAACTCCATGCGAACGTCCAGTTCACGAACTTCCCCGTACTCCCTGCATTTGGCACTTCTTTTACCTTCCTAATTTGAGTAAATAGTGCAACGCGTGACACACTTGCAATCACAGTTCAATTAGGAAGCGAGCTATGGCTATCCCGTCGCCCGCTCGACGATAGTTTAGTTGCTACGTAACTTTTTTGTCGAGGTATTTACATTACAGTCTTTTCAGTTTTCTTGTTTTACAGTGCAGAAATGCAATTGATTTTCATATTTATAATAAATTATGTTCATTTGAATATGTTTCTAATTAAATTAATTTAGATAGGCGACATAATATGTACTATTAATGCTATAAAAGATATAACTATTTTAATTGTTGCTCAATAATTTATATTATTATTTTATCCTTTATAAACTATTTTCATATAGATTTGAAAAGCCAAGATGAGCAGATAAGTCGATGGATCAATGCAGAAACAGACGACGAATATAGAGAGATATCGGACACTTGGTAGGAGTTGATAATATTTTGGAGGAGGGAATACATCGAGATACTATCAACAATTCTGATTATTCAAGTGCGTATTGAGACGAATATACGGCCCTGTAACAGACAGAGAACTTAAATAATATATTTAAAAATTATAGACACGGATGATTTACAAAGTGATAAACTCATATAAGAGTACAAAGGATGCAGTAGACACTGTTGATCAAATTTGTTCGAATATGTACCAAACCGAAAAGTCAAGATAGCGGCTATGCATTTTCTTCAATATGCTAAATCTATCAACAATCAACAGTTCTGTTATTCATGTATGTAACAACTTAAGTAACGAGAAAACTCTGTTGTCTCGGCGAGATTATATCAAGAAGATAGTAGACGAACTCATTGAGTCCTGGCTACGACCACATTTACAAACGGTGGCATTGAGACATGACATCAGACCCAGTTTAAGGATATTCTTGGTGATTCTTCAAATAAAGAAGCCCCTGTTTATTCTGCGTCGGGTGTGTGGATAATATGATAACTGTGTTCGTCGAAATCTCAAAGAATGACGAAATGCTGTTGCATGAAATGCAGGAACGCAATTTGTGGCCCCCATAATGTTGGCATATGTAAAAACTGTGTGTAATAATATTTGTCTTAATATTTTATTCTTAGTTAGTTCCTGCCTAACCTAGCTTTTGAGCCATGTAACAAGTTCCTATTTTTGTTACACAATTTTAGTGATATTTAGGTTTTTTAATGCGTAGTCCGCTCGACGAATGTTTAGTTTCAGTGTTACTGTAAAATGAGTTTAGTTATCTAGGGTTAATTTTCTTATATACATTTTTCAATTTCATCTTTTTCGCAAATTTTCTTTCATCTTAATTTTTTTATTTGACTTTAAAAAAATAAACCATTAGAATAAAGAATAATTTAAAATATTCAGGTTAAATTATGAATATGAAATTCTCGTTTTATAAGCCACATATCTTTATACTTGTCTTCAATTTTTATCGAACAAAGCCTCTTTCATTAGGAGCATAAGAAACAGTTTCTAAATGCACGATAGGCATTTGCGTATCGCAGGCCATTAAGTTGTTTAATGTGTCTGTGGGGACATTTGCGAAAATAGCGTCGCAATGCGTTTCCAAATTACATTCTCACTGTGTGTGCCATGTGTAACATATAGACAGGATAAAAAAGAATTGAAGCTGCTTTTACATTTATAATTATTTAAGAGAACTATAACTTCCGTCATTGTGCAGTTTCTCTTCATTACCAAGTAAAAGTCTACAATTGGACATGAGCTTTTCATAAAAAATGATGCGACAAACGAAGTTATCTACTGTAACCCATAGACGACTGCAACCCACTTCGACTAAATAAAGTTATAAATGCGTTTTTACCTCCGCGGAACCAGATGGAATACCTCAAAGCCTGTTATTATATTGGCTATCTATACCTTTCAGACCCGAACAAACCTTTAACCTTTTCCATTGTGGGGAGGACATGACTTAATCGCTCCCGTGGAGCTCCTTCTCTTTACATGCCGCCACCCCGTTGGAGACATTTTGAAATGCCGGGTCTTGCTTTTGCTCGTTGGAACAAATATTCATTTGTAGTAAATGGGACTAATATTCATATCTATATTATGTAATATAATTAATATAATAAAGCGGGAGAGTTTTTTTGTTTGTTTAAACACGCTAATCTCTAGAACCACTGGTCCGATTTCAATAATTATTTTTGTATATTATAGCCAGATTCATGAGGAATAGTATAAAATATCTAGAATCAGGTAACCTTAAATATTGTTTTTTGTTAAGCAAGTCATGATTTATCCGCGTGCGCTGGCGTATTAGTTAGTGATACGTAAATACAATGTTCTATAAAAATATGGATCTTTACTTTATCTAAAAAAAACTGCAATACCATATAGGTATTTCTTATACATAAGCCACAATAAGGTATTTTGTAACATAAAATTATTGAAAACTAAAAAATGATTTATGAGCGTTATTATTAGACATGGCATATTAATTCTTACGAACGAAAGTTACTTCATCATCAAGACAATTTTATGAAGACAAACTTTGCTCTTTATAGCATAAAACCATAATTAAGCATGAAACCATTAAGTGCGTGAATTTTGAAACTGCATATGAGAGGTTGCCCCAAAAGAACTTGGAGTCATTGCTCTTTTGCGAAGATCCCGACTTAGTTACCAAGCACGTCTCCCTTCCCACCTCGGACACCGACGCACTACATAAACTGGAGTGCGTCGGTGTCCGAGGCGTACCGCTTAAATTTGTAAGCAAATACCTACAAGAGCGCACTCAAAGAGTGAAAATTGAAAATCACGTGAGCACAGACATGGACATAACCTTTGGTGTGCCCCAGGTGATTGTACTTGCCCCAACTCTATTTCTAATGTATATAAATGACCTCACCAATCTAAGCATTGAAAGTGGTAAAATTTATTCTTACGCCGACGATACTGCGATAGTTTTTTTCTGGGACTTCGTGGAACACGGTATATGAGCCAAAATGGTCTCTCAAAAATTTTTGACTGCCTATAAATGAACCTTCTAACTTTAAATATTAATAAAACAAACTACATATACTTCTCAATAAATAATAGAACTAAACTGAAAAACGATTTTTCAGTAAAAATACATGAATGCGATAAACTAGATTACTCAAGTTGTAATTGTAAAACGCTGCAGAAGGTTACATCCACTAAATATCTAGGAGTAATACTGCACCATCGACTATTCTGGCATTCACATATTGAATATAAGACCGAAAGAGTATGTAAACTTATTTGGATTTTTAAAACCCTGAGGCATATTACATCTCATCTATGCATACATATAATAAATCTATAGAAGTCATGTCTGTAACTCTAATATATTCTTGAAAAAACACGTCCAGGGGACTAAATAAAGGGTTCTGAAGCCAAATTAGTGGTTTTTAAAAATTTTGTCTGTCTGTCTATCTGTGTATTCCGGATTCCCGCAAAAACTACTGGACCGATTTACATAAAATTTTCTATGTAGGTAGTTAGTAACCCGGGGCAACATGTAGGCTACTTTTTATCCGATTATGGTACTTCAAAAAAAGAAGGTTAAGTATTTTCTTTCCTTTAGATGTTAATTTTCTATTATATCTTAGTTATTATAAGCGGGATGACGGGTGTTTTTCTAAAAAATACCATATTTATAAATAAAGTTTAAAATATATTTATAACCTTGGTAAAATAATTTGATACTACACCGATTTAGTTATCAAAACAGCGCCATCTATCATCAAATGGAAAAAGTAGTATATGTTTAAATAATTAGATTTTTTTTAAATTATTTAAAAATTTAAAAGTGTTATAATTTCAATAGATAATAGGGACGATTATCAAAAATATGAAACTTGATAAGGTTTTTATTTCAATTATTACTAATCTAAATGAAAAGTGATTAAAACTGGTATGTCTGCAAATATTGCAAAATTTTCATTATCATTATAGTTTTATTAAAGAGATTTTTATATAATATGTCGTGCCGGATCGTAGAATTGATCTTATATCATAAAGTTATCTATCACTTCGTGAAATGGTGTAGTCATTTCATGAGATTTAACACTGTTTGTTGACCATGTCATGATATAGCTTGACCAAATCAATGAATAGAAATCGTTAGAAGATATTAATAACTAAAGACAACGTTGCTATTTCATGATATGGTCATATGACGATATCATTAAATCGTTTTTCACCGCTAGCGGCGCTGATAGCGTATTTTTTAACAGAAACAGAACTTTTAACCGAATTGACATCACTTTTTGCCTTATTGATATAATCAATAAATGTTCGCTTCTATCGCTGATATTACTAGATAGTATAGTTTTGGCTTTCATTATTTCATCTAATAATAGCGTTATCTACTTACTACTAAATAAACTTAAATGGTAAGTCACTGCTAAAATTAAATAATAGAATGCTACTGAATATACGATGTGAATAATTGAAAATTCGTTCGTGGCATCGTTGGATGTTTAGACTAGGTAGATGTGGTCAACAATCATGCAAAAGCTTAGTTTCAATTTTTATGAATCGTATTTAAACAAATACGAGGGCCGTGTAGCTCGCCGTGATTTTATCTTTTATAACTGTTATAAAACACTTGATAAACATCGACTTCTCCTACCATTGATATAATTAATTATAGCTAAGAGAAAGTAAAAGTGATTCCCGTGTAGTGGCGGTGTAAGGATATCCACTACCCCATATCGTCCAGACAGAGAGAAACTGAAAAAGGAGATGGGTAGCATCTTCCTGATAACAACTCAAAATAATAAAAAACTACGGTTGCCAATCCGCCTGCCAAGCGTGGCAAATACGGCAAAATCCTTCCTTTGAGGCAATCTATGGGAGAGTTCTATGTTCAGCAGTGGAGCTATATAGTCTGTAATGGATGTATAGATGGAAGAGAAAGTAAATGGAGATATAAACAAAATATTTTCTTGTAAAAAAGGAGAAACAATTTAAAATGACTGCATTTCAATGAAGACTACCAAAACACCATGGATGGTATCGTTTTAAAAAATTCTGACAATGCACGCTACCGAGCACCAAGCATTAACCTAAATAAGAGTCAGGTCAGCTAAAATTTTAAAATTCAATGGGGGCATTTTAATACGGGTAAAACTTTGTAAGGCTTGGTATGGGGTTTGTAAATGTTCCATAAATAATTTCCGTCCTTTCCAAAATCGAAAGGTAATTCGTACGAAAAGGCTTTTCCAATCTTTCTATATATTTGTGCATCATGCTTACACTTTTCTTCTTCCGTGGCCCAATGTTCTTTTATAATGAACTTCTCTTTTTCTTTTATCACCCCGTAAAACTTCATTATATGCCAATTATATGCGGATTTACGATCCTTGTACCAGACGTCCCGTACTTTTGATGCTGTTGCGTCATGGTCTACGTATTTTACGACTAGTGTAAGCGGGCTGGTTATACACTATACAGACATCTATCGGGAGCCGTAAGATTTTTCTGCCATCCCCCATAGGCCACCATACGGCAATTGTTAGGAACGTTTAGATACTAAATAACACATAAATAATGTTACTGTCCTTAAGCTGCGGAACAAAATATGATATTTAGTTGACCAATATGTTGGAGCTAGATTTTTCTGTTTAATGTTTTTGAATTGTGTTGTTGTTGCATAAGTATGTATTTAATTACTCTAAGGTTAGACATATGATTGCTGTTTTTGTTCTGCATTTGCATCAATCAACACCACTAAAAAGTTTTTACACTACTAATCCCATTATTTTACTTGTATTTGACTCTAATATCGTAAACTTAACGACACTTATATGCCAAACATCTATTATAACTCTAAGTAGCATTTAAGATAGGACTTATACGTATTCCAAGCATATAGCAGAAAACTTCCCCAACGATGTAAAGAGGCTGTATGTAGGCGTCTATAACTACGTTACTAGTCTTTCTTACTCGTTTCAATAGCTTCCCTACTTTTTATAATCGCCACGCTTATTAGGCGGATTGGCGACCCCAGTACGAAATCTCGCATTTTTTATGTCTGCTGTCTATAGCCGGTTTAGGATTTAGGTATTTTACAGGGAACGCAAAGAGGCTTCTGGACATTTTCAGTTATCTTTTACGATACCCAAGGAACAAAAGTTATGTTATATAACAATAAAATTACAATTTTAGTGCTACTTAAACAGTAACTTTTTGTAAGTTTTTCCTATACATCTTTATAACTTACGTACCTACATCATTTCATATCTCGGAGAAAAGTTTAAGTGACTCGTGACGAAACGTTATTTAGTGAAAGCACACTCAAGGGTTCACTGGCAACATTTCATGGCTGACGCGAATGTAAGAGTACCTTCAACTTACGAAAGCTCTTTTAACTTTCTCGGTGATTAATTAAAATAATTTTATAGTATATTTGCCAATCCAATAATGAATTATTATTGATGTAAGCTCTATGTTATTTTGTATGTTAGTCAAACTTTTTTAAAATATATATATAGCATTATTCTTTTTTTTTTCTAAATTCATAGGTACTACTATACTTCCTATCCTACAAGTAGACTACTTCCACCTAATATTTTTATTTAAATGTGCTTGTGCATTGTAAAGGCACGCTCCAGATGTACTATGACTACAGCACGAATGTGACCGAGAAAGGATCACACTCACATAGAATCAAGCATGAAATACCTACTGGAGTAATGACACTGTTCCGTATGGTAAGTGATGAGAACCGGAGACCCTATTTAACGGTAATGAGGCATTTTATCTTGGACCTCAAGGGTGACAACGCATCAGCATTTTGATTTGCAATCGCTGATAATGTAGGTATCTGTCTATGAGCCGAAACATTTATTTACCAGCAGGTGGAGCATGTGCTCATTCGTCACCCTTATTTCTATAAAAATATGTACAGTTGCATCAATATTTAGCTGCTTCCTTGAGTGTCTACTTCTTTTTTATAAGATAACCGCAAAACTTTTTAAAATACGTCATTTATTGCTGTTATAAAGTATTTTAAATTTTTAATGATCTAGAAATGGATAAATTCATAATTATTGTTGTAATAAATTCTAATAAAAAAAAACATTCAAAAGACAGTAGCTAATTTCACCAAAGCGTGCTATTTCAAGATTAATCTATACATATAAATAAAATGTAATTGTCTTCTATTAAGCTCAGAAAGTTATTTCCATACTATTAAGACATAAAGAACCATTTTTAAATTTTTTGTCTGTCAGTCTGTCCGGACTAATCTTCGAAATGGCTGAACGACAATGGTAAAACTTTACGAACAGATAGAAAGCAATGGCAGAAATGATCTAGGTGTTATTTTATCCGAGATTTTTTTAAACGAAAAATGCATAAAATAAATGATCTTTGATTTAAATCTAAATAACTCACATTAATAGATCTTATCCAGGCGAAGCCGGATCGGGTTGCTATTATATCGATTTAATATCGAATGTATTATAATTTAATTCACAAGCAATTTTAAAAGGAAGTTAAAAGACTCTTCATTGCAATAGTGCAGCTGCAGTAGAGATAGGTGGAGGAAAAATTTTCACCTCGCTTCGAGGATGGGCTAGTAGTAATATGTGAAAATATTTTGTTGTATTTGTAGGTAAAAAGGACTCACAATAACATCAATACTAAGCAATAATATTACTATCACAAGGACTATGATATGTGATCACTTTGATATGTGTCTTTGACATATGTGAAGACAAATATGGAAAGTAGAGAATAGTGGAGAATACGTATAAATAAAGATGAATTTTTGACTAAGACTTATAACTTTACAACGAACATGACTAGTGCCGTTCAGATTATTTAAACGTACTATATTACAATAGCTTTATTTTTATCTTTCATATCAAATATGTTATTAAAAGAAAATAAAAATAGAAAAATAAATTCAGATAACGAAAATCTTAATCCATAATATTATGTATTTTTAAATGTGTGTAACATTGTCCTAACAAAATATAAACAAAATAAAATGTAAATCACAAAACAATTACTATCTGGCTTAACTGAATTGGAGCGGTAAAATTTCAATGATGATAAATACGGTGGTAAAACAAAGAAGTCTTGCAATATTATGTTGCCAAATAATATCCGCATTGCGCTTTGCGTCTGCTATGTCTCATAGTATGTTAAAGGATTAAATATTTAATATTCATTATAACGTCTTTTTAAGAAGAAAAAAAGAAAAAGTATTTATTTTTCTCTTTATAGTTGTCGCCATCTATATAACTAAAGTTTGTCCTATCCGAATGAAGAGCCGCCATTGGCTTCATGATGTTGTTTAAAACAACGTAATTACCCACCTTTCTCCTTCTTCCTTCCCTTATCCTTAGTTATTTAGAAATTAGATAGAAATAGATATAATAATCATAAGCCTGGACCGGACGAAGGTATCCTTTCAACGTGCCGCGCGGCACCGCCTGGTACGACATTGTCCCTTCAACCAGCTTCACACAAATCCAACCCTCAACATCAAACACCAATTCTGTCGACCACATAATACTCAGAGCAAAACTGCTACACTTATCAACACATTATTAGAACACAAAAGGCCGCTCATTTTCTCAATTCATAGTATGTTAAAGTTAATCATTTCCCGGTACATTGCTAAACAATTCGAACTTTAAAATGTACCGCATATAAATCATATTTCGTATGAACATAAAACTGGGATAACAAATCCAGTAATAACTCGATAAGGGATCATAAGCGAAGACCAGTTTCAGACGCTGTTTCTTTAACTCTGGTTTATTTACTAAGGGCCATGCCATTTCAGTAAACTTAAGCTCATTAAGACAATTAGCTGCAGGATCATTTAAAGCGATTGTTAATGCCATTAACAAATCAAATCATTTTCTATCTAAGCGTTTATTTTGTGCAATAATTTTTACTACATTATACCATCCCTCTATATCTGAGTTTGGATCGTCTGGATTAAAATGCAATAGTTGCGTTGAATTTTTAGTCACGGTTGACATTTGCGGCATTGCTAATACTCGTAATAAAACGACTCTTTTACGTCCATATATGTACATACGCATACATGCTCATCGGTTAAGGGTACTCTACAAAACATACTTTGTATAATAATAATTACGGAGTAATAACTCTTTTGGTCACTCTTCCCGCCAAGTTTTCCCGAAAAATTCATTATGTATAGTGTGCCAAGATACAGAGAAAGATATCTATTTATTATAAGATATAGATAACTCAGCATAGCATGTTGATATGCTTAGTAGATCGGGACAGTTTACATACTGGCACACCGCTTGCAACTTTACAAGACGCAGGTTCGACCTTCCTCGTACATTGAATACTGTTCTCATCTCTTCGTTGCTGCCCAGGGAGAATCGGAAACGATTAAAGGGGTATTTTAATTTGGCCCAGGAAGAATTTTAGGTGGTAGAGCCAAGCTGCAGCTATATTTGATTGTAGCACAAATGGGTCGGATCGACCGGGAAAGGACCACACTCTCACAGAGTACCAGCATAAAATAGCAGCTTAATGCTGCTGTGTTACGTATAGTGAGTGTAGAGAACCGAAGACCTTTTTTTATTGGAAACGAGGCATTCCATCGTATTTTAGGGGTGACAACGCATCTGCATTTATATAGGCCACAGCATCCACTTACCATCAGGTGGGAACTGCGTGTTCAATTGTTACCCCATTCAATAAAAAAATCTCCTCCTTCACCATACGAACCACAGTAGCATTTTTTAAATATTATAAGCCAGTGCTTGGCTACTATTCTGATGGTATCGAAGATGAAAAATCGCACTAACATAACAATGCTTACCATTCTATTAAGCATATTTACTCTTGCCTTGAAGACACCTACGAGTATATTGTAATCGGTAGGAAAGACAGATGCTGGCAAATAATTCCACTCCTTTGCGTTTCGCATTATGAACAACGGAACATTATGCTGCTATTTTACGGTGGTATTATGTATAAGCGTGTTCCTTCCCTGGTCGAGCTGAGCCATTCGTGCTGCAACCATAATTGCTGACTCTAAGAGGCATATACATAAGTAACGTTTCGAACAACACAAGTAATAAGCTCAGTGGCACATCACTAGTATTGTTAAAGGCAAAGCAAGATCAGATGTGACATATTATATACCGGGGGCTTAGCTGACGATACCTTTCAAGGTGTTTGAGTCGGCTATCCAGAGGTGCGTATACGTGTGGATAAAAGCACTACTCTCCGATGCACTACAGGCAAACTTCTTGATTTTATAACAGAGCTGGTACAATAGGTGGATGCGGGAGTACAGGTAGATGTAGTTTATCTTGACTTCAAAAAAGCTTTCGATACTTCCTTTTAATGAAACTAGCAGGAGGGTGCGTGCCAAAACTGTTACAATTCTTTGATCGACTTTAATGGGTGCGAGTCAGAGCCATAGTATACAAGATATATAATATATTAAGTCTGACTACCTTGACTTCGGTTTGATTTTGGTCCTGATTTGAATCCTGGTCCTTTGGATCCTTTGGAATTCATTATAATGTCAGATATGAATCGTGTCTATTATTTGCAGTCTGATTGTTAACGTTTACAAGAGGATATTAATAAAGTGGCTTAGACCAATCGGAACAAACTTTACTTCGACCTTTCAAAATGCTCGGTAATGACTTTAAGTGTTAGTACCCGTTGATGTATTCTACTCTATGTGTAGTGGGTATGATAGTATAAAATAAATTGGAAAGACATCGATAGTCACTGCTATCTTGCGGCTTGAACTGTTGTGGGCCGGATCGCTATATGACAAGGCGAAGGTGTCTGCCACTACTCGTCGTACCAATATATATTAACTTATCTATTGGCAATAACGCCTCTACCTCGAGACCTCTATATGATCTACTGCCGCGCTTACAAGACCAACGAGACGGGCAAAAGATGTTTATAGTTAAAAATTAATAAATAAATATATTTATGTGGTATAACTAATAACTTTATGTTAGTCAACTAATGTTTAGCTGATTTTTCATCCCTTGTAAAGGACAAGTATGTTACGAGTAACTGCATGGTTTTGGGAGAGTGTTTTTTTGTAGCTATGTTAATATTTCAGTAAATCAAAGCGCTTTGAAATACGTGACATATTATGTTCTTTCTCTTCATTAATTACAGTTCAAGTTCACAGCTGGTCTCTTCCGAAGGAGGATTTGCCTAAATGGTCACAACTGGCAGACGTATTGAAAATCACAGTACTAAACATCTCGCACCTTTTGACGCTTCGACGCTGATCCCCTTCGCCGTTCCGAGTATTTTAAAATACTCGTAAATATTCACACGGCACTGAAACAACGCGCCTCCGCCAAATCCGTTCTACTTCTATGTGCAAATAACAAATAATACGTATATGTATGGGTATACTATTTATCTACTTATCTTTAATTTACCCATTAAATTTATAAGGAAAGTATTAAAAATATGTAATACGCAAATTCATAAAATTGTTTTGCGTATAATTCTTAAGAATGTTTTTGGATTCGTAAAAACAGACTTATTTTTTATAAGCCTATTAAATAATTACCCAATTTTCCTCCTTTCATTCTTTCGTCACATTAAAAAACTCTTCGTCGAAAATAGAAATATCAAATATCCTTCTCCTTATACTCCGTGTTTTATGTTAATTTGTTGCTTTTTTCAACGATCTCTTCTACAAATTAATCTATTTTCACTCTTACTTACCTTAGTTTTTAGCTTAGCTGTGCTAGCTAAAACCGTCTGTTTGAAACAAAGTGCAAACATATACTACATAACATAAATTAATTGGCTTTATTACTATTTCATGACATATAAGAACTGTGCTCTTTTGAAGTGGTAGGCTTGATGTAATTCCTTATCCCGGCACCACTTTAATAATTCATTTCCATTTAAAAAACCTGTTGTCATCCAGTAGGTACCTGGCAACTTACATTTTGCCATGTCATTTTTTGTGACTTTTTAAGTAAAATTATTTAGATATGTCCTTTCACCCATTCTTTTCTTTTTCTTCATCAAGCAGTAACAGCCCGCTGCTCAATATGGGCCTCTCCAATTGCTAGTAGGCCGAGAAGGATCGCCATTTATCAGAGGTCATGAGGTTTTCTGGTTTTTCCTATATTATCCTCTTACAACACTCGTGGCATAAAATAGGATTATGGAATATTTTACGCCACCTCCTCCATACGGCCATGTAAACTGCACTCATAACTTTCTACCTCGCTAAAAGCTGTTGTTTGTTACTAGGACAGTCAGAAGCTTGTCATTGCAAAATGTGTCAGCACTACGCTCACCAACCTGCCCTGCGTATTGAAGTGGGTTCATCTTTTAAGAGATGCATCATGTTGTGGTTGATTAGTTTTTATTGGTTGGTTATTTGATGTTAAAGAAAATATTGTTATAATGGATATAATAATAATATAATAAATATGTGTAGCTAATGTTATGATAACGGTTTTAATAAAAATGGAAGACTATCGTATCTTCTGTTATGAAACAATTAATACGGGTACGTAAGCGAGGAACCCCGGTTCGATCCCCGCCGGCACCAATGAAATTGTTAATTACAATTTTAAGTGCTGATTTACCACATACTCGGCGTTGAAGGAAAACATCGTGAGGAAACTTGCATGTCTGAGAAATAATGAAAAAAATTCAAAGACATGTGAAGTTCGCCAAAACGCATTGGGGCAGCGCGGCGGACACCTCCTTGCCCTAAACCGTCTCAGAAATGAGAAGAGGCCTATGCCCAGCAGTGAGACGTATATAGGCTATACTTAACTTTAAAGCGGCAGCTAACTTAAATGAGGACCTTCATCGCATTGGTTCTTGGTCACAAAATAACTCCATGCTTCCTTAATCGTTCAAAATCGTAATATATAATTATAGGTAATAAAAAGCAAGCACAGGACATAACTTTGGCCGATCCTAACAAATTGTTACGCTTCCTGACCCCCCCTTTTTTTTTAAATCAATTTATAAATACAAATTAATTTGCCGTCTGTTAAACTATAAAAATATTAAGTATTTATAATTACGTGACCAGGCTAATGCACATTGATCTTTGCAAAGGATATTTCTAAAGGTTTAGTTATAGACCGTTTTTATTTTTATGGCGTGATCGTTTTAGTTGGGACCCTTATTTACGTTGTGTTTGTTTAGCAACCTAATTCTTTTAGGTGTCTCTTGGAAGAATATAATAGTATGAATAATATGATATGAATATAATATGAATGTATTTTAACTTTCTGCTTACTACTATATTTTAATTATTCAAAATGTTACTTCTATGATATTGTAGACGACTTTATATAGAAATTATTTATTATTTATTATTAATAATGATGCGCCGTCACAATATGTGTTGATGAGGAAACAATTAAACGAGTTTCTCAAGTGCAAAATCTTAGTGTTCTAATTTAATTCAAAGGGTGCAAAACAAGTGCACTGCTTTTACATTCCAAGACGACACATGTTACACCTTACTTTAATGCCTTTTATATGCTAAAAATGCAGAAGCGTCTCAAACTACCTATATGCCTCCCTGCTATTTGGAGCAATAAAAAGAAAAAAACTAGAATACCTATATGAAAAGCTTGAGTGGAGGAAAAATCGTCATATACATGTGATGATTTTTGTAATAAAAATAATAGTATTGTAAATGTACAATATTCGAAAGTGTGCAAAAGTACTTCGCATCCCTGTCAGGTGAGCCGTTATGTCATTAAATTTAAGAGTAAGTCAAAATATACCAAACACTATGTGTAACTCTCAGTTCTTAATGTTACTATTTTATATTTTTTTAAATATTTTTCTTTATATTTCGTTTATACTTTGTTTATATTTTACATATGAACATTAATTCTTAATCATTAATAGTGAAAACTTGTACTAGCTAATAAATGAATAAATTATTATTTGTAATATATACAGCGATGTGCGCGTACTGTTACACTATAGTCGTAATTCGTTAAGTATACAGAAGGTGCTGACAGAATAACAGCGATGTAGATTCTCTGAAATACCTGCTGAGTCAGAGCCCTTTCATTGTCCCTCTTATATTGTTGTTTTGTATTAGATTTACTTTTATATGCTTTGCTACTTTAGGTTAACGAATAAATATTTTATTATTATTGTAGTATTCTCATCTGGTTGGCTGTATAAATATTTAAAACAAAATTATAAATATACATAAATATGCATTATATATGGAATAATAAATAAATAAAAATACATAAATAAATAAAACCAACCAAATGGAAGCCAAGCAAACGGCCAAAATTAGGGAAAGGGTTAGAAACCGGCGGACGATGCGGGCGATATCGAGGAGCACCACCTTCTGCGTTTCACAGAGTTCCAGTCGCCTCAGATAACCTGAGAGGCTGGCCAGGATTAGCCTTCCAGAAACGACTAGAGGAATAATTTCGGTTGGCAGACCACCTGTCATGTGGGTCTCCTCGTGAGCCAGGTCCAGACATTAAGTTTGCTTATCTGTTTCGGCTTCTTCTACACATTCGCATTCTTCTGCACGTTCATTTATAAATGTTACATAAAAGCACCATCAAATTAATTGTGTATATACATTACAACTGAAATAGATAACAAATAAACCAGCAAAAATAACAGCTAAATGCTGTTGTGTTTCGTATGGTGAGTGAAGAGAAACGGAGACCCTTTTTACTTTCTTCTTAGACCTCAGGGGCCATCTGTATTTTTATTATCAATTGAGGATAGATGTAGAGGTCTATGGGCCAAAACATCCACGTACCATCGCGTGGACTGTGCGCTCGTTAAACACCCCTATTCTATGGCAAAAAAACAGTCAGAAGTAGGACTGCACGTCAGAAGTGAAAACTTCTTAGCTTCACAAACTTGTAAACATTATTTTTGTATATATGTATGGAAATGATTAAAATGATTAAATCGCATTAAAAATATTTTTTATGCGATTTAACCACAAATTAACTATTATCGAAAGATTTTGATGAGTAAGTATGCGAGTATGAAAATATGTAACATAAACGGCCGATCTTTTGATAACGTTGACTTTATGATTAGATATAATTATTAGATAGATGGATTATTAGAAAGATACTGAGAAAAAGGATCTCGACAGACGGTTTACTACGAACTATGAGGGATCCTTCCGCCCAATTTCTATTTTTTGGAGTTGTTGTTTAAGTGAACTGCATTTTTGTTTAAGTGATGCATTAGAGCAAAAAATAAAATTATATTTGCAGTGGAAGTCATCAAGTGATTATTTAGGGAGACAATGCTCAACCAGCTCAAAAGGGAATCTAGATGAACAAATGAACTTACAGTCCACCTGATGGTAGGTAGCTATACCTACCATCAGGTGGACTGTAAGTTCGTTTGTTACTTCAGTTTTATTTAAAAAAATCTGTATTTTGTGCGAGGAATTTATACCTTAGCCGGTTTATTCACCGGCTCTTGCAAAGGTGCAAAAGGATTTCATCTTTTTCGATCACTTCAAAATTATTAAGATCAGAATAGCATAGATGATTTTATCGAATAAAAACCGACAAGTTTCTTTTGCTTAGGCATTCCTCAGTTGCCCCAAACTTAGGCTATAGCTAAAGAGTTTATAATCACTACGTGCTATAGCAATTATGACTGAGATGGTTTGGCCATGTCGAGAGAATGAATGAAGAACGATTGACGAAAAAAGTGTATAAGGCGAGTGTGAATGAAAGTGTTGGAAGGGGTAGACCTAGGCGGACGTTTCTAGACCAAATCAAGGACGTCTTGAAAAAAGGCCAGGTCAAGAGTACCCTAAACCGAAGAGCATGTATGAAGGGAATAATGAAAGTGGACGAAGCAAAACAAGTATGTAAGGATCGTAGCAAGTGGAAAGAAGTGGTCTCTGCCTACCCCTACGGGAAAGAGGCGTGATTATATTATATGTATGTATAGCAATTGAAAGTAATAGCGATTATTTAGAATATTAGCTGTGTATATTTTATTCCATAAATAAAAATCTATCTTTTGTACGAAGGCACCGAATTAATTTATTCCATTTCGTTAAAATAAGAAATATTCATTTAGTTAAAAAAACACAAACCCAAGTCACTTTCATTTTAATTTTTAAGGAACATCTGCCGTTCTAATAAATTTTGATCGTCTTTCTTCCGTTTTCTCAAATAATTTTATTTATTTAGACTATTTTCCTTTATTTGACATAATTAGTTTAATTTCGTAAAATACAAAAAATATTCACTTGTGATAAAAATGAACTTGGTATGATTTAATTAATGTAACTTTATTTACAAAACAGTAAATTTTTTTCGTAAAGGTAAACCTACGCGTAATATTCATGTATTCTGATAAAATAATCTTTATGAGTATAAACTTATACGACTTAATTTAATTAATTTCTCTTGTTTAAATATAAAAAATAATATTTATGAAGCGACTTTACTATGTCAGTCGCAAAAGAGAAAATTTTATAATAGATACTACAGAACGATTTTGTTTTAAAAACATAATTATGTAACATTGCAAATCAAAGTAATACGCAATAATTTGTAACGTAGGTACATGTCAAATATTGGAATAGTTTACTTCAAAGCAATTTTTACACAACACAGGGGTTCGTTTCACCTTTACCCTTTCTTGCCGGTAAAAACTAATACAGATATTATTTGAAAAGGGAAAGTCTAACTATAGTTACATTAAGTTTCATTAACAAAAACATAACAACTATGAAATTATGTTAAACTAGCCGTCTTATAAATATGATGTGCACTTTTGTTTATTATATAAAAAATTAAAAATAGATAGATAGATATAAAATATTTCATATGAATCTATATCAATTTCGTCTTAAATTGGAATAAAAACGAATTCGCCACCCATACAGATCTATTTATAGAAACAATTTTAATTATTCATTTTTATTGCAACTGTAGATTAAAAAGGGGTTGATATTTAAAATCAAGCAGGATTAACGACCTTTGTCTCAACCAATTATGATTAATTAAGTAAAAGTGCCACCAACTTTGATCAATATATTCATAAATAAGCGCTGATTGCAAAATAGTCTTTAACGTTACTGAAGTCCACGTTTGTTAAGTCCAACTTTTTTTCTTCTTTCGCCATTTCGTACTGCACCTCCGGAATCTTCACAAGTGGTATCTGCAGACTGGCATCTGACAGATTGCTCGATATACCAATGATTATTTTTTCCTATTTGTATGCTGCAATCTTTGCTCAGCGTCAAGATGTATGTCCTCTGTAGATTAACTCTGTGGGTATCATCTTTGCACTGCTCCGTCAGTATAACATCGTCTTCTGCATAGAGTATCCAGTGGTCAAAAGTTATTTTCTGTATTTTCAGCTTCTCTATTTTTATTTGATGTTGATGTCATATACTGAAGTTGTTTTTAATCAGCATTATTTCCTCAATACATGTTTCTTCCTCATCTGGTGAACATAAGTGTTTGTTCGGTTCTATCTGGGTACAAGGATTTACTACATTTCTGTATTTCAAACCATTCACTAACAGGTAGGGATATATGGGGATTATAGTATAGGTGTTGGTATTTTTTTTTATAGGGATGGGAATAACCTTGTAATAGTTATACGTTTCTTTTTCTATTAATGGTATTTCTAAAATAAAAACTAGTTTATCTTTATCTATATAACATTTTAGGATAATGTTACGTTCTAATTTTAATAAGGTATTTCTTGTTACTGGGTAAATAGTTTGTGCATTTTGTTCTATTGTTTTAAAAACGTTTAGTAATTCTATAGAATTAATGATAAATTGATGTAGGATGCGTAATTTACTGAATGCTATGGCTATTTCTATTTCTTGGATATTTTCATAAATATAACGAAAGTTATTAAGAATTTGATAAAGGCTATTCATTGTACGAATACCATTGTCAGTTTTTGATTCTAGTTTGTCAACTTGTTTAAACTTAAAGTGAAAGTTTTCAACGTTACTATTGATAACCTCAGATATATTGGTTAACGCGTTAAACGCTTTTTGCATTGACGATATTTTACGTTCTGCTAAGTTTACTTTAACTCTCAAATTTGCAATTTCCTCGTTGAATTCTATGGCATCTTCTTCATCTAAATTACCTGACATAATTTTTATTATGGACCCCAAAGTACTCATAATGGTTCTTTTTCTTTTATGGCCAGGACTTATTTGATCGTATTTGTCTTGAACTACTTTAACTAACCAAACTATTTGTTTTTGTATAACTAATAGTTCTTTTCTGATTATTCCCGAAGTGGGGAGAAATATTATTTGTATTAAATGAATTATTTTGGTTATTCGATGAATGGCCGTTTGTTTGAGATTGAAAACTTGAGCCCTTATAATTATTATTACGATTAAAATAAGGATTATTTTGGAAATGGCTTTGTCTAAAATTTTGATTAGACCTTGGGTTCCTATTATCATTAACTGTTTGGAAATTCTGTTCCTCTAAGACAATTTTTAATGTATCTTCTAAGGTAGTAACATTACGTAGTCTCACTAATCTCACTAAATAAGCAGGTAAATTTTATAAGAAAACTTTCAATGCGGCGTTGTCGTATATAGTTTGTTTAGCTTGTCGTAAGTCTCGATTATTAATAGTTTCGTTTATTTTAGAAAACAAAATGCTTTTTAAAAATGTTGTACCTGGTGACAAAATTCTTGGTAACTTTCGTTTATATATTTTCTTAGACTTTCGAACTCCATAGCTAAGCATTCTTTAGACCTTGGATCACCAAAGTGTTGGTTTAACAACAACGACTACTAAAAAATTTTTTTTACAAAGTAACAGCGTTACACAACTTATAATTACTTCCAAAACCAATATCAATCTAACAATTAACCAGTCTAATATTTATATGAAAATAACATCTTACTAAGCGATACGTGCTCTGAAGCTCGGCTTACTTATTAGGAGTGCTTGTGAAGCAGATATTAGCGGGGTCATCACTCTTAACCAGCGCGTCTTGACTTGCTTGGCATGCCGCGGGATGCCACAGGATCCTTCGGCATTACGTGAGATGCCACAGGATCGTTCGGCATTCCGAAGTGTGCCTTGCCACACCATGCCATGCCGTGCCATCTGTGAGCGCAGGCCCTTAACAAAACATTAAAAAAACGGCGCTATTACAGATGGACATTTCAATTTATATGTCATTACAGACAGACACATCAATTTTATTTATATGGTATAAATAATGATTGTTCCGTAAGCAAGAGAACAAGTTGAACATACACTCTCACATTATTATTATCTTTAAAAATACGTCTTTCCGACGTATATTTCGCCAAACGTCGAAGTATAAGCTTCAGACCACCAAACATGCAAGTAAATTTAAAACTAATTTTTAGGATTTTATCACGTTTCATCACCATCATTACAGCCTTTCACATGTCACAGCTGAACATAGTCTCACCCCACGTAACAACACGGATGCAAATGACTCAGGAACGCCTCCATCCATCGACTTCTTGCATGTCTCATTAGGTCCTAAACTATCATTAAAATATCCAGAAATATTCAAATTTAATAGTTCCTTATATTTACGCAAATATTACAAATCGAATAGAACTAATTTTACGGAACTTATCGCGTTTAATCTATCTTATTATTATTATCCCGACGGGTGCTTTTAAGCACACATAGTCATGTAGAGGGGTTAATTTAGAATTAAGCGCGATACGTTTCGCAAAATTAGTGTTATTTGGCGTGTAATATATAAATTCGCGTAAATTTAGGATATTATTACTGATGGGTAAAATGTATTAAATTATCCAAGGCCGGAGAGATCCAGTTTCTGGTGCGGTGCAGATTTACTATAATGATGGTAAAATGGTTTATTATTTATGATATTATTTTTAATGATTTTAAAAGAAAAATTCTGTTGACCCTGCAGGCCATCCCTGGAACTTCCCGCTATGTTCTATCTCAAAACGCTCGACAAATATTCAAATGCTCGAAAATCACGAAGTTTTTCGTGTGATTTTCGAGCGTTTTGAGTTATATATTATATAATATATTTAGAAAACACTTTTTACAAATTTTTCATCATCGATTTCTTCAACGCATCAACCGATTTTGAAGCGGTTTGCAGCAATCGACGTCGTTGTTTGTGTTTAAGAGCTGATTGGATTTAGGAATTATTCGTTAGATCTGTTTAAAAGTTATTCGAAAATTTTATTTTTGTTATATATCTACTGGTCTGAATCGGTTCAAATAGTATTGAAGATCTTATAGTTTACACACACACACACACACACACACACACACACACACACACACACACACACACACACACACACACACACACACACACACACACACACACACACGCTCACACTCACACACACACACACACACACACACACACACACACACACACACACACACACACACACACACACACACACACACACACACACACACACACACACACACACACACACACACACACACACACATTGTGACATCCTCGTAGGAATAGTCAGAACTGCTTCCTAGGACCTCAAAATGTCGAGATCTGATGAAAACTCGATTTACAAAAAAAACTGGATTGAAACCAATAACTTCCTTGTAAATTTTAAGTATTTCACTGCTTTATGCACACGTTAACCGCACATATCGGCATTTTTCAAAGAGCACCTACATCGGCGAAAACGATCCTTGTAATGATAAAATAGATTCCGTAAACAGTTTTTATAAACGCACAAGATTTTTACATCCAATACCTTGGCAGAGGGGAATAACCATACGAGGCGAGTCCATTGGGTTAAATGGTCTAAGGGTACCAATACATTTTGGGTTACCATTGGGTTATATAAAGCGGGCCCGAAAAATCCACAACTGTGTGGTTAAATGCATTGCACTGCTCTGAGTGGCAAGCAAGTAAAGCAGACATCATAAAGTAAGTAGGTTTAGATTTATGTCTAAAACAGATGTTACACCTATGAATGCGGTATCTAACTACGCGACGAGCTGATAATATCCAATATTTCTCCCGTAATACAGCAAGTAAGTACTGAGGACCGGCGCACTATGCGAAAGCCCCATACAATACTATATAAGTATTATACATTTTTGGAATGCTTATGTGCTTTTCCAAATTTTTCGTTAATAATATTATATTAGTTAATTAAACAAAAAAATAACCAATATAGTTTAAGATGTTATATTTTTACACTTTTTTTTAACAAGAGATTTACCTCTTACCGATGCTTGCCGATGTCGAGGTATTTATTGGATTAAGATCTTCACACATTACTCTGTTTAGGGATAAAAAAATTGCACTTATTTGCACATTTTTTGATACGGACCCAAAACACATCGCGAGATAAAAATCAATTTTTTCAAAAACTTTTGTTTCTTTATATTATAGCATGGATGACGATGTATTTATAAATTTATTGAAATGAGATATGTACAGTTCTCAAGACCTGTACATATCTCATTTCAATACCTGTGGTCAAAAAAATATGTCTTGAATTTGATATCTATTTTGGTCAATTTTTTTTTTATTTAATTTCAAAATATTTTTTCCAATAAAGACCCTACTCGTATATATCCAGATATACGTATATAAAATTACAGCTTAATTCATTTTGAAACAACAGAAATATGAACTTTTGAGACGAAACACTCGGTTTTCCCATAGTGCGGCGTGAAAATTCTTATAATAATAATAATCTCTTATTTAAATAAAAGTACAATAATAAAGTGAAGACTGATCTCCAAACTAGACAAGTCTGTATCTTAAGGATCAGCGGCCTCTCCCAGTGTTGTGACAACAGTATTTTAATCTTAATAATTAATTAAGTAACTAAGCTTAACATTTTTAAGTAACTATATAGCTATTTAAATGGATTTATTTACAACTAAACATAGACTATAACTTAATGCGACTAAAGTAATTTATAATTTTATTTATATATATATATATATATATATATATATATATATATATATATATATATATATATATATATATATATATATATACACAGGGTATTTTGAAACGCTCCCGAAAACGAAGACAGACGATAGTGCTAACTATATCTTTCTTTGATGATGGGTGAAATATAAAATCGATCCTGATGAAAAAAACATCTTTTCACAACGTTTTATTAGCTTTATTCACGCTCCACGCATTAGTATAGTTAAATAAAACGTTAATTTCAGTTAAAAAATCATGAAAATACTTAAACATAAAACCAGCAGTGGAATTACTGAATTACAATCAGCTGACTAGGGGTCAATGTACGCGCGAACGCCGAATTCGCGCGGCCCGCAACTAACGATGGTACCACAATACCTAATAATTTAAAACACATGTCTAAATACCTAACTTATCTACTTAACCTACTATTTTGCCACTGTGCTTGTCTCCACGTAGCCACTTTAATTGAATTCACAGGTTAAATAAACCAAATAAATGGTTCGATTCCTCGCTAATGAAAAATACTTAAATAAAATGTTAACCAGTTTAGAGTCATGCTTTTTATCCATTGTGTAGGTATGTTTATTATTCTGATGTACTCAGTTATGTACCTATTCAGATCAGTTCAGTATTAAGTTATTTAAAAAAATCATTTATTAATTCGGCAAAGACTTTGGAGTCCTAGTTCCGCTCGATCGCTTCTTCAATACGAGCTGTATTGAAGTTGCAAATCCGCCGCATGCATTTGGAGATCTGTCTGTTCAGTTGCCTGTATGCTGTCAAATCTGCTGAAGACTGCAGCTTCATCTCCCGTCTAACAACCATGAGATTAAGAGTGTGTTCGGAAAGTTTTTGTGTCCTACTGCGACGGGTCTTACAGAACTTAGCTCCGTCCGCATGGACAGTTTCCACAAGCTTGTTATTCATATAGTCCACTTCATTGCAATCTTCTAGGCACTGAAAACGATTTTGTAGCTCGAGCTGAAAGTTTTCGGGACTTTGGATTAGAGCACGAGGGGGACGGAGCGTTGACTTCATTAGACGTGACCTCTCCAACTTAACGTTTAAGTTCAGTGTACCTCTCACCATTCGGTGATCGCTGCCAGTTTTCACCCTCGCGATCACTGAGACATCACTGAACGCAAAACTATAAATTATAATTTAATATATAATATAAATTAATTATACATTTTGTATTTGTATATATTTATACATAGATATAATAATATATATAATTTATACATAATTTTTTGTAATATATAAAGAAATCGATATATAAATAATTATTTCTCCAGACCGAAAGGTTAAATTAATCCGGGTCGAAGGACCAAAACTGATTGGTAAAAATTTATTAAATTATCCAAGGCCGGAGAGATCCAATTTCTGGTGCGGTGCGGATATACTATAATGATGGTAAAAATGGTTTGTTGGTTTAAATGTGACCAACTGCTGGTTCAGGGTTATTAAAGGACGATTTTACGTAAATTACGGACCGTATGAGGCGATGAGAATATAGTATTTCGCGATACTGCAAATGTCCCTAAATGCGGGCTACAGGAAGGATGTGAAGGAATGCATGTGCACTCACCTGGACTTCTGCTAATCTGCCTCGTGTCTCCAGGGGCTGCGTTGCACGTTGGTTGGATGCCGACTGACTTCACACATTATAACTTTCACAGATTATCGCGAAATAAAGCGTTATTGCAAATATCTATACACTTTGTTATGTTCTTTTATAGTTCAACATCTAAACTACACAAAGGCGGAAGCGATTATGCGAGATATAGGCGCTGCGGTTGTTTACATGTCTTGCGAGCTTGTGAGAAACCCGTTTTACACAAGAGTGCACATGCTAGGCATAAAAGGCGGTAGATAGGAAACCCGGGAGTGGGCTTTGCAGTATTCTCATTGGATAACAATTAACGAATCTCATAAGCGTTAGGCGTTAGTTACAAAGCGGCGCGAACAATAACATTTGAATATTTCTGGATATTTTAAAGTTCTTCTGACATATTTCGATTATTTCCACAAAGTTTCACATTTCCGCAAAAGAACACAGTGACACTAACACTTAAGCGGGATTTACATTACGAAACTAGTTTTATTCATGATGAAATTAATTTCAGGAAAATATTTTTACCATCGATGAAACTTGTTTCATATGTCGTGAAATACACAGTATTGCTGAAATCATGACCCCATCAACATCAAGTCTCTTTTCTCACTCATATCATATTTACCTAAAATTACGAGGGTGGATTGAAAAGTACTCGGCCTAACCAAGAAAATAAACACATACTAAATCAGTAATATTTTTATTTTTCTACATAATCACCATCAAGTTCAATACACTTTGCCACCTCCTTCCAAGCATTTAGACCGTTGAAAAAATGATTCTTCCTTAGAGTCAAAATATGCGTCTACAGCTGCTTTGACCTCGTCGTTTGTCGAAAATCTTTGACCTCCCAAGTGCTTTTTAGGTTAGGGAACAGAAAGAAGTCTGATGGTGCCAGATCAGGTGAATACGGCGGATGCGGTAACAGTTCAAAGCCACAGTTGTGAATTTCAGCCATTGACTGTACTGACGTGTGAACACGGGCGTTATCTTGATGAAACAGGACTTTTCTTCTGAGCATTCCTCGACGTTTTCTTTTATTTCCTCTCGTAAACGACGTAGTAAGGTGCAGTAGTAATCAGAGTTTATAGTCTGACCCTTTCAAGATAATCAATCATAATCACACCTTTCGAGTCCCAGAATACTGAAGCCATCACCTTATTTGCCGACAAAATCGACTTAGCCTTTTAGGGGTGGTGAACCAGGTCTTCTCCACTGTTTTGATTGTTGTTTTGTTTCCGGTGTACAGTAATGAACCCATGTTTCGTCCATAGTAACAAAACGATTCAAAAATCATCTGCATCGGCTTCAAATAACTCCAAACAGTCGCGTGAAATAGTCAATCGCGTCCTTTTTGTTCAACTGAAAGCAGTCGCGGAACCCACCTCGCAGACACCTTGTGGAAACCAACTCGTTGACAATGATGTTTTGAGTTCGTTCATAAGAGATGCCTATAATCTCGGCTATCTCTCTAATTTTAATCTGCGGTCTCCATTATTAAATCAAGTACTTTTTAATATTTTCGTCAGTAGTTGACGTCGAAGGCCTTCAGAGCGGGTTCATCTTTCACACTCTCTCTACCACGCTTAAATTCTGCTATCCATTTTTGACGGATGAATATGACAGAGCACAATCGCCTAATGTACTGACCATGTCATCATGGATGGCTTTTGATGATAGCCCTTCTTATGGAGGTACTTAATGACGGCACGCTGCTCGATTTGCTCCATTCGCGGAAATTATGTCCGATTACTTTGTTAATAAATTTATAAAATCACAACTAATTATCGCACGTTTCGAACTTCACACAATGAACTAGTCTGAACTGAACTAAATAATGTGGGTAGATTTGATTTTAGAATTGAATGGATCTGTGTTAGGCCGAGTACTTTTCAATCCACCCTCGTATCTCTAACAATGTTCTTAAATATTTCCATTATACTGGGAACGCAATTAGGATGGATCGCTGCACTTTGCTATGAGAATAGTTTGGGAAGCGCCTGCAGCAAGTCTTGCACGACGAAATTGATTGCTCGATAAAATAATTAAACATGCGAGGACACTGAAATAATTAACTCAGTTTAGAATCTCTATTGGGAAATATTTATATTCAATAATGTAAAAAATCGTTATATTTATTTAGTCTATTGCAATTTTCAGCGGAACATATAGGTAAGCCTCTTCGATTAGACAGATGTTGCCAATTCTCGTGCACAGTTTTGATTCCATCTAGCCGAGGGCGTCTCAGACTTTTTTGCTTAACTCAGTTACGATGACATTAAAAAGAAATAAAATATCCTTATTTTTTCAACATAAAAAATTGAAATTTCATTAGAAGGAAATTATTTTTTTACCGATTATAAGTACAGTAATATAGTTTCTAAAGATGAATAATAGTAAAGCCAACTTGACTTAGCATGTTGTATGATAAAATAATATTCCTTGAAATTTGGAGTTCATCTCCTCATAGCAAACTCAAGCAGACCAGTCCCCATAAGTTCCTGTTCGCCGGTATGGCTCACATGGAATCCTAAGGTCACTAAGATGTATAAGCAGTATAATAGCAGATTTGTAGCTTGAAGTCGCATATATAAAAACATAATATGATAGTAAAGTCTATAATATAAATTAAAGTAAATATGTGGAAGGTTTAAAATATGTAAAAGTATTATATTCATAGAAATGGGACTTGAAAATATTTATTATAGTGGCATGTAGACTTCTTCACCGTGACCGAGACCGCAGGATATGTGGACTAGCTAACCGATACGTCCTAGGCATATTATCTTAGTGCTGACTATGAGCGGGTTTGTTGTAGCAATACGACTTGCCCGTGGACATCGCATACCCCGATCGATTGTGGGCGGCGTCTTAGCGTATAGCGTTATGATACGTGGGCGATCTTTCGGATTGTGAGTATGTGTTTGGTATTATTTTTAAGTGCAACAACAACTCAACTCCATGTCGTGAAATAGCTCTATGATACATGGATGTTTGGTTACTGACGTCTTAGTAGCGTGCTACTATTTTGTGTTATATTGATACGTTGTTGCTATTTTAATTAACAATATTACCAATTTTGTTGTCAAAGTCGATGGAGATCATGTGGGTGTGTTGTGAGGGGGTGCCACCCGTATGATAGTTGCATTGATGCTTACTGCTACTTGTGGTATTGCGTCTTATGATGGATCTGCGGGTGTGCTTCGTCTAATTCGACGCATCTTGTGGTTCTAGTCGATCGAGGTTATGGAGGTGGGAATGTCTGCTGGGATCGTATGAGGGATCTTGGGATCGTGTAATCCTGACGATAGTCGTATTGATGCTTGTTGCGTTTTGCAGCATTTCGCCTCTGCGATGGTTGTTTAGCGGTACGCTATGGGAAAAGCTACAGTAGCTTTTCCAAGTCAGGTCCCTTCATGGCGGGACTGCAGATTGTCTGACCTCCAAGATGTTTTATATAACAACAATAAAAGATCTCTGTAAATTTCTAACACCTTTGAATGATTGAAGGCAACTTGTTGGTGGGTGAGACAAAAATGATACACTTACATCACGTCTGCAGGAGCGGTGGTCTGGCAGGTGGTGACACTCACGGAGGGTTTTTTATGGCCGGTGTGCATATTATTTAAACGTGTGCCTAAACCGCGTGAAGTACATTCACTGTGGCTGGATTTGATCGTATTCTGTATGGTGTTCACACGCATTGACATGCGCGACTGCGGTCGATGTTTGTGCTTATGCAGTACTAAGGGGCTAAGCCCTATTTTACTGGTTCACCAGTTATTCTGCTGAGGACTACGGTCCAGTTGCCAACTTCTCGTCTCTCTTCGGGGGGAGCGCGTTGGTCGGTTGGAGCTCACCGCACACGGTATGTGTGGAGCCATGTGCCTCCTCACATTTTTTTTAATGTGGGTGAGCGAAGCCCTTGTATCGGGTATTTTTATATAAATATTGAGAGCCTTTTCCAAGTGAGAAGGGATTAATTTTAAGCAATTGATTTATGTGAACCTGATACAAGTGGAATAGGGACGATTTAAAGTTATTAATCTTTTTGAGCCCTTTCTTCGTGAACGGGGTTCTTTAGCTTAAAATAATTATAAGGCACTACCAACGGCTTTTGTGTAGTGGCGTAGTAAGAATATCCACTACCCTATATCGTCCCATGGGTGTCGTAAGAGGCGACAGAGGGTAGCTCAGATGGTTAGCGCTCGCTGTAAGTTACACAGTACGCGAGCAACCCGGGTTCGATCCCCGCCGGCACCAATGAAATTGTTAATTGCAATTTTAAGTGCTGATTTACCACGTCCTCGGCGGTGAAGGAAAACATCGTGAGGAAACCTGCATGTCTTAGAAATAAAAAAAAAATATTTCGAAGACATGTGAAGTTCGCCAACACGCATTGGGGCAGCGCGGCGGACACTTCCTTGCCCTAAAACCCTCTCAGAAATGAGAGGAGGCCTGTGCCCAGCAGTGGGACGTATATAGGCTGTAACTTTACTTTACTTTACTTTTACCAACGGCTTTTGTGTAGTGGCGTAGTAAGAATATCCACTACTCTATATCGTCCCATGGGTGTCGTAAGAGGCGACAGAGGGAAATTGAAACAGGTGATGGGCAGCAGCATCTTCCTAATAACAACTCAAAATAATAAAAATCTGCGGTTGACAACGCGCTTGCAGCCTTTGCAGTCCAGCAGTGAAGATGTACGTTATATTTTTAATATATGTATTACCTATGATATATTTATACTCGTTTTTTAGTTTCAGCTGTCGACTTCTCGTAATAATTTACCTAAGCTGTGGTCTTCTTTAATTAAGATTAAGCTTGATTTCTTATTAGATTCAGCGTTCTTTTACAATTTTTAAAGCTTATATCATGTTGGTGTCTGAATTAATAAATAATGAAATTACATGTTTTTTTTTAAATATAGAATAAGGGTGACAAACGTGCACACAGTTCACCTGATGGTAAGTGAATGCTGTGGCCCATAGACATCTACACCGATCTTCGATTAAGAATCAAAATGCAGATGCTTTGTCACCCCTGAGGACTAAGATGGAACGTTTCCAGTAAAAAGGGTCTCCGGTTCTCTACACTCACCATGCGAAACACAGCAGCATTGAGCTGCTATTTTACGCTGGTATTCTGTGAGAGCATGGTCCTGCCCCTGTCGAGCCGACCCATTCATGCTACAAGCATAATATAGCTGTAGCGTGGCTCTACCACGTATGTATGTACCACATAATTAGTATTTTAGTAATTATAATTATGTTATCGTCAAATTTTACTAGTACCAACCCAAAGACGTACTTAATACAAACATCTTTTTTATTATAATATTAATATTATAATATTACTATATTATTATTTGAAATCTTGAAAGCGAGCCCGGGTATCGCTGATGAAGTGAACCCCAGCGTCAATATTTAAGCTAGACACAAACGCTGCTTCAAGATTATTTGTCTTGTGTACCGCGACTCATAATAGCTGAAGGGTTATTTACATTAACTATAGAATTTGGAATAACCTTGTTAACGTTCTCATATTTCCCTACAGGGGTGAAACGTGTTCAAATAGCATAAAACAATTAATCTGTTACTAACTTATTATTTACTAAGTATCTGCACGTTTATATATATTTACCTACATCCGAAACCTGAAATCTATGTGTATGAGATATATAAGAAATTAATTGAATCGTAATCAATTACTTTCATTTAATGGTTTCAATGGAGTGAATCTGTAAAGAAACATTAAAGAAACTAAAACAATTTAAGGTACATAAGTTTTAAAAAAAATGGATAAAAGTTATCTACTGTTAACATTCAGACCCTTACCAATTTTTATCAAATTATTATCTAATTTATAAAAAGCTCTAAATAAAACTTTTTTTATAATACATATTTAAAATATAAACAAGGGTGGACTTTCTACTGGATTATTTTATGTATTGGTTTAATTTTTGGAAACAAGTACCGCTATAATTAAACAGATCAACCAAATTGAAATGGGTAATATAATAATGATTTCTTATATTTACGCGAACAATACACATTGAATAAAACTATTTTTACGGATTTTATCGCGTTTAATTTTACTATTTTGATTCCTGACGTTTCGGGTGCTTTACAGCAACCCATGGTCACGGGGGGGACTGAGATGTTTGACATTCCGATGTCATAGTTAGCCCGGCTACCTTCAGTTTTTTTAATATTAATTTTTGGTTCGATCTACGCAAAATGAGCTTACAGTATCTTGAAGCCTTGCAGTGGTATGCTTGGGTTTGGATTTAATTTTGTTAATTAAAGATCCCAAGCAGATGGCAGCACCCATCCATCTTCTCTATTGAAATTAGGATGTTTTTTTAATTTCAATAGCCTCGCGTATCATCCTTGATAAGTAAGAATCGGTGTTCTTATGCGAGGATTTGTGGTCTATCAAATCTGATGTAATGACGGGGACGATCTTGAACATGGAAGTCTGCAGTCTGTGAACATGTTCAAGATCATCCCCGCCATTACATCAGATTTGATAGACCACAAATCCTCGCAAAAGAACACCGATTCCTACCAAGGATGATACTTCTTTCTTCTTTCTTCTTCTTTTCTTATTACATTCGTTGTGTATAAAAACATATTATTTCAGTTAATCTATAAACATATAATATATACAGTAATAAATTTATAAAATCATTGAATAGACACACGCACACGCACACGCACACTCACACGCACACGCACACGCACACGCAGGCACGCACACACACGCACACGCACATGCACACGCTCACGCACGCACACGCACACGCACACGCACACGCACGCACACGCACGCACGCACGCACGCACGCACACGCACGCACGCACACAAAAACATTCAATATTTATTTTAGCAATGTCACGGCAAAAACTCATACGTGCAGGAGTTTCGCTAATCTGTTACTATTTAATAAATGGGTTAAATAAAAAAATACAAAAACATTGGCGTTAGTTGGTTGGTTTGTTCGAGGATTTCACGGAGAATTGACCAAAGATGACATCCGTACACTTAGCTGCCATGCGCGTAATAAGAAATAGTAAAATTTTTCATATTACATAATATTTCAACAGTGATCAATATTGGTTATGGAATAATTAATATTGATCATTGTATCGAAATTGTTCACTTAAAACTCCATTTTGCTATTAAGAGGTCTCAAAAATAAGGGATGGCATTTATTTTCATTACATCATTATCAATGAAATTCATTGACTTTTATTTCACCTACAAATGACGTCATAAATAAGGATGAATTAATTAAAGCTATATCTAGAGATTTATAAACGATCTTGTCTTGCATGTAAAGTTGTCAAAAGTCAACTACTCGGTGCTGGTCATAAAATATTTTTGTATTCTGACTTTGCTTGATTTTTATTTCATTGATTCACAATAATCCTTTTGTTGACCAATGCTATTCTACGCGGGATTCTCCCTTAAGTTGGATTTATTTACTTATCAAACAGTTTATTGTGTGAGATTAATCCGTCAATTAATACAAAGTTATTTACAATACGGGACAAAGATTTTCTTTGAATTATTTTTAATCAACCGTTTATTTCTTACTCATTGGCTGTTTAATCGAATTCATCATCAAATCAAATTTAAAAAAAACAATGTTATTATTTGGTAATAATGTAAATATAAGCGCGTTATTCATTATGTGTAAAATTTCAAATGTCAATTTATGAATTTATCTTAGAGTAATTACATACACATGTAGAGTTTATTACTACCAAAGAGTAGGTATCTAATCACTACGTTTTAATTACTAATTTGATATGGTTGATAAAGGGAACGAACGTTTCCGCCCACGCTATGACGTCATCACTAGTAAAAGTTTGAAAGCTATTAATAATTAACTACTGCTTAGAACAAATTTAATTAAAATTGGTGTTAATAACTTAGTATGTGTGAAGCAATTGTACATATACCTTATATAATAATGACACCTTAAAAAGGTTATGTACCGTATTCCATTGAAGCTACCAATATGAAAGCAAATTTGAAGCGAAATTTATCAGTGAAATATCTCCTTAATCTTAAAAAATTTAAATGGTACATTAAATTGACGAGTATATATATTTATTATATAATTGCAAAATTAAAGTCGTGGGTTAGTTATCATAATAAAAAAAAACACTTACTAGTAAAGTGATATTCGAACCACATTTTGTTTTCAATTTACAGCCTATCAAAAGTCCACGGCTGAACATAGATTGTCCGCATAGATTGTCTCATAGGGAAAATTTGCCATAGTAGCCACGATTGGTAGACGGGTTAACAACCGCAGTTTTTTTTATTTTTAGATGTTATTAGGAAGACGTTGCTGCCCATCTCCTGGTTTGTTACATTTCATTTGTCGTTATTTAATCTAATCTGCCTTCTTATAAATCCTCTCAGAATTTGGAATACGATCTTAGGAGTTATGTCAGTTCCAGTCACAAATATATGTATTAATAAAATAAACAATAATTTTTATACTATTCGTTTATTTTCTTTGGCTACCAGTTTGTACATCATAAACTACTATTTCACGTAGAAACATATATCTACACATAATTTTCTTTACAATATTATTAAATATATCAAATTACAACCATAATTTCACAGTGATGTCTGAAATGTGTCGAAATTACGTAAGTGAAACATTAAATACACGTTAACGTTGTCATTCTATTGAACAATTAGCCAGTTTTACATTATAATAATTAATCCTATGCATATTAAAACAATAAATACGTTATACAAGTAAAATAATAATAACATGATCTCTTATGTAATACTACGCTATAAAAGCTTAAGTGAATTATATTTCTTATTTAAAATATTTTGAAGTCTTTTTATTATATTCATAAGTTCAGGCGATAGTATCTCAAAATTAAACGAGATAATACGTAATAATACAGAAATCAAACAAATTGAGGAAGAGATTCTTTTAATATTGTCATAGAATACTTTTTGGCACTTTTATTTTTGAATAATATACCGATGTACATGATTAAGATTTATGTATACAGTTACGCTAAAAGGGTTTAGAAGGAAGACGTGATCTGCTTTTTTTAAATTTATGACGCATCTTAAATAGTATGTACAAATACACTTACAAATTGCTCCGCTTTTTACGCCACATTTTCTTTTAAATAACTACACACAATGTTGATAAGAGAAAGTCATTCAATTTTTATTCAGTACATTATTTAGCTTTTATTAATAAACATATTATAGAGAAACATAAAAATTTCTGTGCATTTTTTAAAATAATCCCGCTAACGTTGGATTTATTATTATTTATATTTTAGAAAATGTAACGTATGCTAGGAGCACCCTTATGCTATTCTACGCAACCTTTTTTCACTTCCTTTATACTAAAGACACTAACATATTTAAATGTCGCTAATTCACATAAAAATAACACTCCTTTACCTACTGACTATTTGTAAATAAATGATCAAATATTTACAATTTACACACAAAACATTTATAGCCTTAGCTGCAAAGCTAATTTGTCTATTTGTACTTATTTCATAAAAAAATATGAACTTCCAAATATATCACATAACACTCTTACTCTTCTTGCAGTCGACCGCGTTTAACTGAAACAAAAATAAAAACTTGAGCTTTTAGGTGGCTCGAGGTTTATGTATATTGATAATTGCTTTGATTTAATGCTATATAGCAATTTTAATCTTTATTGAATGTGGTTGAAACGTGGAAACATACTGTTCAATTATGTTAACACATTTCAACCACATTCGATTAAAATAAAAAATAAAATAGAAAAACGATTATTTATCACCTGGGATATTATGTATTACACGTTTAAAAAGTCAGCCTAATTGATCTCCTTCTTTTTTAGCAGACTTCAAAAAAAGGAAAAGATTCTTATTTCAACAGTCAGTATGTTATTTTTTGTATGTACATATGTCACGCGATATCTTCGTCAATTATAAACCGATTTTAATTACTTCTTTTATTTGTGTTTGTATTTCTTTTACTTTCTTTTGGATGACGTTTACCTTGAAGTTGTGATATTTATTTACTAAAGTCCACTCAAAGGGTCAGAAAATTAAACTTTTAATAAAAGGTAAAAGCCAACTTTCTAAGAAATAAATTATGTTAACTAAGTTATGTGGAAATTATTATAATTTAGTTTTTCGAAGTCTGCTTTTATTTTTTATTAAAAGTTTAATTTTTAAAGTCAGTAGACACGATTGAAGAAAGAAAGATAGACATATTTATTTTGTACGTTACACAAATTTATAGTATAAAGTCATAGTCAACAAAGAACACATTTATATTATATACGAGTACATTTTTCAACGACAAAAAATGGATACAAAACGATTTTATTTGCAGTTCAACAAACTAGACAAAGAAAAGTTATTAATAAAGAAATAGACCACACAAAGTTCTGTATTTCGCTTAATCTATGATTTCGTATGTTGTAATGGATAACATAAGAATTATTCAAGAAACACACATTATGTTAATTGAAGAGTAAAACAACATTTCTTTGCCCTAAAACCCTCTCAAAAACGATAGGAGGCCTGTGCCCAGCAGTGGGACGTATATAGGCTGTAACTTAACTTTAGAGATCGTAAAATTTAAAACTATACACGCCTCTCTTGTGTGGTTGGTAGAATTTCTCACTTTTATTATTAGTATTTTTTTATAGGAGAGGGGGCAAACGAGCATGCGGCTCACCTGATGGTAAGTGACTACCGCCGCCCATGAACAACTGCAACACCAAGGGAATTGCAGATGCGTTGCGGGCCTTTTAAAAAGGAGTAGGCTCTTTTCTTGAAGGTCCCTAAGTCGTATCGGTCCTGAAAAATCGCTGATGGTAATCGATTCCACAAGGAAGTTGTGCGAGGAAGAAAACATCTTCTAAATCACACAGTGGTGGATCGCCAATCATCCAGATGGTATCGCGAGTTTTATCGCGATATGCGATGGTGAAATTGAGCGGCTGGAATTAGTCCGAATAATTCCTCAGAGCATTCCCCGTGATGGATGCGGTAGAATACGCAAAGAGGTGCAACATCTCTATGCAGTTCCAGTGAGTCCAGCTGATCGGAAAGAACTCGGTCATCGACGATTCGAGCCGCTCTGCGCTGGATGCGGTCAAGTAGAAGGAGCTGGCACTGGGGAGCCCCTGCCCAGAGATGGGAACAGTATTCCATGTGGGGCCGAACCTGTGCCTTGTAAAGTTGCAAGCGGTGTGCCGGCATGAAATACTGTCCCGCTCTGCTGAGCACGCCAAGCTTTTTAGAGGCCAATTTGGCCTTCTCTTCCAAGTGACCACGAAACTGCACATCACTCGATAAGTTGACACCGAGGATTCCGATACTGGCTGAGGCAACAAAAGGAGTGCCTTGAAATTGAGGAGATATGACAAAAAGGTTCTTTTGAGCGGTAAACGCGCAAACTTGTGTTTTCTGGGGATTGAACTGGACTAGATTTAGTCGCCCCCAGGATGAGATTTTGTTCAACAAAGTCTCGACTTCAGACACTAGTTTGTTCCGGTACTCGGCGACGTTTTCCCGAGAAATATTGGCACGGCCGGTGTATAAAGCATCACCAGTGCTGTCGTTTGCACAGCAATGAATGTTACCGGTTTACAACATATCATTGATATGCAGAAGAAACAGCATAGGTGATAGCACGCAGCCTTGTGATAACACCAGCGTTAATGGGCTTGTAATCGGAGCATGCACCGTCTTCTACGACATTGATGCTCCGATCTGCAAGAAAGCTGGTGATCCAATTGCACAATTTCTCGGGAAGCCCATAGTATGGGAGCTTCGAAAGAAGCACTTTGTGCCAAACCCGATCGAAGGCTTTCGCTATGTCCAAACTAACGGCCAACGCCTCCCCCTTGGGCTGTACCGCCTCCGCCCATCTATGAGTTAGGTAACCTAGAAGATCACCAGCTGAGCGACCTCAACGGAAACCGTACTGGCGGTCACTAATCAGCTGGTAATCCTCAAGGTACCGCATGAGCTGGCAGTTAATAATAGTTTCCATAACTTTGGAGAACAAGGAGGTGATAGCGATAGGCCTGTAGTTGGACGGATTTGAGCGGTCGCCTTTTTTAGGGATTGGGTGCACCAAAGCTGTCTTCCATGAGTTCGGGACTACGCTTAGGGAGTAGGAGTACCGGAAAAGACACGTTAAAACCGGTGCCAAATCCGGAACACACGTCTTCAGCACAATAGGTGGGACTCCATCAGGCCCACTCGACTTGTTGACGTCCAGGGAGAGGAGTGCCTTACGTACCGAGCGCTGAGTAAACAGCACTTCCTGCATGGAGCACTCACACCGCGGGATGGTCGGCGGTGTGTTCCCCCCGTCATCAAGAGTCGAGTTGGAAGCAAAAAGAGGCTTTCTCCTTTGCGTCATGGGCCAGTGAGTCGTCCACTCTGTGCAGAGATGGCAGAGATGGCTGACAGAAGTTTCCTTGGACAGCCTTGGCGAGAGACCCGAATACATGTGTTCCCTAAGGGAGGCGAACTAGTTTCTCGCCAATTCTGCCGATGTGCTTTGACTTTGCCTTGGCAAGGACACTTTTGAAGTACCTGGAGGCGGAATTATACTACTTTTTAAGAGCGCTGGTGTTTACATCCCGGGACGTTGATGCGTCAGCCCAGGCCCGGTAGCACTCCTGCTTATAGCGTGATGCAATTTTACAGGAGTGACCAAACCATGGCTGAGTTCTGCCTCCGATAGGCACCACAGATGTTGGAATAAATAATTCCATTCCCTGAAGCACTAAATCAGCGACAGAATCAGCAACAACGTTGGGATCATCCGGCGAGAAGCAAACCCGTAGTACCCAAGGGTAGGATGCAAAAAAAGACCGCATCCCGTCCCAATCGGCCGACCTATAGTGCCAAACACGGCGGCGAGCTGCAGATCGCAACTGCGATGGGAGCGTGAGTGGTACCTGACTCCAGATCAGACAATGGTCCGAAGAGCCAAGAGGGGCATCGACGGAGACCTGATATCTGTCCGTATGAAAGGTCAGCAGAAAGTCCAACAGGGAAGGTACATGATCCTCCACATCTGGGATCCGCGTAGGCGAAGTAACCAGCTGTGTCAGACCATATGCCAAGGCAAAGTCATAAACAGACCTAGCCGCATGATCGGTTAAACGGGAACCAAGCCTTTCGGCGTGGTGGGCGTTAAAATCACCGAGTATCACGATCTCTGCGGATGGGACCTGTTGATCATGGAGTCTGCAGCCATTTGGACGTGGTTGATGAGTCGGTTTGCCCCAGAATACGCGGGGCAGCCTGAGCACCCACGCTCAGAAGAAGTAGGGTAAGGGTAGCTTGGGCGTGGATGCTCAGCGAGGGATTCTCCAGGGATGCTGGTACCCTCCTGGGGTAGTCTTCCGTTTAATTCCGCTACCATGTTGATGGGGGGGAGGGGGTAATTGGGCCTCCGGCCACCTGCACTCACCAGGCGAAATGCAGAAGTAAACTTCTACTTCACGCCGGTATTCTGTGAGGTCGTGGTACCACCCCGGTTCGAGCCGGCCCATCCGTGCGACAGCAAAAGCTGCCGCGTGGCTCTACCACTGTTAAAATACCAAATATAGTGCAAAATACCAAATATAACATGCAAAAATCTATGAAAACACTATATAAAAGACGCGCGATTTAGATTTTAATTTTAGTTGTAGATTTCAATACGATAAATGTGACAAAATCTACCAAAATATACAAGGGTATGCAGTTTTTAAGTAGACGATCTCTACTAAAATATATTGTATTTTTATTTTTAGGTTCACTATAAATCTGTGATGGCTGTATTTCGGTTTATATGGTAGATATAGTAGAACGATTTTTAAAATCTATAATAGGTCGGCTTGATTATATAATAGTGGATTAATAGCAGCAAAGTTTCGTAGGAGCAGTAACAAAAACCAGAGATTATTTTTATTGGTAACTAAGCATTCCATCATAATTCCCACGGTGACAACACATCTGAATTTTGATTCTTAATCAAGGATATATTTATGTGACTACTAGTCATAGCATAGCATTACTAAAATAGCTATTCTAATGATGCTTTTGACTAAAGTGTCATATTTTGGTCATGGGTTCCTGGTTCGAATTCCAGTCAGTCACTGTATTCGCATTATGTAAAATAAAAATTATTCGAGTTCAAATATATTGTCTGCTAATTCTTACGTATTCGTACGTCCATCTTATATCTGATTGTAAACAGGTAAACAAGGTACCAGAAGAAAAAAAGTTGAATGGTGGTCGCATAATGCTGATCGCTAATATTATCCGTGCTAATAAAAACTTTTGGTTAATCGAATAATCTTCATCATTTCATTCATTCATTCATTATAGTCTATCCACGTCTATACAAGTCCACTGCTGAACACTGCCTCCCCATAGAATGCCTTATAAGGGGGATACTAGCCACAGGTTTGGCAAGCGGGTTGGCAAACGCAGTTTTTTTCTAGTTTTTATTGATTAATTTGTTTCCCTCTGACGCCTTTTACGATACCTACGGGACGATATGGATTAGTGAATGTTCTTACACCACCACTACACGGTTATATCATCTTCATTGTCTGTCTTTATATCTAAAATAATTCATAATAATATATAAAAGAACTCACATTTGTGCTACGTAAGAAGAGAATCATATTCCAAAGGCGTTGGGTCGGCTGCTCTTATATGTCACCACAATACTCCACCAGATATATTCGACACCTCTATTTGGTTATCTACTTCTACAGCTAGAAGCTGTCGTCTCCTAAATCTTAGTCGAAAACTAACCCAAAGAATTAAGGAAATCACACTCAAGCTTGTTATAGAAACTATACCTATATATTGGGCATAACTTTGGTGTGTTGCTTGGTATGGTGAATACTCAAGTTTGTCATTAGGATTTGTTGTATATGCGTCATTTACGGTTCTTTGTGCTTGAAGTTTTGTTGTTGTGAACATATAGGGAACTACTTTAGATGAAATTGAGTATTCAATCTTTTTCCCGTAAACTTTTTTTCTTGATCATCATTATTATCACTGTAGTAAGCCGTTTTTGATGTTTTGCTTGTTGTAGCTATAGATACATCGAAATCTACAAATTTGCGATCTATTTTTAATTTATCATTTCGATATTCGTCATTATTGAAGACTTTTACTGACTGTGTAGATTTGATTACGAAGGTCTCATTTAAATTTTCATTAAACTTAATAAAAAAATTATTTTTTGAAATAATCTTGTTTTCAACCTTCATTGTATCAGACTCTATGTAGCTACTTTCTGATTTACTCCCCTTAATTTTTGATGAATCTTCATTACTACTATTATTTTTTATCTCAGTTTTGTAATTCTCGGGCCTCAAATAAGCTTTGTCTGTTTTATTATTGAGATATCCATAATATCTTAGTAATTTGTTAATCATTTCAGTGCTGTATAAACTAACAGGTGGCAAACTTTCGTTTATCGTAAATGTTTCTTGAAATGTACAATTGTACTTTGTTATTTCAGATTTGTCTTCAGAGGTTGAAAAATAACATGTTTCTCCATCGGACAAACTTTTATTCCAATTCATCCAATCAGTCAACCATAACTCTGTGCTACAATTTATTTGGTTACCATGCAATCTTAGTGTCTTTAATTGCACAAGATAAAATAACAAATCATTTCTTATTTCCTTTAAATTATTCATTCTTAAATCTAAATATTGCAAACGAGAAAATGCAGCTAAAGCTGCGGAATCCGCTAATAATTGTCTCGCTAAGCCCGGACTAGCCTGTAAGTGAAGCATTTGAACGCTTTCAGGTGACGACATTGGAAATGAACCAACTTCTTCAGGCACAGAAACATTTAAATAACAAAGCCTTAAATCTCGAAGTAATAATGGTCCATCAAAAGTGCTTGAAGATAGCATTTGGATTGGATTATAAGATAAGTCAAGCATCTCTAATGAGAGCAAATCATCAAATACATGATCTTGAATAAATCTAATTTGATTATGTTGTAATTGCAAGATACGTAAATTTGGTAAATTTTTAAAATCTGGTATGGAAATATTTTTAATGGAGTTATTACTTATTGATAAATATTTTAGTTCATCTGGCAATGATTTCGGTACGGAAATGAGAAAATTATTATTGATTTTTAAAAATAAAAGCATTTCAAGCCGGCCTAAGGAATCATCTTCTACAGTTGTAATATTATTATCAGTAAAATCTAAAGATTGCAGCAAAGGGTAACTGTCAAGATCTCCACATCTTACAGCTGTTATGTTATTTCCTATAAGGGACAGAAATCGTACTGAATGTGTGAAAGCCTCAGGTACTTGATATAAACCTGTTCTGGATGCATCAATTTGTTGTAGTCTACGACCTGTTCCCACTAACAACTGTGTATCCAACTGCGTCATTCCTAAATGCGGGTTATCTGTTAATAATAGGCGAGCAAGATTTGGTAACAGTTGCAAAGCCCCTGGTGCTAATTTTTTTAAATTATTATGCGACACGTCTAGATGTTGTAATAACCAATTATTAAAATAATTTTCATGTATAAATTCTATGTTATTTCTACTTAAATTGAGAAGTTGTAGGCTTTTTAAAGGCGTAAAAACATTTGTCAAACTAGAAAGATTATTGTGCGATAAATCTAGATATTCTAATTTTGTTAAACCTGTAAAACTATTTTGGAAAATGCTTGAAATACAATTATTACTAAGAATCAATCGTCGTAAATTCGAATACTTGTTAAAGTCTCCTTTAGTGACAAACCGTATCTTATTCATAGATAAATCAATTTCTCGCAAGTTATATGGCATTATACTAATTTGAAGCCTAATGATATTATTGTTTCGCAATGAAATTAAATGTGTATCCAAAAAAGGAAGGTTGATAGCAATATTACTCTTATTACAGTTTTTTCCAAAATCAGCTGTAGTTTCCAAGTATGTCTTATTTATGACCTTACTCGTCCTTTTTATTGCCTCTTCTTCTTCATTACAGCACATTAGCACCTGATATATAAGGTTAGCATTTTCTTTTAAAGTTATGTTATAGGAACATTTCTGGCATGGCATTAAATTATTATTACATGCACATATTTCGGGACAGGAAGATGCCAATTCAGTCATATGCCAAAATATAACAATCATTAAAAGCGAACACTCTTTCCAAGATAAACCCATATCTAGTGCCGCAACGAATATCAATTTACACTGGCTTAAAATGTAAATTATAGCACTGTGCTTGAAATATTTGTAGCATATCACTTTTAATCACTGTGACATTATCTTCATTTTCACAAATCGCACATATTAATTTTAACACTAACACAAACACTTTTAAGTTAGTCCAGTTGTAATTGTTCTTCTGTAACACATATTTGACCTAATATTCGTTAGTTGAAATGAATATATTAAATTTTGAAAAACTTGAAAATCAATTAGTACTTAGATTCGTTTGAGCACGTGGAGATTACTTGGATATCGCACGTTACCAAATTATCGGCAATTGTGTTTTTCGTATTGGTTGAAGGCCGACGCTAGCGAGCGGCTACAGTGAAGGCGCCGACTGGTCTGCCGGAGGACTGCGTGAAGCGAGGGCGAGTGGCATAGCGCCGGCGCTCTACCGCTCAAGCTTACATCCTTCACAACCTCATTTTTATATAGTCAACTGACTTCCACACCGCCACTATTTATGTATGTCATACCCGGTGCTCCCTTATACATTATTTTGACAACGCAAGTATTTGTAAATGTACGTTATATTTATCGGTTGTTGCGTTCCAATTTGCGTTCAGGCATGAGGAAAATATTAAGAAAAGTTTTTCATATTATAGTACCTAAAATATCATCTTATTTATGTAAGCATCTACTTAATGACCACATGACGGTAGCGGCCATTATTTATACCATTTAGATTGCTAGAATGCACTAGCCTAATTCTCAACCTATCGCATTAAACATAACATGGGGCATGGGTAGATTTCGACGAGTGAGTGCTTTTATGTTCGCTTGTACACTTCTGTCACTATAGCCTCCACGGATTTTACAGCTATTAACAATTTTCGGCAGTTGTCGACCTAAAGGAAATTGACCAAAAATGCAGTATGAGTACCCAGCTACCTTGTAAAACTCAATGCCTATATATTTATAAAATTTTATCTTAACATTAGTACGGTGAAAACAGCAAGTGGTGCGCACATAGAAACATCTGTACATGCCGTTGCATATAATGACTATTCGCATAAAATATTATTTAAAAACGTCATTTTTGAAAATTTCCAATTTAAAGACATTCAAAATCGTAAAAAAATATACAAGGCAAGTGGCTGATGTATTTTTCAGATGCATTTCAAAATTATGATTCTAAATATAGATCTAACAATTATTTTGTACGCCATCTTTTAAGACATTTACATGAATTGCTCCCTTGAAAGCCTATCGGAGGGTCTCTTTACTGCGCTCCTTAATTTAGGTTATCACTTTCTTAACTACGAGTATGATAACCTTCTATAACTCGGCAGTCACATTAATGTAACTATATCTAGTGCGTAATAACTGCAACAAAAATAATATTTAAACGGAAATACATTTTATGATTCCTACCAAATTAACAATCCTACTGGTTTTGCATTTCAAACAGAATCCGAACGTTGAATAAAACGTTATAAAAAATAGATTTCTTTTTAATATTACTCCTTTTTTTATGCACATATTAAGTTAAAATAGTTTTTTCAACAGATTATTTTTCAGAACCTTATTACATTTTATAAATAATATCCTAACACACTATCCAAAACCGTATTAAAGCAGCCGCAAATGTTCGCTATATATAACGTGATTGCATTTCTTTAACGTTTTCATCCATTTTATGGAGCGGCTCTCCCGAATATATTTATTAAAGTGACCCTCAGACCGCATACCGCAAGATAAATCATAGTCAGGAAATAGCAGGGTTTTTGCGGTAAACCGAAAAAAGGGATTTCCTAATAAAGATGAACCAAATACACTTTTTGTAATGTAATTAATAATTAAATAATTAATAAAAACCGAGTAATACGAGTAACACGTTATATAAACACATATCGTCTTATTACAAAAAGTAGTTTTTATTTAGTCTCAAGTTTAAATAAGAGTCTGTTTCAATTAAAGTATAGAATTTGATAGCAAATGTCAAAAGACTATTTTTAAACCCGAGACAAATTTTGTAAAAAAAAAAAACGATAGTATTTAAATTGAATTGTGAACTTCACGTTCTAGGAACCATTTGCAAAGTTAAGGTTAAATCAATATTCGGTAATCAAACATACAACGCATCCGGCTTAAAACAAAGGAACCCCTCACCCAAAAGATGTACATACTATATGTAAATATTCGTACGTTTATTCAATTAAATAATCGAAAAATAATAGGTCCGACTCAAATACTATAATAATATTCATATAAATATATTTCCATAATATTATAATGATATATTTCTATCAGCTCGTGTCTTGCTCGTTTTAATATATATCTATAATGAGAGAAAAGTTAAACGGATCTCGGCTGACCAATGGTTAATAAATTTTTCCACAATGAATAACGTTTTCACGTAATTGCCTCGCCATTTTGTAATATGTTTGCTAGTCGGATTGCCATTCCCAATATTGGACATGGATACCCGCACCTTGCAAATCCCCTTCCTCGGTATAGATTTTTCAGATATTCTTTTTTTTATAGGAGAGGGGGCAAACGAGCATGCGGCTCACCTGATGGTAAGTGACTACCGCCGCCCATGAACAACTGCAACACCAGGGGAACCAGGGGAATTGCAGATGCGTTGCCGGCCTTTTAAAAAGGAGTATGCTCTTTTCTCGAAGGTCCCTAAGTCGTATCGGTCCGGAAAAATCGCTGGTGGTAATCGATTCCACAAGGAAGTTGTGCGAGGAAGAAAACATCTTCTAAATCGCACAGTGGTGGGCCGCCAATCATCCAGATGGTGTGGATGGTATCGGGAGTTCTGCCGCAATGTGCGTTCGTGAAATTTGGCGGCTGGGATTAATCCGAACAATTCCTCAGAGCACTCCCCGTGATAAATGCGAAAGAAAATGCAAAGGGATGCAACATCTCTTCGCAGCGCCAATGAATCGAGCCGATCGGAAAGGACTCGGTCGTCGACGATTCGAGCCGCTCTGCGCTGGATGCGGTTAAGTGGAAGGAGCTGGCACTGAGGAGCCTCAGCCCACAGATGGGAACATTATTCCATGTGAGACCGAATCTGCGCCTTGTAAAGTTGCAGGCGGTGTGCCGGCGTGAAATACTGTCCCGCTCTGCTGAGCACGCCAAGCTTTTTAGAGGCCAATTTGGCCCTCTCTTCCAAGTGACCACGAAACTGCACGTCACTCGATATGTCGACGCCGACGATTCCGATGTTGGTGATAGCACGCAGCCTTGTGGAACACCAGCGTTAATAGGCTTGTAGTCGGAGCATTCACCGTCTACAACGACCTTGATGCTCCGATCTGCAAGAAAGCTGGTGATCCAATTGCACAATTTCTCGGGAAGCCCATAGGAAGGGAGCTTCGAAAGAAGCGCTTTGTGTCAAACCCGATCGAAGGCCTATTATTATTTTTCTATCGACTTTTACATCATGCATAAAATATAGTTTCATGATGGAATTTCTTATAGCGGCACAACATCACATACCATATTAGCCGACCTTTCAGGCTCCCTTTTTTGCGTCAACTCGACTCTTGATGACAGAACACCGCCGACCATCCCGCGGTGTGAGTGCTCCATGCCGGATGTGCGGTTCTCCGCAACTCGGTTCCATAAGCACTCCTCTCCCTGGACATCCATAAGTCGAGTGGGCCTGACGGAATCCCCAATTGTGCTGAGGACGTGTGCTCCGGGTTGGCACCGGTTCTGCTGCGTCTTTTCCGGTACTCCTACTCCCTAGGCGTAGTCCGAAATCATGGAAGACAGCTTTTGTCCAACCGATCCTAAAGGCGACCGCTCAGACCCGTCAACTACAGGCCTATCGCCATCACCCCTTGTTCTCAAAATAATGGGTCCGTTATAAACTGCCAGCTCATGCGGTACCTTGAGGATCACCAGTTGATTAGTGACCGTCAATACGGTTTTCGTCGGGGTCGATCAGCTGGTGATCTTCTGGTCTACCTGACTCATAGATGGGCGGGCAGTGAGTCAGGAGGCATTGGCCGTGGTTGGACATTGCGAAACTTTCGATCGGGTTTTAACAGCGTTCTCAGCTCCTTCCTGGGCTTCCCGAGGGGTGTGCAATTGGATCACCAGCTTTCTTGCAGATCAGACATCAAGGTCGTTGTAGACGGTGCATGCTCCGACTACAAACCTATTAACGCTGGTGTTCCACAAGGCTGCGTGCTATCACCAACGCTGTTTCTTCTGCATATCAATGATATGTTGCAAACCGGTAGCATTCATTGCTATGCGGATGACAGCACTGGTGATGCTCTATACACCGGCCGTGCCAATATTTCTCGGGAAAACGTCGCAGAAATACCGGAACAAACTTGTGTCTGAAGTCAGTCTTTGCTGAACAAAGTCTCGGATTGGGGCGACTAAATCTAGTCCAGTTTAATCCTCAGAAGACACAAGTTTGCGCGTTTACCGCTAAAGAACCCTTTGTCGTGTCTCCTCGGTTTCAAGGCACTCCCTTGTTGCCTCAGCCAGTATCGGAATCCTCGGCGTCGACATATCGAGTGACGTGCAGTTCGTGGTCACTTGGAAGAGAAGGCCAATTGGCCTCTAAAAAGCGGCGTGCTCAGCAGAGCAGGACAGTATTTCATGCCGGCACAACGCCTTTACAAGCGCAGGTTCGGCCTCACATGGAATACTGTTCCCATCTCTGGGCTGGGGCTCCCAGTACCAGCTCCTTCCACTTGACCGCATCCAGCGCAGAGCGGCTCGAATCGTCGACGACCAGTCCTTTCCGATCGGCTCGATTCATTGGCGCTGCGAAGAGATGTTGCATCTCTTTGCATTTTCTTTCGCATTTACCACGGGGAGTGCTCTGAGGAATTGTTCGGATTAATCCCAGCCGCCAAATTTCACGATCGCACATCGCGGCAGAACTCGATACCATCCACACCATCTGGATGATTGGCGGTCCACCACTGTGCGATTTAGAAGATGTTTTCTTCCTCGCACAACTTCCTTGTGGAATAGTTTACTACCAGGGATTTTCCGGACCGACACGACTTAGGGACCTTCAAGAAAAGAGCCTACTCCTTTTAAAGGCCGGCAACGCATCTGCAATTCCTCTGGTTCCTGGTGTTGCAGTTGTTCGCGGGCGGCGGTATCATCAGGTGAGCCGCATGCTCGTTTGCCTCTCCTATAAAAAAATAAAAAATAAAAATATTATGTATGCATGTATGTAATACATGTTTAAGTTATCGAATACATCGATACTCACTCTTCTAATTTTAGAGTAGGGAAATGAAGGAACAGCATTAAACTCGTATTGAATAAAATAATAAAGCAGAAGGAATGACGTGTTCATTTTTGGGGTTACAAGTTACAAAACTATAAAACACTTATAATATTATTTGTCTATCAGTCAATGTTACGAGTATTTAAAAGAAATTAATCAAATACAAAATAAACCAGTTCTCCAGGCAAAGTCAAATTAAAGTAACACGTAATTACATCGTAGGTTGAAAAAATGGGCAACAAAATAAACGCCGAACAGACCAAAGCTTTATAGGCCATTAGTGAGGGCTAACAGTAAACTGTTCTGTGAAACTAAAATTGCGCCTTTGGTAGAACGAAATCGCTGTCATTAGGGTAACGAGGGACCGTTGCTGACGCAGCGGGAGCGTCCGAGGCAACTCTTTAGCTTGCAAGACCTAATGAACTAGCGTACCCTTGGCAGTTAGCCTGCAATGAACACAACATTGATTGCTTATTACCTTTCTTGGCCCCGCATGTGACCGAAAATATAAATTTAATGTGCATTTACAAGTTTCAATTTCATTTTGTTATAATATTAAAACTTACGTTTTTTTTTTCCTTTATTTTGTTCTATCACAGTTATGCTATCTTATTTTTAAGTGTCATTTTTACCTTATTTTTTTCCCAGTAGCAAAACTTAAAAAAATAATAGGCGCCTTTAAAAAGAAGTATAATTCCACCTCCAGGTCCTTCAAAAGAGTCCTTGCCAAGGCAAAGTCAGAGCACATAGGCAGAATTGGCGAGAAACTAGTTCGCCTTCCTTCGGGAACCCGTGCATTCTGGTCTTTCTCCAAGGCTGTCTAAGGGAACTTCTTTCAGCCATCTCTTCCATCTCTACACAGGGAGGACGACTCACTGGCCCATGCCGCAAAGGAGAAAGCCGATCTGCTAGGCTCGTTCTTAACGTGCTACTCGACTCTCAATGACGGGGGTAACACACCGCCGACCATCCCGCGGTGTGAGTGCTCCATAACGGATGTGCGATTCACACAGCGCTCCTCTCCCTGGACATCCACAAGTCGAGTGGGCCTGACGGAATCCCCAATTTTGCTGGGGACGTGTGCTCCAGAGTTCGCACCGGTTCTAACGCGTCTTTTCCGGTACTCCTACTCCCTAGGCGTAGTCGCGAAATCATGGAAGACGGCTTTCGCCACCCGATCCCTAAAAAAGGCGACCGCTCAGACCCGTCTAAGTACAGGCCTATCGCCATCACCTCCTTGTTCTCCAAAATAATGGAATCCATTATAAACTGCCAGCTCATGCGGTACCTTGAGGATCACCAGCTGATTAGTGACTGCCAATACAGTTTTCGTCGGGGTCGATCAGCTGGTGATCTTCTGGTCTACTTGACTCATAAATGGGCGGTGGCAGTAGATTCCAAGGGGGAGGCATTGGCCGTTAGTTTGGACATTGCGAAGGCCTTCGTTCGGGTTTGGCACAAAGCGCTTTTTTCGAAGCTCCCTTCCTATGTGCTTCCCGAGAAATTGTGTAATCGGATCACCAGCTTTCTTGCAGATCGGAGCATAAAGGTCGTCGTAGACGGTGCATGCTCCCATTACAAGCCTATTAACACTGGTGTTCCACAAGGTGCGTGCTATCACCAACGCTGTTTCTTATGCATATCAATGATATGTTACAAACCGGTAACATTCATTGCTATGCACATGACAGCACTGGTGATGCTCTATACACCGGCCGTGCCAAAATTTCTCGGGAAAACGTCGCCGAGTACTAGCGACTAAATCTAGTTCAGTTTAATCCTCAGAAAACACAAGTTTGTGCGTTTACCGCTAAAAAGAACCCCTTTGTCGTATCTCCTCAGTTTCAAGGCACTCCCCTTGTTGCCTCAGCCGGTATCGGAATCCTCGGCGTCGACATATCGAGTGACGTGCAGTTTCGTGGTCACTTAGAAGAGAAGGCCAAATTGGCCTCTAAAAAGCTTGGCGTGCTCAGCAGAGCGGGACAGTATTTTATGCCGGCACACCGCCTGCAACTTTACAAGGCGCAGGTTCAGCCTTACTGGAATACTGTTCCCATCTCTGGGCTGGGGCTCCCCAATGCCAGCTCCTTCCACTTGACCGCATCCAGCGCAGAGCGGCTCGAATCGTCGACGACCGAGTCCTTTACGATCGGCTCGATTCACTGGCGCTACGAAGAGATGTTGCATCCCTTTGCATTTTCTTTCGCATCTACCACGGGGAGTGCTCTGAGGAATTGTTCAGATTAATCCCAGCCGCCAAATTTCACGAATGCACATCGCGGCAAAACTCCCGATACCATGTATACCATCTGGATGCTTGGCTGTCCACCACTGTACGTTTCACTAGGAGTTTTCTTCCGTGTACGACCTCTCTGTGGAATAGTTCCGGACCGATACGACTTAGGGACCTTCAAGAAAAGAGCTTACTCCTTTCTAAAAGGCCGGCAAAGCACCTGCAATTACCCTGTAGTTATAGTAGTTCATGGGCGGCGGTAGCTACTTAATATTAGGGGACTATAAGTTCGTGCGTCACTTCAGTTTTATTAAAAAAATATAACGTTTCATGATTATAACGCTCCTTAGTAAGGTGGGCAACCTTAAGAAAGTCGCACGTGAATGGCATGTTTTGTAAGAAATGCGAGACTTGTGTGATGCATAAGACTTTTTAGGGGACAATGATATGGAGGGACTGTTTAACAATGTTTGACCGTTGACCGTATTACTCATTACATTTATTTGACGTTTTATATTTTATAAATTATGAATAAGACTGAATAAGACCGTGTCGTCAAACCTGGTAACTTTGCCACTTATACTTATATAGTGCAAAAGAGCTTAGTGAATAGCATTTTACAAATTCAACAAATTTGGTATAGGAATCATTATTCTTACAACTTACAAAACGTATTGAATGAAATGGCATAATATTCATATTTTATGTAGTACCTAGGATTAATATTGCCAATAGTAAGTTCTGTGCAGGAATCTTTTAAACCACTTGCTACTTGTACAAGAAACCCTTTTCACCTATGTTCTCCGTACAAAACAAACAGCGTAATTATTCAAGAAGCTCTCCCGTTTAATTCTCAGAACGAAGACTGAAATACAGTCAGCACAATATAAATGACAAGCTCGTGGTATTGTTGAGGTTACCGTCTCTCTGACTCTGCATCCAATCCTACATTTGAGCTTATTTTTTTTATATTAGCCTAATGTCTGACTCGACCTATTTGCTCATTGTGTGACATCCAATAATAATTATATTAATATTTTCTATGATCTCCAGGCTAGAGTTTAATTTCAGTAAGTTGCGAATAATCGGAAGTCTTTACTACACTAGAAATAGTTTTTATAACAACGTTAGAAATCCGTGATAAGTTTATGCTATATAATTCATTGGAATGAAATAGTCTATAACTATTTTTGAAATATTATAATGCAAAACTTGTTTTTTCATGTTTTACTTCTATGCAAAGTATTGCCGGTATTGCATTAGAAACAATAAAACACAGTTTTCTTAATAAAAAACCAACAAACTAAAACATCAACACTATTAAAAGCATCATAAAAACGCCACAGCGTTTTCCTTCCCGTTATATTTTTTACGGAGCATTGGATGCCACCTACATCATAAAAGTGAAATATTGTGTCTCGGAGCGGATGCCTTCTTCTTTTATGAGATTAGATTGAACTGATATCCGATAGAAAAACGAACGATACGTATCACTCGACGTACTTTAGAGTGCCTCTTGATATGAGTAATGAAAAGTTTCGTAATAGAAAAAAAGCTTTTTTTATAAGGCAGTTACTGTACAAAAAATAGGTGGAAAATGTATTAATACTCTTGAAACTTGATACCATTAGATAGAAGTAATTAATCTGAAGTAATAAATGAAAGTAAGTAACTTATTTATTAGGACCATAACTGGACTTTTTGCATATCTGACTGGATCCTCAATTTATTTTTTTTAACCTTACCCCCGCTGTACTATTTTCTCATGTATCTTGGAGGCAGGTTACATACATAAATTTTACAAGAACAAACATCCAGACCCGGAACAATTATTTGTACGGGCTGTAGCCACATCTCTCAGCGCTGCAAATCATTGCTAAGACAATGCGCCACGAAACCGTCAAATATTTTAATATTCGTCAATTAAAAATTAAACAAAAAAGGGACAAGTTATCCGAAGAGATCAAATTCTTATAAACCCATTAGAACGTACATTTACTGTGTCCCTTAGCCGCTGTGAGGATAGAAATATAATTTATAAAATCTATTTCAAACGAACACACAGTTAACCTGATGCCAGTGCCAGTGCCAGTGTGTCATAGACAAGCAGAAATGTTACAGCTGCACCTCTAAGGACTAATGGATGGAATGCCTTGTTATAAGTAAAAGAGTATATGGATCTCTTCCGTTTTTATACGTGGTAGAGCCACGCTGCAACGTATCCGACTTGCAGCACGAATAGGTCGGCTCGACCGGGGACGGACCACAATACCAACGTTAAATAGCAGCATAACGCTGCCGTGTTTTTTATGGTGAGTGACGAGAACAAGAGACTTTTTTACTGATAAAAAGGCATAAACAGCACCTACTAAATACAACTAGAAACTGTATTTTTATTCGTAATTAGGTGGTACGCGGCGCGTTGCTGCCGCAGAAGAAATAATTGTGTAAATGAATATCCTTTTAAATTTGGAAGAGATATATTGTTTAATTAAGTATTAGGTATAATAAAATATTCATTGAAATTGAATGATATATAACTTTCAAATAAATTAGTCGGTACGATACGCGCGCCACCTACTGTAAGTTAATTGTACTATGCCTATAACCTTCGCGGAAGTGCAAGCAATATGTTGACAAAGTCTTACTGCATGAACGGTGTAGCAGCACATAAAATACGAACAAACAAAAATTTATTTTTATACATTAGATTAAGGATAGATGTAGGTGCTGTATAGTAACGGCGTAAGAGAATCAATTACGCCTTATCATTATGCATATGTCGTAAAACGTGATAGAGAGAAACTGAAATAAAAGATGGGCAGTCGTCAATAATAAAAATATAAAAATAGCGGTTGCCAACGCGCGTGCCAAGCGTGGCAACTATGGCAAATATCGCCTCTATAAAGCAATCTATCTATCTATGAGGCATATGTACAGCAGTTGACTTTTCATGGGCTGTAATGGAAAAAATTAGTGTCTCTATACTCGTTTGTCACCCTTATTCCATAAAACTATTCAATAAAAAAAATCACTTACCATTAACAACCTGCCATACGAAATACACTGGTATTCTTTGAGAGCGTTTCCGTTCGCCTGTTAAGCCGACCTATTTTTGCTGCAGCTTTAATACTGCTCTGGCGTATCCCTACCACATACATATATTTACACATTTGCGTTCAAGAATAATTCAAAAATTCTATTGTTATTGACACTATTCCAATAGTAGTTCGAATATAATATTAACCAAATTGTTATCACAAACATTTACCAGAGCAGCTCCCAAGTCGAGTGCGTGGGATGAATAAGATTACGAACGTACCTGACCATACATTATCCCTCGGCTCTTAGTTGGGCAAACAAAAGGAAATTATACCGTTAGTTTAGGTGATGACAGCTGACAAAACAAATGTTTTCACATATACATACTTTGTATGTAAAATGGAAATTAATGGTTATTTGCATTAAAAGGGTCTAGAAGACCAGCTCTACGTAATTTAATGAAAACTATTTTATATGAGTAATTTTTTTATACGTGGTAGAGCCATGGTGCAGCTATATTAGTAGTATAGTTGTAGCACGAATGGGTCGGCTCGACCGGCGAAGGACCACGCTCTCACAGAATACCAGCGTAAAATAGCAGCTTAACGCTGCTGTGTTTCGTATGGTGAGTGTAGAGAACCGGAGACCCTTTTTACTGGAAAGGAGGCATTCCATCTTAGTCCTGACGGGTGACAACGCATCTGCATTTTGATCCGTAATCGAGGATAGATGTAGATGTTTATGAGCCACAGCAACCACTTACCTTCAGGTGAACTGTGTGCTCGTTTGTCACCCTTATCCTATAAGAAAAAAAACGTTAAAATAAAATTTAGTATAACATCTCGTTCTTATGTAAGGATAATATTTTCTAGTATCCACTAGGTGGCGATATAACCACCTCAAAAAACCAAATTTAAAGTGTGTACGCTGGCTTTTGGCCATTGGCAATTCACGTTTAAAATGGAAAGAATCGCCCATTTACTTGCCCAACGATGATGTATGCAGCTGTCCGTAGAACTTCTCAATCCCACCCAAAATCTCAGTTGTCCCGAAAATGACACTACCATAGTCAGTCTTTAACTTCGACAGTTCTCTCTTCCCAGCAGACAGATCGCTGACAAAGACTTCATTTACGTATTGCTGTCATTAGAACAGTTTGTGGCCGGCCGTAGTCTATCGCTAAAAATCCAGGGACCCCGTTTTAAACATTTGTTCAAAATTTGTATCCTCGTGGCATATATACAGACTCAATCTTGTAACATGTCACATTTTAGACGTATTTTACGAATGTGTTTTTTTTTTTCTTTTAAAAACGTTACGTGTGTGTTTCTTTTCTATCTACCATTTAGGCTGACTAACTGAATATTAATAAATAATACTAAAATATACATCAATTAAGTTACCGATTTTGTTTGTTTAATTATGTTAAGCTTTTAACTAGAACAATAAAATTTCTACATAATATTAAAACAAAACGACTTTAGACTTAGATTACAATTAAAGCATGCCGTCGTAATAAAATTATCATAACATCGTTCTTCTTATTTTATGACGCCATAAAAAGCGCTATTAAACAACTAAAATGAAAATCTTCAAATACTGAACTTAATAAGAATTCAGTCCTTTGAAATAAAAAAGACAAGACATTGATAAGAATTATTCGTAAAACAACAACATTTAGACGAAAATAGAATCACTTCAAGTTTTGCTTTTAAGTTAAAAAATAAATCCAATAGTTCAACTTTCCTATCGCCCACACTTGAAATAAATAACGAATGCGTAGAACTTCACTTTTATAACCGTTAAAGTACCTAGTATCTATACTTGGTAACAGATTCGAGAAAGAAAGCATACAGGTACAAATCTTAAAATAAATTCTTCGGTACAAATTACGACATTACAAATTAAAATATGTTTGATAACCCGGTCAGATCGAAACGAAATAGTTTTTTTTTTTGTGTTCGAGCAGCTATGGAGGTCTAGAAAAACCAGTATCACTGCAACCTATAAGATCTATTGTGATCGCTGCTATGGGTATAGTTCACTGCTAAGCCCTGTCTTCAATGAATTGAAGGAGTTGCTTAGCTGTGAGCAATTACACTTCTTCTGTAGGAAGTACATAGTTTCACAGATGAGTGCTACGTTTGCGCATTAAGGGTCTAAAATCAGTTAGGATGAGCAGAGGCGTTTCTTCCGTTAAGAAACAGAACCGGCACATCCTTAAGTCGCTTAGTCCCAGGATGGATATGTGCTTTTTTAGACAACAGTGTCCAGTCAGTGCTCTTGCCAGAATACACAGTTCATTCTTACTTAATACCAGGGCTTCTGAAGCGAATTTACGATCATAAGGCCGGATTAATGTTTTAGAATGTTTTAAGCCTGGTTTATCAGACCAGATCTTAAGTGATTTATTGTGATAAAGAATTTTAAGGGTCAGTCGGGCTAGGCTTTTCGAGATTTCTCTTTGAGCCCTCCCGTGCGAGCTTGTTGGCAAGTTCATTGCCTACAATACCCGCATGACCCGTAACCCATCTCAAAACGACCCTGTTATTACACCCTAGGGTGTCTAGACGGTTCACACAGTCTCTAACTAACTTCGAGTTCACTAAGTTTGATCTCAGCGCAGCAGTGCTGCTTCACTATCAGAGTTTATATAAATAATATGGGTAAAATAGTGTTATTGCAGGTTGATTTCCGCACACTGAAGTATGGCGAAAATTTCTGCCTGGAAGATAGAGGTGAATTTACCCAAATTCATACTAAGTTTGAATTTGGGGCGTTCTCCATAAATTCCAAAGCCTACGTCGAGGCCCATTTATAACTCATCGGTATACCATATAAGGCTACTGACCTCACAGATAACCTGTCCATTCAGCCAGTCTTCTCTGGAGGGTAGTTCCACTATGTACTTTTTATAAAAAGTGTATAGTGGACGCATGATATTTGAGATCATGCATAAGATCGGTGTTTCCTTTGTTGAGTTGTGACTGGATATGAAATGAAAAAATCATAAAAAATAACTATTGATAGTACTGATTAAACATATTATTTAAATGATAATAAATAATTCTTAAGAATTATCTAATCAGATGTGATCCATCTCGATGCAAGCACTCTTCGGATCTGATTCTTAAATATGTGAAAACTGGCTGGCACATCTAAATTATTCAAAAAACAAAGAAAATAAAGGGATCCTGGTAGGCGATTGATTATCCCCTCGGTGCAATATGAGTTTTGCCCACAAACATCTCGTTGACGTGACGACTGCCAATTATGAGTTAGACGTATGGGTGGTTTGCTGCGCCCATAGACTTAGAATATTACGCCAGTATATTCTAAGTCTATGGTTGCGCGGTCTTGTTGAAACCATAAATTCTGCTGTAATAAGTTTCAAATCCATGCAATGCGGAAAATTTACCTAATATTATGAATATGTACCGGTCATAGTTCACAGTCTCAGATTGGCGTCGTTGATTTTCAAATAAATAAAATCCGATGATTCTTTGGGATGAATTTAAGGATTTTTGAAGAATTTATTTGTTGGCGTGTCTATTAATTTAAAAATAGATTTCTTCTAAAAAGAGGTTATTGTATAAACACTGAAAGAGCTCGAACGTACTTCCTACAAAAACACGGCGTAAATTATGGCCATTTAGCTTTCTTGCATTCATTGAATTTAATACATGTATAATTTAAGATCGTTTTTAAATGCGTTACAAAGGTATTCTTGATAGCCATATCAACGGAAAATACGGAATAATTAACATAGCTGTTGCCAACTAAGCTGAATTATTCCGTATGACAATCCGGGATTTCTTTCTAAGGAAGTTATCACTCCGTTAATTTCTTCTAGCTACTGATTTAGTGTTGAACCTGTAGCAACGAACTTTCTAACCCAAGACCGAATCACACTATATCTAAATTTGGGTCATGTAATCCATATTCAGAGCTAAGTAATGCCGAACAACCATACATTAATCGCCATTGTTGCAAAAATGCTTGACACAAAATGAACGCAGAAAGCGCTCCGTCGTGATGGAATTTCCATTAACTAAGCGACTAGTCCCCACCACCTGCGTCCCACTCCGATATCCTATTAATATTCTTACGTCTTTATGGTCCAGCCTATATAAACACGAGATAGTTACTCACCATCTAATGGAGGTCACGAGACCTATAAGATGTAATCACATATAAGCGTTACAACGGGCACGGGAAAATTATGACGAAAGAATCTTTCCGTATTTGGCGTTGAGTACACTTTTGGCACTTTAATATTTTCTGTTAAAGTCTCCATGGTCGAGAATCGGCTGGAAGGACACGTCATCATTATCATCTTGTGTACAAACCATATGTTATCAAATAAAATATAATTGCTTGAAATTATCTTATTCTGTTTCACTTAGGGCTGATTTTGCAAACAGTTCAATTGTTTTATATTACAATTTGTTTGATGATTGAAAAGTCAGCCCTAAAAGAAATCTTATGGCTTTTAACAAAACATTTAAGCAGATTTTGCGGAAAGTAGTGACTAAATATTTTTTCTTCCTTTTAACTATAAAACCGGTATTTTTTCTATATATCTCGTCTACATATTAAAAAAACCGTTCAACAAAATATAACATCATAATAAACTAGACGCTAAATTAATTCTAAAACCTAAAAACACCAATGGCGCCATTAAATGGCTATTATTGCGAAATAATGTAAAAAAATATAAGATAAATATTTATAATCGTAAAATATACATTTTTTAATAAATATAAGAAGTTAAATTGATATTTACAATACTCTAAAAAACTAGTTCAAAAAACAATATCATTATAAACTTTAAACTTTTCTATCATTCGCAACCATCTTTATAATAATGTATTTAAATATAACACATACTCGTATTATATCTTTTAATATACGTTTACTTCTAATTAAAACTCTTTATGCAATCAAGATTATTGCGCATTACTGCTACCCTTCAGCACCAGTGTGCTCGGCACTTACCATTAATTAATTCTCTTAAATCAAAACAACGGTACTCAGTCTCCGGGCCATTCTCTTTAAATTTAATTGCGGAGGAGCGAGAAGCAGAAACAAATTGCCCAAGGAAATTTGAAGTGAGCGAATTCTCTCACCCGATCTTCTGTTAGGTAAATGTAACTATATTATTTTAATAACCCTTAGCAATACAATGAAGATGCTTATATCAAGTTTTACTTAGGTTTGTTTTAATAAAACACTTTGATTTATTAACTTATTAGAAAGTTGAAAGCCGTTTTACCTCTGAAGTGTCATAAAAATAAAATCTATCAATATAAAATTTACAAAGGTGACATATAGGATCAATTTACTCGTAGCTTACAGACACGTTTAAAGACACGTATATATATATACTTGCAACGAGTATTCGGCCTATTTGGTTACTGGTTGAGTACCGAATATCTAGGTACTATTTGGCCGTGGCGGAAAGTGGAAGATAATAGTGCATAAAGACAAATTTTTCTTCATTTTCAGGCAGCAGTTTACTCCTTTTCTTCTCATAGACAATCCCAGCTACAGAGATTACACGCTCTGAAGAATAAACACTACTTCCTTCTCGACCGAACACTTTATACTTGCAACGAGTATTCGGCTATTATTCGGTATTCGGCCTATTCGGCTACTTTCATCTTTTTCGGGTGAATACCGAATATCTAGGTACTATTTGTTCGTGGTGGAAAGTGGAAGATAATGGTGCAAAAAGACTAATTTTGCTTCATTTTCAGGCAGCAGTTTACTCCTTTTCTTCTCGTAGACAATCCTAGCTTCAGAGACTACATGCTCTGAAGAATAAACACTACTTCCTTCTCGACTGAATACTTTTGCCTAATATTCAGCTACTCGGCCAGGAATTCCGCAGAATATTCGGTATTCGGCGTGTGGCTGAATATATTATTCGTTGCAAGTCTAATAAATATTCGATTTACCGACCAACCGATAAATATATATAAATGCTATAAGGGTAAGTATATAATATATATATAATCAGTTTCCGTAAAATGTTACACACAGTTTGCAAAACTTTCGTTATCATATTAACTCCATATATTTTCTTTGAACAAAACGCACGTACGAGACGTTGTGAAGTTACACAATAATGTAGTTTCGAAACAAATTTGGATTCCTAATTTATATCCGATAAAACTTCTTTATGTTTTGCTAAGAATTGACATAAAACATTGTCAAAGCTATTTACATAAACAAAATTAACGTGTGCTTAGCTGATTAGAACTGAACTCACTAAACATTTACGGCCTCACTCATATTAATTGGGTCAAATCGGTATGTAAAGTAAATTATAAGCCATGCTAATTTTGAAACAGTTTCAAGATTGTACATTTATAAGCCCTATTTTCCTATTTTTTTTTTATATTCTACTAAGCCAGCACTTATCTACAATCCCACCTGATGGTAAGTGGTGATGTAGCCTAAAATGATGAAGCGCACTGACTTAACAAAAGCCTATTCACTCTTGCCTTGAAGACACCCACACTGTAATCGGATGGAAAGACAGATGCTGGCAACTTATTGCACTCCTTTGCTGTACGCATGATGAACGACGTAGCGAACCGTTTGGTTCGAATGCGTGGTAAATCAACAACGAAAGGGTGAAGACTGGACGAACGTCTGGTTGTCCGATGGTGGAAGGGAGAGGGAGGAATTAAATTATGCAATTCCTGTGCATACTCTCCGAAATGCGTCCTGTAGAAAACCGAAAGGCTGGCTACTTTGCGTCTGTGCTCGAGGCTGGTAAGATTGGTTTTAACCAAATTCGGGTCACCAATAAGCCTCTTAGCACGCCTTTCCATTGAGTCCAAAGCTGCTAGGTGGCAATTTACAGCACCAGCCCATATATAGCAGTAATACTCCATGCACGACCGGACTTGCGCTTTATATAAAGTAAGCAGCTGTCCCGGCGGGAAGTATCGCCGCACCTTTGCAAGGACTCCCAGCTTCCTTGCAGCTGCTTTGGCCTTGGACTCAATGGACCGCCCGAAGTTCAGATTTGAGGATATCTCAAGCCCTATCAACTGAAGGCGGTCGGTATATTCCAGTGATACATTTCGGAAAGAAGGAGCCAAGGTGAGCTGGCTCCTTTTGCAGTGAAGAGACACGCTTGTGTTTTGGAGGCGTTGAATTTCACAAGATTTGCATCGCCCCATTCGGAGACTGCCTGTAGTGTGAGATTCTCACGCTCCACCATAGCTTCTCTTTCGGACTGGATTTGATCCCGACTGGCCCGTGGACTTGGTTGGTATCTCTCCACAACTGTGCTATCGTCTGCATACCCATAGATACCAGGCATAAGAAGATCATTAATATGCAGCAGGAAGTGTTTTGCGGAGAGAACGGACCCCTGAGAAACACCGGCGTTAGTCGCCATAGGATCGGATGAGCAGCCATCGACGACGACCCAGAGAGACTGTTCACTCAGAAAGTCCTTTACCCATTCAATCAGACCAGGGGATAAGCCGTACGCTGGAAGCTTACCCAAAAGGTTAGTGTGCCAAACTCTGTCAAAGGCCTTCAAGACATCAAGGGAAACAGCAAATGCTTCCCCACTGTTCTCGAGTGCCTCGCCCCATACGTGTGTGGCATACGCTAGAAGGTCCCCAGCTGACCAGTTTCGGCGAAACCCATATTGCTGGTCACTAAGGAGGTCATTCTGTTCTAGGTATGCCATTAAGCGGGTGTTCAATATACGCTCCATAATCTTGCAGAGTATGGAGGTAATTGAAAATGGCCCATAATTTAAGTCTTAAAAATGAGAAATGGCATTTATTTTATTAAAAATTCATGAAATGAAATGACTTTTATGAATTTCATCTCCAAATGAGGATAATTAATAATGCTGCATGAAGTGATATAGTGATTTAAAAATGATATTGTCTTACATGATACTTGTCAACTTTTTCAAAAGTCTATATCTAGGTAGTAGGTAGTGTTTATAAAATAGAATTATATTTTTGGATTTATTAATTTGCTCGATTTCTAATTTGATTGAGCAATTGCGTCGACATTTGCTATGCTACGATGGTTGTCTTCCTAAAGTTTAGATTTATATTAATTATAAAAAGATTGTGCGATATATTTAGGTACGTTAAAAGTTAACTAAGTTTTCGGAGGCAATTAACTACAGTCTTAATAATAGTAAACAGGTTGTAGCTCTTTTCATAACAGAAACAGAAACAGAAACTTTTTTATTCAATATAGATTATAAATAATACTTATTGAAAGTCACTCTTTTGTTTAATTACCACTGGTTCGAAAAAAAACCTCTGTCCTGGGAAGAACCAGCAAGAAACCCAGCGGAACTTTTTTTTTAAATAACAGCTTACAATCATGTATGTTACACAATCAACCACACAAAACAAATTAGAAATAGCTTGGTAGCGAACACCTCAATCCCAGGGGTTATTATCATCCATAAATTCCTTAATATTATAATAACCCTTTTTATACAAACTATGTTTGATAAAGTTTTTGAATTTTGAGCAGGTCGAATTTTGTATATTTTCTGGGATTTTGTTGTAAAAGCGTATACATCGCCCCAAGAATGAATTACTGACTCGGTGGAATCGAGTAACTGGTACTACTAGCTTGTGTTTGTTCCTAGTATTTACAGAATGAATATCACTTATTTTTGTATAACTACTTTTATTTTTGTGTACGTATATTACATTTTCATAAATGTATTGAGAGGCCAAAGTTAATATATTAATTTCCTCAAATTTTTGTCGGAGCGACTCTTTAGGTTTTAAATCATAGATTGCTCTTCTGTAAAACAAATATAATTTTAGTGTCAGTCGTGTCCCCATAGCAAAATACCATACGACATTATGCTATGGAAATAGCTGAAGTAAACAAGTCTAGCTGTTTCCACACTGGTAAGATTTCTAATCTTTTTTACAGCATATGCTGCAGAACTAAGTCTGCTTGCTAACTTTGATATATGGGGGGAGTGTTATTCCAAGAAAAATTGTGGTATCGACAAGACTCAGTTCCTCCCCATTAAAAATTACGTTAGTATTTAATTGTCTGACATTTGGAGTCATGAACTTCATACATTTCGTTTTAGTGCTATTTAAATGCAAGTTATTAACATTAAACCAATTTACTAATTTAGATATAGTATAGTATATTTAGACATAGACTATAAGAAGGCATTTGATACTCTAGACCACGAGGTACTTCTGGGGGCCTTTGAGGACTGGGGAATTTGGGGCCCTGTAAATGAATGGTTCCGTAATTATCTATCAAATCTGACTATTCGCACTATGGTGAGTGGGACGACTGGTGCTGAAGAACACGTCACTCTCGGTGTACCAACCGGTTCTGTGTACGGCCCCGTAGGGTACATCACGCTGGTGAACAGTGTGGTTAATGTGGTGCATCACTGCGATACCTACATGTATACCGATGACATGTGCCTATTGTATGCTTCCAAAAACATAAATGAAGCTTGTGATAAAACATAGGAAGACTTTGATGGGATAACCCAATGGCATAATACTGAATTTGAAAAAACAAAGTGTGTGCACTCCATATAACAGGCGAGCTAAGAATGTACGCTATGAAGAATTAAGTATTGTAGGGCATGACTATGAGTGCTTGCATAGGGGAAAATTATTATGTCAATGTGCTAAAATAGAATTTGTTAATAGTTACAGATATTTAGGATTATTGGTAAATAGTAGTTTTAATTGGAAGTTATACATTGAAGAAGTATGTTCAAAGTTAAGGTCCATTTTAGGCAAATTCTATCAAATTCGAAAAGTAGTAAGTAAACATGTTCTATTAGTGGTGTCTATACCTTAATAGAGTCTTTAATAAGTAAGTTTTAACTTTAGTAAGTACCTTTATAAAACAGGTGAAATAACTACAAATTCGCATTATAAATTTTTAATAATTTCAAAAGAAAAGAAAAGTTGTGAAAAAGAATATGAAAAATTATTTGCCATGTGTAAAATACTCCCAGTTGAAACACGATTAAAATATTTAATAGCAATAGATTATTATTATACTGACAAATATAAAGTACCTATTATTAACACTTACGCGTAAGGAAAGGGAAAAAATCTGGAAGATCCTAGTGCAAATAACTACCATGGACAGCGCTTGAATAAATTGGTACATTGTACCCAGAATTTATAACAAAATAAAATGGTTAAGAGAAACGCCTCCATATGAAAAGAAATTAAGCAAAGACTTATTAAAATCCTCTCTAAAAAAACATTATTAACAAAACTATAACTACGCGTTACACGTTATTACATACTTTTATTGATTGCTTTTGTTGTTATTATTATTATTTTTAAATATTTTGTAACTGAAGTAGGTAACTTTGAATATTACTATCTTTTATTTTCTTTTTTTTTGTAATTAATTGTATTTGTATAGGTGATAGTGCATAATAATATATAGTTTTAAGAGCGTGTACTCGCCGACATGATTGCAGTTTGGCGAGAGAATAGTAATAATAATGTACGTATCTTTGTATGAATAAATAAATAAAAAAATACGTTTAAATAATTGGCGTAGTCAATTTATACAAAGTTTTGTACTATCGGTAGAAATATTTTGTTACAATTAGTTTAAATAAACCGCTTTTCTCTTACTGAATAAAATAAACGATAAACAATATTTGTGTTTGGTTAATGTGTTGATGACATTAACATGTCATCAGCACGGTCGAATTTTAATTAAAATGAAATAATTGTCATCTATTTAAAAATTTAAAATGTCGTTTTTGTAAATACGACCTAGTCGTAGTAGAAATATAGTAGAATAGTCGATCGTAAACCGTGTAGTAGTGGTGTAGGAATATCCACTACCCCATATCTTCCCGTGGGCGTCGTAAGAAATGACAGAGGGAAATTGAGACAGGAGATGGGCAGCAGCATCTTTCTGATAACAACAAAACTACAATAAAAAACTGCGATTGCCAACCCGCTTGTCAAGCGTGGCCACTATGGCAAACATCTCACCATGAGCAAAGACAAAGAAACGGCCCCAGTCCCCGGCGGCCCCGCTATTCTTAGTTACGGTGGCAACCATGGTAACAGCGGAGTAGGGGGTGCTAAGAATCTCTATCTCTATCTGGTTACCGCCTAAGACAATTCGATCTGGCAACATTCAACGCATGCATCCTGAGGACGACGAGAAAATCCTAGAGCTGAAAGAAGAAAAAGACAAGTTGCGCTGGGATATTAAAGGATTTTCTTAGGTCCGAAGAGGGAGAGGACACGGTAATCCTTGAATCCGGCAACTTGTTCTATCACCGGGAGGGCGACCATCTGCCCAAGGAGGTGTCTGATTTATCGACCACAAATCTCTCTTTAACAACATTATAAAAATTAGGGTGGTTTGTGGTTTTTTTTTAAAACGGTACCCCCACACTAGGATTTTCTCCTATATCGTGGAGGCAGTTTACAAACATAAATTGCACGAGTACAAACATCCAGACCCAGATTATTTGTAGGCCATACAAATATTTGTTCCGTGCGGGATTCGAACCCGCGGCCCCCAGCGCAACAAGTCATTACTAAGCCACTGCGCCACGGTCGAAGGTTGCGTTACCATATACTCAGAATCACCAAACGGTATTCGTTTAAGGTAATACAGATTTACACAACAATCTCGGCACTTCCCAATGAGGAGATGTAGGAAAGGTATGAGGATATATCTAGAGTCATGCATTCCTCCAAAATCCACTACACGGTGTAATTCGGAGACCCCAACGCAAAATGAGGCACAAGAGAGAACGGTGAGCTGCAGATAGGGAAATTCGGAATAGAGCAACGGAAACCAAGGGGATTCCGTTGCCCTATTATCAACAACTGGCCGGCTTCATGGAGAAAGAAGGACTCTTCAAGATGAATTCTTTTTTCCAGAAGCGGCCCCACAGAAAGAGGCCCTGGTTAAGCCCCAATGGTGCTACAAAAAATGAGAATGACTTCATTATGATGACCAGACGGCAACTTTTCAGCAATTTTTCAGTGATCGCGAAGGTAAAAACTGGTAGCAATCACCGAATGGTAAGAGGCAAACTGAACCAACATCAATACAATTCGTATTGAAAAAGCGATTGAGCGTAACCAAGGCTCCAAAGTCTTTGCGAGAGATCTGTATGCCGGAAAGAGCCAACTGTGAAGACCGAATGTGGTACCATCGTTTCCGGGACACCTGAGATTTTAAGTGAGATTGAGGGGTTCTACAGGCAGCTGTAAACATCATCGTTGGAACCGAATACGAAAATGTGAGTAACGATCCAAGAGCAAGTCTTACCCGACACTATTCCGATGACATTCCGGACGTCAGTCTGGGTGAGATTAGAATGGCTCTCCAGCACCTTAAAGCTGAATTATAGCGAAGCTTCTGAAAGTGTGTGGAAAACCGGTAGTAAAAGTCCCTAGGAAGCTCTTCAACTCCGTTCTGCAAGGTGGCACTACTCCGAAAGTGTAAAGCGGAAGTGCGGTGATTTTGTTCTTCAAGAAAGGCAACAACGCTCTATTGAAGAACTACAGACCGATTTCCCTTCTGAGCTGCGTTTAAGTGCTGTTTTCTTAATTTCATTACGAATCGTCTCGCAAGCAGGTTCGATGACTAAATTAAAGTTTAGTAAAGGCAGTTTGTACAGAAGACTGAAGAGTACAATCTGCAACTTTGTCTTACGTATGTGGACTGTGAAAAATTCTTTGATACCGTCGGAATTTAGGCAGTGGAGTAGGGAATGTATTACCGCATTTTATCTGTAGTTGACTGTCGATATATCGGAGTGCTGTAGTGTTTGTACAGTAGGGCTACGATGGATATCCGAATACACAACCAGAGTACGAAACCTACCCAACTGTAGAGAGATGTAAGACACGGTGACATTATACCCCCGAAACTCTTCTCTGCTGATATCACATTATATCTGCCATAAGGAGTATATTGCCAAAAATATAGTCTCCCAACGGATAGGTCTTAAAATGAACATGGACTAGACAAAGGTCTTATGTAACGTCCATGTCACACATGTAGTTGTTGGGATCACGACGCTCGAAGTTGTCGACAAGTATGTATATCTAGGACAAATAGTCCGACTAGGTAATTCCAACTGGATTCAACTCTGCTGGGCAGCGTTATCAGCACCGCTACCCCAATCGCTGAAACCACAGGCAACTCTGCAGCCGCAGAAATCTAAAATACAAAGGGTGAGGAGAAAAAAGAAGCCCGCATTTCCACCGTTGACCGTCCTCCCCCCAGTAGCTGCACCGGTGCAATGGTTATCGTATGGTAAGTCCAATTTAGGGTATGTGTAAAATCAAACGTGTAAATCCAGAAAATATTTTAAATCGAGGTGAAAATATTGTCAGAATAATGAGCAATAAATCTAAATGGGTATTATTGCAAAAAATCATGCTGAGAAAGATTTCAACAAATTTTGGAAGAATAGAGTACGCCTGGCCTGCCGTAGCAAAGAATATATAGTACATCATATCTTGCAGTAGGCAAATTAAGTTATTTCTCCATAATAAAAAAATAATAAATGTGCAATCATCTTTAATAAATTACATCTATTTGCCGGTGAATTGTAGTATATGGAGGTGGCAATTGAAGCGCATCATATACAGTAAAGACTTAAAAGGCTTCAGATGACCAAACAAATTCGTTTTATGTTATTTTAGCCAGTAAAGCTATATCCTGTAAGTTTCAATGTAACTCTAGTTTGTAATGGATTTGGGAAAAAAGCAATTGTTACTATTATTATTGAGGTATAAATTTATTTCCTCATCTAGTTGGGCTGCATAAATATATAAAAGAATACGATCAAAACACATTAAATATAGTGAAATATATAAATAAAAAAACCAACCAGATGGAAGCCCTCGGCAGGGGAGACCAAACGGCCGAGGGTTAGGGAGCAAGGGAAAGAAACCGGAGAAAGATGCGGTATCGAGGAACACCGGCTACTGCATTTGAGCCCGGAGTGGTCGGTCACGGAGTCTCAGTCACCTCAGACGACCAGAAAGGCTGACCGGGATTAGCCCGTTCGCAGAAACAACCACAGGAATAATTTCGGTCGGCAAACCACCCCTCATGTCGGTCAGCTCGTGGAAAAGGTCCAGATATTTTGTTTGCTTATCTGTTTCGGCTTTCACGAGGTTGTCGTCATATGGAATGGTAATGCCGACCAAAATATCCTTAACCCGTGCGTTAATCCGTGCCCACACAGTCAGGGAGATTATCAGCACAATATCAGGCTTATTCGCAAGAATAGTCCTGTCCGTGATGTGACGGCCCGGTTCCAGTAAAGCCTGGCGCGGTCATTTTTGAGTACGGCTTCCAGCAAGTACTTATAATTTTTTTTATAGAATAGGGTGACAAACGAGCATACAGTCCACCTGATGGTAAGTGGTTACTGTGACCATAGACAGCTACATCTATCCTCAATAAAGACTCAAAATGCAGATGCGTTGTCACCCGTTAGCCTCTTTTCCAGTAAAAAGGGTCTCCGGTTCTCTACACTCACCATACGAAACACAGCAGCGTTAAGCTACTATTTTACGCTGGTATTCTGTGAGAGCGTCGTCCTTCCCCGGTCGAGCCGACCCAAAAATAAGGCAATCTCAGATCCACAAGACCGTATTTCACGGCGAGCTCCTGGTGAAAGATCCTGGCTTCTAGGTTGTGTCTATGCACGTACTCAGAGTTACAAAGCGCCGAACAACCGGAGATGACATGCCTAAGTGATTCACCGGGATGGCGACAAGCTCGGCAGATGTCGACGGTGCCATCCCTCAGGATGTATTTCCGATAGTTGTTGGTCTTAATAACCTAATCTTGTATTACACAGACATAACCCTCGGTTTCCCCGAAGAGGTCACCAAAGCGTAGCTAGTGGAGGGAGGCAACTGTGCCTACAAAAGGCTCATGTGCCGCCTTGTTTAACCCCCGGTGGAGCTCCTTCTCCTTCCATACGGTCTCACGGTCGGAAATGCTCTATACTACCGGCTCTTGCCATTGCTCGTTAGCTTGGGATCTACCCCTCTAGGGGTAAGCCCTTTATTACACGAAATGACACTCGTGTAGAATGGATCATCTGATCTCGCCAGAAAGTAATTACGGAGGCTGCACACTTCGCGATTATACATGGTGTGAGAGCTTAAAAAGCCGCGCCCACCATATTTTGCAGGCAAGTACAGCCTCATTACTGACAATTTCGGGTGATGCATCCTGTGGGACGTCATAACAGTGCGGACTTTTCTATGTAGAGCGTTAAGTTCTGTCTGAGTCCACCTGAGTATGTCAAAGGTATATGAGAACGGGCAGGACCCAACAGTTACATGCGCCTACCTTATTCACTCCCGACAAGAGGGTGTTAAGCACTTTTGTCAAGCATGCAAAAAACAGATCGCTAACCGATTGTTTCATGTGAGGTCCGTGGACACACATCGATACCTATATTCTGTGACATACCCACGTATCGGTTTGTTTCAGCCTCGGAAAGCGTTCTTATGTTGATGGGCATAGACAAGTCTACGAGTTAGCAACCTAACCCCTTTCAACATGGAGGACCGCACACTTATCCGTCCCCAGCTCCATTCTGATAGAATTGCTAAACTCACAGGTGATGTTTAGCAATTCCATACGATGGGAGCGACTGCAGGCGAATAATTTGAGATCATCCATGTAGAAAAGTTGAGTCACTTTTGTTCCTCCCTTACGAAGCCCTCCATTAAGGTACTGAGAGGGTTCAGGGAAAGGCAGAACCAGATTGGACTCAAACAATCGCCCTGGAAGATACCCCTTCTTATCGGTATTCTTATGCGGTTTCCCGCAGCCGTCATCCGCTCACCCAGCTGACGAAGGATCGTACTCCACTACCCCATACACTGCAACTCTCTGCACTGCAAGTCTCTAACTGTGCAGTCAACCTTGTATAGCTCGAGGACCGTCTTCAGCCATGTATGAGGCACCGAGTCGAATGCTTTCTTATAGTCTATCCAAGCGGCGGAGAAGTTCCGACGGTTGCGTTTAACCACCTCGCCAATGACCGCGTCAATGAGTAGTGGTTCATTGGTTCCACGATCACCGCTCCGTCATCTATTTGAGTGCGCGATATCACCTGATATGAGACTAGGTGACGAGTGATTCTCGCGCTCAAAATGGTTGTAAGTGTTTTATATATGGTAGTTGGACACGTTATGGGGCGGTATTGCTTCGGTCTGTGGTATCTTGGTCTTTAGGAACCAAATGAGTGATCCCAGTATTGAAGAGGCTCGGGAGCAGGTGTATTCACAATTTTCTCGTTAAAGGAAATCGACTCGGATTCATTATCTTCTCACACGAAACCCAATAAACGCTATTCACATTCGACGTTCGAGAACAAAAACTTTACGAGAGCTCTGAGGCTGGCGAAAACTTGAAAAGTGATAATTAAAAGAGATAAATAAGCTTTTTTAAGTATGAGGTAGGTAACACAAATTAATTGCAATTGTCTATAGGGCGTATTTCCATATAATTACTTCAAAATTTGGAAAATTCAATGCAAAATTCAAAATTTATTGTGAATATTTGTAAGACTGCCACTGACATTTGAAAAACTTTCCGTGTCGAATCCTAAACGAGAAGAGATGTGAATACCAAAGTCTGTGACATTCGGATCGAATACTTCACGAACGAAACCTTCCCGCTTCCGAGAGAAATCTTTCCGAGGTATTGGAATAGCGTGGCTGGTCGAGAGTCTCTTGAAACTGTCGGGCAAGCACAGTGTGATACACCACGAACCCCTTTAGCTAATAGTGATGCAATCTGTCAAGCCCCGGACTTTTACAGTTCGGGGCCTTTCGGACCGCCTCAGCTACGTCGTCCGGCGTTATGATGACGGGGTTCATGGGTCTAAAATTTGCACACTGACTCGCCACAATTTCCGCCCAGGGGCCCTCGCTGTGGTTTATGAGCTCTGACAGCAGGCCGCGCCAGAATGCAACAGTATCGGCCTGATTCAGTGCTGGGCCCGTTCCACGTACCATCGGCCGCTCCGATGATTTATAAAGCGTCTTCTGATCACTCTGGAAGAGACGATTTTGGTTGAACCGTGTTGACCACTCGGAACGGGTAACGGTGCTTGGGCAGCTCCCCCAAGCAGCGATTCTCTGCTTCAATTCGTCTATGCGCTCCGTCAGTTTTTGCGTTATATCCGGCTGGGACAAACTGATATTTGACCCAGCAAACACCATCCTGACGATGCGCACAATTCTCGACCTATTATTGCCTAACCTGAAGCTTATCAGTCTGCCGATGAGGGCCCATGCCTTTGCGATACGGTCCTCAATCCTTCTTCTCCAGGCTGAGATAGCGCCAATTTGCACAGTAGCGCGTCCAGACGTGGCAAGTTTGGCACCAACAACGCGGCAAACTGCCAAAGCAACGCCAAAGAGTATCAAGTCCGTATCGCAAAGGCAATCTATTGACTAATCGTCTAATGAGGCTAATCTTTCCAGCAATGGGTTCAGGGCCTTAACGACACCCCGATTCCACTTGCTTAGGGGTATGCGCGGAAGTCGCCAATGATTTTTGAGAGGCGTACAGCGCGTTTCCACAATTGCTTCCTCCAATTTACTCCTCATCTGCTCTAGTTCATGGATGACCATTACATCATCGTCTAAATCAATCAGAACGGGAAGATCCAAGGCGGCTTTCACATGTGGCTGCTGGTCTGTGGCCTGAGGAGCCGCATACAAAGCTATAGCCGGTTCATTTGATGAGGGAATAGCCTCACGCCGTAGTCGTTCGAGTTCAGCATCATCAAATATTTTCGAGCGCATGATGTACCGAACTCGGACTGCCAGGTTTTGCTCTGTGATACTATCCCTCCACTTTCTTCCCCTTTTGCCCTATAGTACGCCCGCAATGCGTTTGTTTTCATATTTTTCCAACGCATGCGGCGTACTCCACCAACGACGGGTGCCACTTGCCGAATCCGAGAAGACCATCTAGTGAGGATGATAGATGCGAGGGGCTGCTAGGTGGTCGTGTAGCATCTCACGCTCGACGGGCGGCCCGCATGCTGTCGCGTCCAGCACCAGATCCAGACGCGTCCCGGCGACCCCAAGGCAGCGGCACTTTACGCGTTCTTTTATTATCCATCATCCATAAATTGGGCGTCAATTAGCGGGAAACGTCCAGGACCGGTACAGTTTCATGGTGCGGGCGTAACCATAAACGAGCCTTTGCACTCTCAATTCTACTGAGGCATGGTGCTCACACATCTTGGCAAGGCGATGACTGACTGCGCTGACGTAGCAGTTTTGTCACTTAATTGTTACGTCAGCGGGCGATGGGGTCGTCCCTTCCCTACGCCTTTTTTATTATTATTATTCTCCGAATTTATTAGTTCTCTCTTTTAGGTAAGTAGATCTCCTGTAACAACGGCCAAGTATTATAGAAAGGTAAATTTATGTTATATCCATATTACCTTGATTAGCATCATTTGAGAGAAATTTGCGAACAATTAATTATATATTATTATTATTAAAATTTGTTTTACGCCTTATACCTGTGGAATATATGGTCACAAATCATATAAAATGTTTGTAACTTATTTTTAATTTGCAATTCGATTGATTTCGAGCACTTTGTAGCACTCGTAGTCACGGGAAAACCCGTGAACATGGGTCTGATACGTGATAATATTCCAACTATCAGAGCATTATTTTTACGCCACAATTATATTTAAGGCATTAAGAAATACTTTGCCTACTTTTCTTTTTGCTTACTAAAATAATTCAGTTTATATTGTATAAATATATACTTTACATAAAATATACAAAGACCAGGACTACTTTACGTTACGAAAACGAAGAATTCAATATCGCTATATCGGTGACCCTTTCAGCATACCAAACCCATCCCATAATAAGGTCAGAAATACCAGTCATACTGCTTCAGATATTTTCTCACGAATCATAAAATATTCTACCCGAAATAAACAAATCGTGAACTGTCTTTCAATTTCAACCTTACCTACAGCGGTGAATTCGTAATCATTTGTCTAATTTAAATTACAAATAGTAATCAATCTTTCAAGATCATGTAATCTTACAGGGATAAAATTAAATTTATTGTTTGATACGTCCTACGATCCTACATTATAGTAATGAAACTCTTGTGTCTATGTAAATACGCCTTTTAATTTATGAAATTGTTTATAAAAAGTGACCAATTTTTGGGGTTCTAACTATGCACCTTTAAAGGTTTCGCTATACTCGTATATGTGAAACGTAAATATATTTCGTTGCATTTGGCAATTTTTAACGTTATTGCGTACATTTCTCATATTTTTGTAAATAGTTTAGCTTATGTATACAATATAAATTTAAAAAATGTGCGTGTAAACAATAAATATTAATTATTAATTATAAATTATTTACGTCCGGCGCAAACGAGATGGTTATACCGTCATCTGTCGGAAGTCACAAAATTTTAGCTTATAGCTAATGCCTGTGAAGACTTCACAGGTCACACACGAAAGAATAAGTCAAAATATTACATCTTCGGCTATGAAAATGTATCATTGTTTAAAAAAGAGGAAAAATGTCATCATCATACACATAGGAACATAGGCCTCCCCCAAGTAATGCATCCATCGATTTCCTGCATCTCTTACCATGTCGTCACTTCATCTAGAGGGGGGCCGCCCTACATTTTAAATTTGTAAATTAGAATATTATTTCATAAAATTCTCCATCATCATTACAAAGATCAAGTTCCCGGGTTCGCATTCCGGCTCGGGACAAAAATAACAGTTATTGAGTTTATCAGACAAGAAATTCTTAGTAGCAGTCTGAAGTCAGAACGTTGGCGGTGTTTCACCCCCGTACCGCGAAAAGATTTTTAAAGAATTTTCCTAAGATTTTAAAGATTTTACTCTTATTTTATTTTTAAAACGTTACTCCACTAGGATTTTCTCCTGTATCGTGGAGGCAATTTACAAACATAAATTGCACAAGGACAAACATACAGATCCGGATCAATTATTTGTTCCATTTTGTATACAATTTGTTTACAAATTCAATTTGTATGCAAATACTTGTTCCGTGCGGGATTCGACCCGCGGCCCCCAACGCTGCAACTCATTGCTAAACCACTGCGCTACGGAGCCGTCAATTTTTATCAGAACCCCTTACATAGCTCACATGAGTATATGTCAATGAATGAGTGCTTCTGATAAAATACCATAAATATTAAAGAAAGCAGGTTTATTTTATTTTAACGATGACTACAACTTCACTAAAAGAATTTTGAAAGTCAATTCATAGTAGGTACGTAAAACGTAATGATTTTTTGTAGTATAAGGGTGACTAACGAGCACACAGGGTATCCGGTTCTTTACACTCACCATACGAAACACAGCAGTCTTAAGTTGCTATTTTACGCTGGTATTCTTTGAGAGCGTGGTTCAACCCGGTCGAGCCGAGCCATTCATGCTACATCTACTCTTTGACAGTACGTAAGCAGATCCAATCCGATCCTCGTCAACACCACTTAAATTTAAATTGCAATTTGATGTGTTGATTTACGACGTTCTCGGCGTATAAGGAAAACATCGCGAAGAAACCTGCATGTCTAAGAAGTTAAAACATATTTTGGAAAATACTTTTATACCAAGTGAAGTCGGTCATCCGGCGTTGGGTCATCGTGGCAAAACTTTCCTGCTCCAAGCCCTCTGCGGCCTATGCCCAATTGTGAGATGTATTTAGTCTACTACTTTTTGCTTTAGATAGATTATAGAGCCGAACTACCTCAGGTACAAAGCGCTCGCTGTAAATTTCACAGTACGCGAGCAACGAGGGTTCGATCCCCACCGGCACTAATGAAATTGTTAATTGCAATTAATGCTGATTTACCACGTGCTCGGACCTGAAGGAAAACATCATAAAGAAATCTGAATGTCAAGAAATAAGAAAAAAAAATCGAAAACATGTTTGTGAAGATCGCCAACACGCATTGGGGCAGCTCGGCGGACATTTTCTTGCCCAAAAACCCTCTTAGAAATGAGAGGAGGCCTGTCCAGCAGTGGGACGTACAACTCTGTGTAAAAGTATCGGAATATGTCAATAAAAGACCCGCGTAAAAGAGGTCGTTCTAATTTTTACTGCATGTTGGTAGCACTGTACTGATTTAGCGCGCAAAGTTTGAGCGGGATCTGTCATTTAATTTGTTTTAAACTACACTTTTGTTGGTCATAGTTTTGAGTTATCGGCGATTTTACAATGGAAAATATTGTTGAACAAAGAGTGTGCCTTAAATTTTGTGTTTCGAATGATATTTCATGTGGTGAATCACTAAAAATGTTGCGAAATACCTACGGCGAATCGTATATCGAAAACAAGGGCTTATGAATGGTATAAGGCTTTAAAGAAGGCCGAGAAGTAGTAGTAGACTTGCCTCGTTCTGGTAGACCTTCAACCGCTACGACCAAAGAAAACATCGACAAAATCAAGAAGCTAGTGCTCGAAAATCGACGTATGAGTCTGAGAGAGTTGGCTAGTGAGGTGAACATATCTTTTAAGTCCGTCCACAACATTCTCATTGACATTTTAGGGCATGAAACGCGTCGCCGCTCGACTAGTTCCAAAAGAGCTCAATTTTGTTCAAAGAGCGCAGCGAAAGCATGTCGCTGAAGACATGGTTTCGAGCTTCTACGGATCCGACCTTTATGAAACGTATAATAACTGGCGACGAGACATGGGTTTATGAGTACGACATGCAAACAAGCCAACAGTTCAGAATGGCGTCTCGAAAACGAGCCGAAACCCAAAAACCGCGGCAAAGTCGCTCCAAAATCAAGGTGATGCTGACAGTTTTTTGACTACCGTGGTGTGGTTCACCTGAATTCCTTCCAAAGGAGAAACAGTGAATAAAGAATATTATTTAGGCGTCATGAAGCGTTTGCGTGAGAGTATCCGCCGAAAACGTCCAGATTTGTGGCAACACAACTCATGGATGCTGCACCATGATAATGCACCATCACACACAGCCATTATAGTGAAAGAGTTTTAGCGAAACATTCAACAAAAGTTCTCGACCAAGCACCGTATTCACCTGATATGGCCCGTCTGACTTTTTTATTTCCCAAGTTAAAATTACCACTTCGAGGAAAACGTTTTGAGTCGATAGAAGCTATAACAAAAATTCGCTGAATGAGCTAAAGGCCATACCGCAAATAGCCTATGAAAATGTATGGAAGACTGGGTGAAGCGTTGGAGATGTTGTATTGCAAGCGATGGGGCCTACTTTGAAGGCGATAAAATAAATTTAGATGAATAATTTGTATTTTTGTTTTATTGACAAATTCTGATATTTAGTACACAGAATGTATATAGGCCGTAACTAATTAACTCTTTACTTTAATGGGGCAACTATTCAGTTGTTATTTCATTACTATTGTCGGAGATAATACATTTTTGTTTTCATTCTACTGGAAATATTAGGGTTAACGAAGATTAGTAGAACTCATCACCGTAATTATTACATCCTGGATATGTGTCGTAATTGCCATGCTTGGCTGGCGGATTGGCAAACAATGCTTTTTATAATTTTAGCTTTAAGCAAGTTGCTGCTGCCTATTTACCGTTTTAGTTTCCCTTTGTCGCCTCTTACTACTCCCAAGGTACAATATGAGGTAGTGGATTCTCTTACGCCGCCATTACACGGCGAATTTATTTCAAACTAGTTTCTTACCCGCGGCTTCGCTCGCGTGGTCTTCAATTTAGAAACATTATTAAATGCTATTCCGTGCCAAATTTACCAAAATTCGATCACTTTTTGTGTCACTTCAATGTCCTAGATGACCTAGATGATTGATATTTGGCATAGATATATATATATATATATATGTGTACCCGAAAACGAAGACAGACGACAGTACTAACTATATCTTAGATGATGGGTGAAATATAAAATCGATCCTGATGAAAAAAAATCATCTTTTCACAACGTTTTATTAGCTTCATTCACGCTCCATCGTGTTGATATAGTTAAATAAAACATTAATTTCATTAAAAGAATCATGAAAATACTTAAATATTAAACCAGCAGTGGAATTTAAAATAAATAAATCATAAAATCAGCTGACTAGGGTCAATATCCGCGTCGAAGCCAAACTCTTTATCTAGCTCCGTACAGGTCCCGTCACGACGCTGAGCGACAGTGGAGGGTGTCTGCACATGGGTACAGTCGCGTTCTAAAGTACTACATGGTACTAGGCTGTTGTTTTATAATATTATAATAGTAATTAATGGTTTTATTGTAGAATCATAATAGTTACTTTACTAGCTTCTTAGAACATTGGAAGAGGTTGAAATTAAAATGGATAATGTATGTTGAGCATTATTTTTATTTCAATCGTAAATAAAGTAGTTTGTAACAAGAAAACTTGTTAAGGGTGACACGCCGTCCATTATACCGTTAGAACATGGAACATGGAAGCCGGATGTCGATGGTGTGTTGTGTTACTGGATGCTACTTCATCAGAATCATCATCATCAATGCGAATGATAAATGTTTCCGTCATCAGGTTGACCACATGGTAATTTTTTCGGTATTCTTCCTCAATACATTTAACTTTACTGCACAATTTTCCCATTCACCTTCTATTTACCTTTTCGTTCACTAGTTCAGTCATAAAACAATAGATATAAATAATTTTTCTTTCCTTCCTTTAAAAACATCGTCGCGCGTCGTGCATAGAAAGCTGTGTGCGACTGTATATTGGGAAACATCGCTTTTCAAAGCGCGGCAAGAATGAGGAACCAATAGCGTGCGCACAACAATACTGGCGAGCATTCCCCGTCGCGCCCCTTCGTACCACGCGCTGCCGCCACCCGGCCGACTGTGTGTCACCTCGCGTCAGCGCCAACATATGGGGAATTCCAAAATTTACCTACTAAGATTTGTTTGCAAGCGACATAAGAATTAGAGGCGGCAATTACAATAAAACTTGCAAGTAATTTGTAATAGTTTTGACGTACCTGTTTTCAAATTAAAGTATTGGAAGGATTAAAACGGAAAGTCAATAAAAGTAAAGTAAAATAATTATTTTTAGATTAATTAACTGTCGATCATAATTGCAATTGATTTTAACTATTAAATTATTCAATACCATTTTATTTCTATTTTCTTGTACAAAATCAAAGATAACCCAAGTAAGTACGTTTATTAATTTCAATATCATTTTGTAGTAACGAACTGCTTGTTTCGTCAGGGTACAATTGATTGTCTAATTGTATTAAAAAATTACAACTATAACTTCTAAATTCCATATGAAAGACTAGTCGTAGGATCATATGGAAACTAAACTTATAAAATAAAAGTTGGCAATGTCATAACATTTGACGGTCTGTGGAATGTTCAAAGTGTTCACCGCAAGGACGTTAGTTAGGACGCAGTAGGCTTCAGTTTTGGCGGGATTCACTATTAATTTTAGTTTTTGAGACAGTTCCGCGCTGATTTTGGACATGCACAGCGAGCGACAGTTCATTGGTTTTGTTTATTAAATTCTTATTGTTATTACTTGGTATTACGTACTTGTTATTACGTGTTATTCTTGTTGTTACGTTTTGTGTTTCTTTTTGTTTTAATAATGCCTAACGCGTACGTTTATAGTGCTCGTGAATACGGCAACATATTAATGTGCCTTGGAGAATCTCATAAGGCCACGGAGGATCGGTAAGCCGTTTCATACCTAATTTTTAAATTACTTAGTACTGAACTGATCTGAAAAGGTACATAACTGAATACATCAGAATAATAAACATACCTTCACAATGGATAAAAAGCATGACTAAGCTTTTAACATTTTATTTAAGTATTTTTTTCATTAGCGGGGAATCGAACCAGTTATTTGGTTTATTTAACCTAATTTTTTTTAAATAATTTAGTACTGAACTGATCTGAATAGGTACATAACTGAATACATCAGAATAAAAAATATACCTACACAATGGATAAAAAAGCATGACTCTAACCTTGTTAACATTTTATTTAAGTATTTTTTTCATTAGCGGGGAATCGAACCAGTTATTTGGTTTATTTAACCTGTGAATTCGAATTAAAGTGGCTACGTGGAGACAACCACAGTGGCAAATTAGTAGGTTAAGTAGATAAGTTAGGTATTTAGACAAGTGTTGTAAATTATTAGGTATTGTGGTACCATCGCTAGTTGCGGGCCGCGCGAATTCGGCGTTCGCGCGTACATTGACCCCTAGTCAGCTGATTGTAATTCAGTAATTCCACTGCTGGTTTAATATTTAAGTATTTTCATGTTTTATTTTAATGAAATTAACGTTTTATTTAACTTTAATAACACGATGGAGCGTGAATGAAGCTAATAAAACGTTGTGAAAAGATGATTTTTTTTTCATCAGGATCGATTTTATATTTCACCCATCATCTAAGATATAGTTAGTACTGTCGTCTGTCTTCGTTTTCGGGAGCGTTTCAAAAATACCCTGTATAATATGCTACAGGAACACGTGAATAAATAAGTTTTCAGAATTGTATTAATATCATATGTCTAGAAACAATTTTTATATTGGACGTGTCTTCCGATGTATCCAGAAGAAATTGTCTTGGAATCAAAATTTACTATTGTTATTTACTCTTTACATTCATTCATAATTAAATTAAATTTGTTTTAACAAAATAATAATGATTTCATGGTCTTGTATGCGATATTTGATTCATATCATTGTTCCCATTTATTACTGATTGGCACCATAAAATAGATTCTGATATTTTTTCTACGTTCGAGTAGACTTCCAAATTTTATAAATGCAGTTCTATAATGATGAATACTACACATGTAATATAACAAATTTTAACAAATCACGTTACATTTTAACTTTTATTTAAGCGGGTTGTACAAAACACATCTTTAGAAGAAAGTTCCATAAAAATTTGCGTAAAAGAACATATTGCTGATGTGAAGTAGTTCCGAATTTGAAATAGTTTGAAACAGTTTACGAGTTTATTTATTTAGGTAATCATACAGCGTTTTCATCGTATTTACAATACATATTATCATACAGTAAGGCCAATAGAGATTACACAATTTTTATCAACGAATAACTAAGCGTGCGTGTGTGCTTGAGTAAGTGTGCGTGCATGCGTGCGTGTGCGTTCGTGCGTGCGTGCGTGCGTGCGTGCGTGCGTGCGTGCGTGCGTGCGTGCGCGTGCGCGTGCGTGCGCGTGCGCGTGCGTGCGTGCGTGCGTGCGTGCGTGCGTGCGTGCGTGCGTGCGTGTGTGTGTGTGTGTGTGTGTGTGATTATGCCTATTTTCTCATCTCAACATCCAAGTCAGCGTAACACTTATTATAGTTTTGAACAATACGACATAAAGTAGAATTATTTGCGTAATTTGTGTTTGCTCGTGGTACGTGAAATAGTGGCGTATGTCTAGTTCGGTATTTAGGTACTAGTATCGATATTTTAGATAACAGGTCTGGACAATCTATATTACCAGACCATAAGCCGTGTAGCAAAAACATATCGTGTTGAAGTCTTCTGAGTTCCAAGGTATCTAAACGGTAGAATTTGCAAGCATCTTCGTATGTAGCAAAACTATTATGATCTTTTGATGAGATAAACTTAATGAACAGTTTTTGAATTGATTCTATTCGATGCTTATGCTTAGCATATTTTGGAGACCAGATTGTATTAGCGTATTCGAGAATACTCCTTACGTATGCGAAGTATAGAGCTTTAATGCAATTAATACTGCTAAAATCGTTGCAGACGCGCTTTATGAACCCAATTTGCTTGTAGGCTTTGTCAACAATACTGTCTATATGCTCGTTGAACGTCAATTTTGAGACCAGTCTGATACCAAGATCTCTAACTGATGATACACTCTTTATAGATTTATTGTTAATTGTATACTTGTAATCTACGAGCTGCTTCTTGCGACTGAAGGTTATTTTGACACATTTTTCACTATTGATAGTAATTATATTTTTTCTGTTATAAGTTTCTAGGTTTTTAAATCGTTTTAATCAGAACACACTCATCAATTGATTTTTGTCATCTGCCAACATTAAATAGTTTGAATGATAGAAGCAGTCACCGATATCAAATAAATAGGCGTTATAGAACAAAGGTCCGAGTGTTGAGCCTTTTGGGAGACCAGATGTTACCGAAACAAAATCACTACGAGCACTACCCAGTAACACTGCTTGCCTTCTGTTACTTATGTATGAGGTTACCCATCTGTGCAATTACCATGAATACCCAAACTGTAAAGTTTACGTAAAAGGATGGCATGATCAACACGGTCAAATGCTTTTTCAAAGTCCGTGTATATTACATCAACCTGCTGCCTGTCGTCCATGCTCATATATATATATATATATATATATATATATATATATATATATATATATATATATATATATATATATATATATATATATATATATATATATAATTGGTTAAAACAGCTAAATTTGTTACGGTTGATCTTTTATTTATAAAACCATGTTGTTCAGTTGGTATTGATTTTGAGATTAGGGGACTAATATGTATAAAGATAAGTTTCTCAAAAACCTTTCCAAGTGTGTTTAATATGGAGATTGGGCGGTAGTGCTCAATTCTATTTTTTGATCCACTCTTATGTATAGGTAGTATATATAGGTAGTAGGTAGTCTTATGTTAGAGCTTCTTTCCACTTACTAGGAAATGTTCCATAGGTGTTAACAGACATATTAAAATTATTGGGAGAGGCTTGGCTAAGTTTTTGCACATTTATGTATAAATAGGGAGGATGCCATCGCTACCAGGCCCTGTATTGGTTTTAGATTCTTTTGAGTTTTCTGTTAGACCAACAATCTTAAGTTCAGCTTACGCCATTGTTGCTCTTTTTATTTGCGTACATATTTCTGCCAGTTTCATTTCGCCATCCTTGACATTTTGTTGTAGTTTTTCAAAATTACTTTTGAGATTGTTGTAGTCATTTAGCAAACTGTTATGCGATTCTTCCAGCTGTTTAAGGTTATTAGTTATTTCATTTTTTATTTCAGTGATAAGTGATAATTTCAAGTCTTGAATTATATCGAATTTTATAGCACTGATTTTTAATTTATTAGTTACTAAAGGCAAAATATAGGCTTTTTTCATTTGATGATAGATGGCGTTGTTTTGATAATTAAAACGTATATCGTCAGCGGAGTTTAAAATTGTTATGCAAGGTTGAAATTCATTTTAAACTTTGTTGCTAATATGATTTTATTTGAAAAACACCTGTCATCCCTCTATTAACTAACATAATCATATATAATAGAAAATTAAAATTTAAAGGATGAAAAATACTTAACCTTCTTTTATAAGTTCCGTAATCGGATAAAAAGTAGCCTATAAGTTGCCCTGGCTACTATCTACATATAAAATTTAATGCAAATCGGTCCAGTAGTTTTTGCGTGAATCGGTAATACACTGTCTGTCTGTGACAAAATTCTTAAACCACTAATTTGGCTTCAGTACCGTTTATTTAGTCCCTGGACTTGTTTTTTCGAGAGTATATTAGAATTACAGACACGACTTTTCTGCAGATTTATTATATATATTGATATAGATATAGATAACATCGCGAAAACACAAAGTAGTAAATAGAAAGATCATGAAATTAATCGTTATTTTGTCAAAAACTCTGCATATTAATACAATTCTGAAAAACTCACAGCTGTATTTCTATAGCATATTATATCTTAGCTAAATTTCAATCATGTACGTCAAATAGTCTCTGTGATAATTCTTGTGACAGACAATCATATGCACAAATACTCTAACGCTGCTCAATTTTAAGATGCCTTTCAGTTTCATGCTGTCTCTATCACTATAAATCAAAGTGACTGTGACACCATAAAACATCTTAAAATTGAGTAGCGTTTGAGTATTCAGCCAATAGAGACAATGACACCAAGATGACTCTGTGTGATCCAATTTGTTAATTTTGGCACGAAGCCGTGATGATGTTTCTTAATTGAAACCCACGCGATCGAAGTCACGGATAAAAAGCTAGTTAAATAATATGTAAGTAAGGATTGAATTGACTAAGGATTTTTTTAATATACTGTACGAATGAGTTTTGAGGTATACGTGACGAATTATCGTCACATCTTAATGTATTGTAATCTGCCGAACGCTGCCTAGCCGAGTTGGATCTGTCGATTGACCTCTCGGTCGAATTTACCTAGTCGGATTTACCTAGTCGAACTATTTATCTTTCCCTACAACCGGCATAGGCGACAATATTGAGGTCACTGAGTATAGTACTAAAATCCTCCAACGATTCTGCCATAATGATATCATCGACAAATCGAATTGAGTTATGTATGCACCCAGTAACATGTAACCCACTAGTAACATGCTTTTTTCTACCGACTTCAAAAAGGAGGAGGTACTCAAATCGACTGTATGTTCTTTTTTTATGTGTGTTTCCTCATAACTTTTTTCTGGGTGAACCGATTTCGATGACACGACAAGGAACCCTTATAGTATCGCCATGTCCGTCCGTCCGTCCGTCCGTCCGTCCGGTTATGCTCAGAGACCCTAGGTGCTACAAATCTGTAATTAGGCATAGTTACAGATATTGATCACGCCTAGAAAACTGTGAACTAAAATCTTACAAAATATTTTTATTTTGGATACTTCCCATACAAGTAAATCAAGGATGATTTTTTTTACTCGTCTATTCCATCATGATGTGTGGTATCGTTGGATAGGTCTTTCAAAAACATTAGGGGTGAGGAACAACGTATTTTCGATTCAGGAGTCCGTTTGCGAAATATTTATCTTTAAAATTGTATTTTACATTAGAGTCATGTGTCCCTGTTTTTGGAAATGTGAAAGTATACACAATAGTAATACATATAATGAAGTTAAAAAGAAAACTATCACAACTAAGTAGAATTAAGAAGTTAATGAGTAATAGTCGACCAACTTATAAAATGCACTTGGATTAGTAAAAATTTCTTTACAATTCGATAGAAAATGACCAAAAACTAGCTGGATTAATAACTTTGTAATTTTATTATAAACTTAAAAATAAACATTTTATGAAGAAAACTACTTATATGCATTGCTACTATTAGCTTTACTTTTTCATTTGCGGGATAGATAGGGTGTTATTATCAAAATCTAAAAGTTTTTTTTAATCTTTTTTGATTACCACTCCCTATAAGGCTGATTTGAAAATAAGTCCTTCAGTTACGATCTTCCTATTTGGGCCCATTTTTAGTCGTTATAGCGGTCAAACTGCGAACTCACTTATTATGCTCATTATCAAGGAAACCCACGTATTGTGACGGGCAACTACGGAACCCTACCGCAACATTGTGCGTAGCCCCACACGCCATTGGCCAGTTTTTTCATTTGAAAGCTGCTGCTTCTCGTGTGGTCCCATTTAAATTTGATTAAGGTCTGACTAATAATTTTTGAGTTATTCTTAAAATTTATATTGAAGTCGGTTGTATTTACAAAATTTATAATTTTAAATTATTTCCATAAAAAAAATATTTTAATCAGAAATTTAATAACCGATGCCATCTCTGCGGTGATGCCCTAGGCCAGTGCCTAGTGTGCCTTATTATAAATCCATTACTGTATGCGCCTTTGATGTTGATACCGTATCCTTTCCAGTCCAATAGCTTGAAAACGTTTTTCAATGCATGAAGAGTTTTGTGGATATAACGTAACCTGATCTGGTTAGATTTCGTACTCTGGTTCCGTATTCCGAGAGTACCGATGAAAAGACTGTAGCACTGCCTAAATTTCGACATATATTTTTTACATATACTTTGTCTTTGGATTATGAGTCCACATACGCAAGGTAAAAGCAAAACAAATTGTACTCTTCGATATTCTGTACAATTTGCCGAAGGGTATGTATGTTGTTTATGGCACTAAAGTCTTTTCTGAAACCGGCTTATTTGGGAGGCTGGAAGTCATAAAGTCTGCGTGCGAGACGATTTGTATCCAGATATGATTAGGTAATGACTCTCGAATACATAAATATAAGGATAACATTTTCAAAATGTTATCCTTAGATAAACGTAGGGAGCTAACAGACTTGTTGTTTTTGTATAAAATTCTCAACAATAGAATTAGTTGCCCACAGTTACTGAACTCGTTTGATTTTTTCAAGATATCCGCGTTATCCAATAGCACCACTGAGACCACCAACCCGCAGAACCGTTCTTGGCTCCAACTCTCCATTACCCAGACTGTGTAAGCTGCTAAATATCTACAAACACAGAGTTAACGTAAACTTTGATTCCGCTTACAGTTTCCGTAAAAATATTGTCAACAGTATGACTAGTACTTAATTTCGTGCAACCAGCTTGTGTTCTCTTTTACCATACGGATAAACAATGTTTTTTTCTTTTAAAATTGTTAACTTTATTTAGTAAAATCAAAAACCACTTAAGTTATTGTTTTATTAAGTAGTCACTACACTTAGCTTAAGAAACTTTTCTGTTATTTAAGATTGTTATTGTGTAAGTTGACTGTTAGTAAGCCATACGAATAAAATAAAAATAAAATAAATAAAATACAACACGTACTCGACTACGCTACGTGGCGACTCAGAAGGGAAATCAGTATGTAGTTTTTCAGTATATCGTTGTTGCCTTTCTTGAAGATGTATTTCTTGAAGGGATTATTGTTCTTATTAAATATCGACGACCTACCTGACTCAACACCATTAAGTGCTTGTTTTGTGCCGATGATCTGGTTTTATTGATTCAGTGTTATAATAAATCCAAAGGAGACAATTTCTTTTTGTATGGAGAATGGGCCCACTACAAATTTTAGGGATACTTAATGAAATGTATGTCGATTTATTCATTATAATCTATAGATTGCAAAATTAATATTAGTTTTATCGCATCTAAAGGTAATTCAGAGAAATTAAAATATGAATATCACAATAACCCAAAAAGAAACTAAACGCTATTTTTTTTTAATCTGGCTTTACGGCTCTGGGTTCTAGCCCTTCTGAGCCTAAACTAAAAGTTGTTTTCTATTAGTATTGTGAGTTAGAATAGTGTATATAGAATAGAATAGGACAGCTAAATAATTAATAGCATAAAACAAAGTTGCAGGTACATTTAACATTTATAGGTACTTTTAGACTGATGGAAAATCCTTTTAGTAGTTCCGGCAAAAAATAGTACACTGACCAAGAAACATGGTGTGGAGGCTATTTTTTACATGTATTGATTGATTAGTGAATATACATCACAAACACCATTAGAGTAATTAAATAAATATGATTAAAGCCAAAATGAATAAAAGATAATATGTTCATTTATAATATTACCTTTACATGCTATATAGTAAGAAAGATGTTTTAATCTGGTTGTAAAAGGATAAAAACACAAAGTAAAATAAGTAGTCTATTAATAGTGGAACAGACAGACAGGCGCGGTGTTAAGACTTTATTTTGATATATCTTTGTTGGTTAGTAAAGGTGCAGTGTAAACTTTGCTTTAAAATATATTAACTGATTAATTATTATATTTCAAACACCATTAAAGCTTTTGGCTTTAATGGTGACTAGGTAATATCATGTTTATTTATGTTGATAAATATGAAGTGAGATGTTTTAAACTAGTTGTGTAAGGATTATAAAACACATGTATAATTTAATTGTATTTATTATTGTCAGTCATTATCATTCCAAAAGATTTTTTCAAAATAACTTGATAATAACATGTCCATTTATGAAATTGTTAGGAATCATAAGGATATTTTATGTGATATAAGACTGTTGTCTTCAATATCCATATACTTTTTGCCTCTGCTTACGAGCAGCTCTGCAAGATTTCAGCCTACAAGACATACACATTTATTCTAAGCAACCCACCTGAAAAAGTTAATGAATATTGAAACAAGCACACATGTACTTATTTATCTAATATCATTTGCAACCAGTAACACGATTTTAGGTGCATGTGTGCGTCCAACAGTGAACTATTAAGGGTGTTTAGCGAGTTTTACCTCTACAGCGATTGAGAAAATAAATAGCACGTAAGATGTTTTGAACTGGTCGTAAGGATAAAAAACTCTGTATTGTCACTGTATTTGTTATTGTAAAATCATCACATTCTTAAAGCAGTATTAAAGTGACACATGCCACCAGGTGCAGTGTCAGGACATTGTTATTAATTCGTATTGATTGAATAACATGTTTACATTCCAAGCACCATTAAAACCAAAATGACTGGATAGTAACGATATTAACCACGAAAAATAAATAGCATGTAAGGTGTTTTGAACTATTTGTGTTAGGATAAAAAGAAACACTGTATTGTCACCGCATTTTTATTGTTTATTATTGTAAAATCATCATATTCTTAAAGCAGTCTATTATAAGTATCACAGACCGCGAGGTGCAGTGCCAGGACATTATTTTAATATGTGTTCATTGATTAGCATGTTTACATCCAACTGCAATTAAAGCTAAAATGTAAAATTCTCGAGTAGCAGTCTCGTACCGGTAAGCTCAGTGTGGGACGGCTACCCCTAGTTGGAGTGACGACCTGGTAAGATATTCAAAAAGTCTATGGATGCAGGTGGCTCAGGACCGTGCTTTGTATTTTCTTCTTTGAATTCCTTGGGGGAGGCCTATAGGCTGTAATGATGAAGAAGTTTTAAACTAGTTGTGTACGGATACGGCTCGACCGTAGGACACGCTCACGGAAAACGCTACCAGCGTAAAATAGTAGCTTAATACTCCTGTGTTTCGTATGGTGAGTGTAGAGAACCGGAGTCCTTTACTGGAAACGAAGCACCCATCTTAGTCCTCAGGGGTGACAATGCATCTGCATTTTGATTCTTAAACGAGGATAAATGTAGATGTCTATGAGCCACAGCATCTACTTACCATCAGGTGGACCGTGCGCCTGTTTGTCACACTTATTCTATAAAAAAACAAAAGGAAATTGTCAATTGAAAGAGATACGAAAAGGTACCAGAGCATCTATTCAACTTGCTCGGCGTTTATTTATAAATTAGGCGCTTTATTTATAATAAGGCACATAGTAGAAACAGGTCAAGTAAGCAACAATAATTACAAGTTTTATTGATTATTATTCGTCATCATTACAACAATTCGCTGCTGAACATAGGTCTTCCCTAAATTAAATATATAATGTAAAATATTGTATAGCCCTTCCGTCAACTGCCATCGCGTTTCGTCCCGTATGGTGTCGTAAAAGTCGTAACAGAGTAAAATAAAGATACCAGGAGATGAGCAGCAACATCTCCTATAGAATACAAAAGCTTTGGTTGCCACAAGCGTAGCAACTGTGTATTAATTACCATATAGTAATGATGTATATTTATATTACTACATAAATATGCATCATTACTACTTGTGTATAAATTATTCCAATCATTGTGAGGTTCATTTAAGTGGTATTCACAAATACGAGCGCACAGTGGCACATAAAATGAGTTATCAATCAGCAATCTCTCTTTTAGGTTAGTAGTTCTTTTAGTTTAGGTATTAAGAATCTAGATAAATGATTACATAACTTAAAAATACAGTGTCAGGAAGTAGAAGCAGCGCTTATAACTAGCCACAGAATAAAGAATAGAATCATTTTTATTCAATATAGATTACAATACATAATACTTAAGAGTTAAAGTCATTTTTACTTTTACCACTGGTTCGCAAAAACCTCTGTCCTGGGAAGAATCAGCAAGAAACCCAGCGAGACTTTTTAAAAAAAGCACATTTTACAATATAATTTTTATACAATTGTTTTGAAAACATTTAGAAACAGCATGGTAGTGATCACCTCATTCCCAGGGTTATTATCAGTCATTTACTCTCTAGTAGTATAATAACCCTTACTAGACAATTTTGTTAAGAAATAATTTAAACCTTTTGATAGAAAAGGTCTGCATATTATAGTAATTGTTGATGCCGCTCTGGAAATGGCAGGAGTTACATTACAGGCATAAGGGGTGTTTGTTGGATGTTACCGATGTCTTCAATATTCATGAATTGTAATTCCATATCCCTGTTATCATTTGTGTCTCCATACAGTTGCAGAAGCTCTCGGCCGACAAGATTGCAGACTCATTCTAAATGATCCACCTGAAAAGTGTTTTTTTCATCAACTAACTGAACAGACTATAGTTTTACAGTGTCTTCCACCTAATTAATGATATTTATTAATATTTTATTTATTTCAATCTTTATTACTAATAAACAGTCTTAATGTCTCTTAAATTATATATAAATAGCATGTACTCGTTTTCCTTCATAATACTTTTGTAGTTAACCAGATTCCACTTAAAAAGAAAAAAATACATCAAATCAGAAAGGTAAACAAGTGAAGTAGTTATTTTAGAATTATAACATTATTTGACAGTACAAGTTCCTAGACGTTTTACATTTACACTAACATTTAAGGTATAAAAATATTACTTGTGTATTAAGTACAAAGGCAGACAAATATGGGGTAAGGTAAGGAAGAAGTAGCAACTCAAAAAAAACTGTGGTTATCGAATATCTCCCTATAAGGCAATCTGTGGGGAGGTCTATGTTCAGCAGTAGACTTTTGATAGGCTGTAAAGTTAAAGATAACCTGGTGATGAATAGCCAAATTGTTTGTAGTGCGAGGTGTATGATACTACAAACATCAATCTGTGCCAAAGCGATTATGCCAACTCCTCCGGCAAGTTTATTTCAGGCAGGGATCACTTACAGGCTGTTAAAGTAAAGTAAGTACCTGTGTGATGGTATCCACTGCAAAATAATATCTCTTTCTGCTGAGTTCTTAAAATGAGCTCTTAAAATTGAAGATCCACATGGAATACAAATCTTCTAATGGAATGAGCAGTTTCAATACTTTCGCAATGTTCTTAGGCAGTTACAACAAACTGCATCAAGTAGATGTAACTGAAAAATTGGGAATGCAAATAAAAATAAAAAGTAAAAAATATTAAATTCAGAAAGAATGTACATTACCTACAATCAACAAAATAACATAAAATAATGTAAACAAAATTTTGCTTCCTGATGGAGTTTAAATATAATAAACATAATAGTAGATGTATTTAATTAAATATTAACACTAATATGTATTCCTGATAACATCCATTTATTTTTAGGTTATCTATATCTACAAATATTAAATTCAGAAGCAATGTGCACATTCCTTCTGAATTTGCAGCGTCTTCCTATTAACAACTATTAACTTTAAGTTTGTAAAATATTTATTAGTATTTTACAAACTTAAAATAATTAATACTAAAACATGTATAGATCGTTATGTTGTGGGTGTGGGTCGTTTATTTTATTTCTAAAAATCGTACCATATCTCAATATTCAGTAAAAATAAAATAAAATGTAATACATTATAAACGAAACTTAGTAGTTTTCGTTTCCGTAGTATAATATTTTTGGACTAGAACTGCGAGAGTGACAAAAATAAGATATATTTCACATAAAAGTTTGAAACTTTAAATCAATTGTAGGTTTTGTACAGTTGAATTCTTCGCATTCCATAAGATAAGATACTCACCTCTTGAGAAATACACAAATATAAAAGTTGGCGCATATCTGCTCCTGTCTGCTAGTTATTGTCTTCGCACAGTGCGTTGAAATCCACAAATATTATTTAATTGTTTTCAGTGTATGCTGATCTTCCAGATAAGTAAGTACAAAAAACAGCAGCCTGACGAATGTCAATGCCGTAAAGTAATACCCGGCCGCCGGCACAGACATAGATATGATGCTTATATTATGATAATATGGCCGTCGGTTTTTACCCATCACGGAAGTCAATGACAAAATAGCGTTTCGTTCCACGGTGTCTTTGAACCATGTTATATGATATAAGCTAACACTTTTAGAAATAGGATAAAAATCTCAGTGGTATCCCTTTTTAGTAATAAATATATAATATACAAATAAGTACAAATATAATATGTATATAATAAGTTATCTTGGTAAAAAATACATTTTCTTTTAATAGAAACTGCAAAATGATTCATTACACGCATTTTTCCCATGTTACATTAACTAGAACACGGAATATCAAAACCACTCATTTTTTTAGATTTCTTGATTCCGTTTAGATATTCATAAAATGTATAGGCCATTTATTATAATAAATTGGTAACTTTTTGTATGTAATACCATTAAGGGTCGTTAAAATTTCTAGTGGGCCCAAAACGACTGACTCCTTTGAACAAGACATAAATATTACCTTTAAGAATGCGTATAAATGGCCGGATAATAATAATTCAACCATAACTATAGTATGACCAAAATATTACAATTTGAATCATAGTAATAATGCAATATTTTTATCAATATTACGTAAAAAAATAAAACAATAGAAGGAGACCACCTTTTCACAAAACATGGATAAAATTTGTTCCCAGTTGGATAGCTATGTATATATTATGAATCGGTTGAGTCATGTAGCAACGTTTAATGCTACTCTTAGCGCATATCAAGGATATGTCTCCCTCCGTATCCTCCATTTTGCATTATGGGCTAGTCATATGGGGTAACTCAGCTGAACTACGTAAATGCAATGTGTGGCGTAGCATATCTTGAAAGCTTTATTACATAATATACGAAATTTGTATATTTGTTCATTAACCCTGAGCCTTTTTGTTAAAAATATCGACATCACAAACAAAATACCAGATTGCCTTAGAAATTTCATATTCTTTACCAACGAACAGCGATGTAAAACAAAAATTTCTTTAGCATGGCTACCTGTCATTTATTATCATTACAGCCCTTCACAAGTTCACTGCTGAACATAGGCCTCCCCAAGGAACGCCACAAAGCACGGTCCCGAGCCACCTGCATCCATTGACTTCCTGCATATCTTACCAGGTCTTCACTCCATCTAGTGGGCTACCTGTACCTATAATAAATTATTATTATGCTTAACGCAAATTGTTTTAATTATTAATAAACAAATGTTATTATTCGACATATTATGATAATTACCTAATATATAGTACTAATTGTACACATGTTATTGATGTCATTTATCTGTATATTATTCTTGTATTGCAATAAAAAAGATTCAAAAAATTGTACATTAGAAATGGTAGGATGTGAGCATAATTACTTAACAACTTTTGTGCCATATTTTAAAAAATAAGCTAATTCTAATTCTTACAACTCCACCACATTTCCGCCAAGCGCTTACTATATATATATATATATATATATATATATATATATATATATATATATATATATATATATATCTCTTTGGTAGACTTATGAAAGACTGTAATGATGATGATGAAGATGATATATATATATATATATATATAGGTGAAATGCCCTACAGCCTACTTAATTATGCTGCCTCACTATAGCCCTTAATGCCGGAACACAGGAGTGCAGGCACTGTTGATTAGTCTCTTATTTATATGTATAAGTAAATACGAAAGAAAAGCTTTTAAATTTTATACATACACACCACTATATTGGACCGGTTACACCAGAAGAAGGAAGTTCATTCATTCGTTTCTTTTTTTCCTTTCAAAAGTCCACTGCTGAACATAGGTCTGCCCCATAAATGACCATAAAGCACGGTCCTGAACCTTTTGCATCCATCGATTCCCTGCAGGTTTTATCAGATCGTCACCTAGTCCTGCTCTTATCAGTAGGACATCTGGTAAGACATGCAGTATATCGCTCAGAACCGTGTTTTGTGGCATTCCTTGGATGAGGCCTATGTTCACCAGTGGACTTGTTGTAATGATGATGATGATATTTTTCCCTATTTTTTATGTTAAATATATTGTTCTGAATATAACTCAAAAGATCAAAATTTCGTAAGATTTGTAGTTGTCACCAAGGTCTTAACCGTTTTAATTAAATTTGCTTTGCTATTTATACTATTTATACGCAAAGATTGTTGGTTTCAAACATGTTAAGATTTGAGAAAGATAGAGGGTAAAGCAAGCAACGAAAGCATTTTATGGACAGCTTTTTTATCAGTGCAGTAATCATTTATCAATGTAGGGTAATTGATTGAAAGTAGTTTTTATGGATTTTATCGCGTTTACTTAGCTTATTTTATATTCCCGACGTTTAATTTAGTAACGTAGAATTGTGGAAGTATTCTACCATTAGATAAAGTAACTGCATTTTCCGACCATCTTAACTCCATAAATTTAAAAATTCAGTTCACCATGAAGTTGGATAGTTCTTTAGCTTTTCTAGATAGATGTAATAGTAATTTGGAATCTTGATAATACCTTGAGCTACACTGTGTATTAAAGAAACACTTACTTAAAAATATTAAAACGGTGATTTCTGTGAAGGATGGTGGTTGTGGACATCCTTACCCTTCAGATCATTATCAAGCTGCCCACGGATCCTATTTAAGCTGCCCGCGATCAGAAAAATAATTATTAACATTTATACAACCAAGTTTGGTAAATTCAATGATGCCGTCACTATACGCGAGCTTTTTACTCACGTAAACTTTAGTGCGTGAATTTTGAGTCTGGCCCGATATGATACCCTTAATATTGTAAATGGCCCTATAGTAAATCGAGTATGATATCCCTGAATTAGAGTATGGCGTGGCGCTGCCTTCCCTATATAACTAGAATACTTCCCTATACACTGAACGCTCTCTACTCAGTGCTTAGAGTAACATTTTTGCGCCATTATTCTAGAATAAACTTTCCCAAGCATACTACCTATCTTACTTAAGTTAATACAATTACAATTACAGTATAAATTATTGCTGTAAAATATACAATGAAATAACCTGACAAAATATTTTCTTCAATAAACGTAAGAAAATGTCATAAACATTGAAGTCGAGATTCAATAAAGGTGCGGATGCGGGGAGAATATTCATCACCAAGATTTAGGGAGACTTGACGAATTTGTTACCAGCTAGCTAATATTACCATAGAGAACATTTTTCGTAGACAGGACAAATAAAGATTAACGATATTGCATTTACTTCGATTCTGACCTTTACCAACAATAAAAGCATGGTAGGTACAAAACTGTGGTGTAGTAAATTATAAATTTCGACAGTTAACGTTTTTAACTTCACAAAATATTTTTTTAATATGTATCTTTGAATGTATGAGCATGTATAAATTAGAAATACAATACAAGGCTTGAACCAGAAACTACTTACAATATTCCAATAATTACTATCACTTGTTTCTATCATTACTCGGCCAACGTTCGACCAAAATCCTACCAAATGTTAAAAATATGATAGTCTTACACGGTATTTCAAAATGTCTTTTTACTGAGTCCAAGGCAGTCAGCGTAAACTAAGCAACACCAATCCAAATCAAGTTATAGTACTCTATGTACGACCGGCTTTCATCTTGTTCAGCTTTTGGGAGCTGATCCCGTGTTAATCAACCATTAGTTCTCCCCAAGCACCTACTGACTACCTAACGACTAGAAACATGAATAAAAATGTCAATTGAAGGTCTGATCTGCATTATATGAATAATGTAATTAATATTTCATAATTTTTGATAAATTAAAAAAAAATGTGAATCCTTTGTTTATATAATAATGCTGATACCGCAAACTTCGCTATATATGTACATATTTATATTTAAAATATTTTGTTACATTACACAAGATCTTGCGAGTGAATAAAAATTGTGTCAATTGAATAAGATGAGGGACGAGCACTAAACGTAGCTAATACTAATTGTATTTCGGTGGAGCAGGCTCAAGTGCGTTTGACACGTCCCAGGACATCGACATGCGCGACAAATCAAGTATCCAGTAATTAATAATGGCTGCCTGAAATCATGCCTCTCCAATATTTGCCATAACCATTACATATAAAACGTCGAGAAACTTCTTTACCAATGAAATAGACAAAAAAGGTTGAGGAAAAATTTATTAAAATTTATTAGTGGTTTTCATAAGAACTCTTTAAAGAATAAATATGTATAAAAGTAGTTAAGAACTCTGGTTGTCATGGTAGATAGTACAACACCTACGGACTTCGGTAATAACGTTGGTAAAATTAATTTACTTTGGCGAATCGCAAGACATTATCTACATCTTACTCGTATTTATCGAAAGCGAAACCTTTAAGTGGAAAAATAAAAACAAATATTTTTTTCGCACATAATTCGTTCGAACATAATAATGCTGGTTGTGTAACATAAGGAGGCGGGCCGCGAAGCGGATGCGGTTTAACGGAATTAATTATTATCGGGCCAATGTTCCAATCGAACGCTCCCGCCGGCGGCGGAGACGGCGGAAATTTATTTCAAACGTCATTTCGAAATGCAAACCCCTCGCACCGCCAGTGGTGAGAGAAAAATAATAATTTCCTATTCGGGATTTTCTCCCTCCCATTTTACCAATATTATACGAAGACAATGTTCGTTTCCCCTTCAATCTAATACTTATGTCTCCCAAGCAATTTCGTAAATTAAATTTTAAAAACTAAGTTTTAATAACCAATTCAAAATATCGTTGTTTATAATTGAAATAAATAGGTGTATAATGTACGCGAGTTAAAATGTTATGTTTCCGTGATTAAAAGATAATTTTTTTTTTTTTAATTTTGTAATAATAAAATTTAAACGTGAATACTAAATCTTCTTAACTGCAACAATATCAAGTCAATAAAATTACATTTTACTATTTTATCTCTCAGTGATGATCCTGCTTACAGCATCGATAAATATTATTATTTTATTTGTAGATAATAAAATCAGAGATATAACTTTATATTAAAACTAAACAAATGTCGTGTATTATAAATTGTGACGAGTTAAATTAGTCACGTTTCAATGAGTTTGACGACCAACTTCATAAAGTCGTTACCCTAAGTGTGCGCATCAGTATCCATTGCATACTAACAACAGCTCACATAAAGGAGTAACTATAACTTCAAAAATATTGAATAAATTAACACCATTTTCTAAGGTTTTTTACATCATTTTAAAATTTAATTACACTTTGTAATGTGGTTAGAATTTATAATACACCTCTATTATTCACTTTGTCTTAACATTATTAAAAACTTAAATACAATTATTGTACCACAGAATCGAAACTTTCACGTCCTAAATAGAGATTTGTAACTAAATTTTAATTACGACCATGCCTCTGAATTGAATATAAACCACTTGGTATAGTAAGCTTACAGTAACATTTAATACCATTACCTATCAATTCGTGTATATTCGTGCCAACGTCTATGTAGTTGCTACGAAATATATTGATGATAACTTATGCTGCTATTTTTCTTATTAATTCATTCAATTCAACGATACCTCAAATGCTACTGCTAATGTTAGACTCATTGGGGGTAAAAGCACGCGGCGGGTAAAAGTTCGTAGTAGCCCGATCTCCGACGGAGATGATGAGGCTGAAGCTGAAAAGCCTATGCTCGCGGAACTTAGTGGCACTCACCGATTCGGATCCGCGTGGTGCGCCGGCGTTAAATAAGTATTTGTTAACACAGGTCACCGAATACGTAAAACTACAAATATTTTTATGGGACCACATGAGAAGCACCAGCTTTAAAATAAAAAAAGAATCAACAAAATCGGTTCACCTAGAAAAAAAGTTCTGAGATAACACAACAACAACACACATAAAAAATATAGTCGAATTGAGTACCTCCTCCTTTATTTAAGTCGGTTAAAAATACATTGAACTGTGTGTTGGATCGATAATTTAATATTTTTACTGATTAAGGTGTGAGTGCGAGGTCAAGTACGCACGCGTATTTTAACCCATGGGCCGTACTTATAAATAAAAAGAAATATATCCAAAACATTAAAAGTAGTTTATTTTACTACCACCACGTACTTTAATCTTATATGAACAAAAAAAAATTTAATAAAAAATTAAACTAATCCAAGGACGAAAAAATCGAGATTCGCGCTGCAAACGATGTTGGTATCAGTGAAGGTGTTTTAGGACAAAGACTGAATTCTATCCACATACTTACATTTTTGGGAACCTCAACCTAGACCACCAACAACAAACATACATTAAACATTAATCGTAAAAAGAAATTGACATCGAAGTTAAAAAAGAAGCGAAATGAAAAGTATTTTCCGATTTTTGGTGAAAATACGAAGTGCCACCGGCTGAAGAATAGATCCAATGCATAATTTGTAATTACTGGTATCATTAGAACTGTATTGCGAATGAAAACGGAATACGACTTTTGTAATGATACGACTCTGATACGACTTCTGTAATAAGTAAAATCGATTATGTGAAGATACACATAATCGATTTTACTTATTATTTTGATCCCACTCTATAGTGGATTTAAGACTACATTTCACTTTGTAATTAATGTCGAAATTTTTTAATTTGTTAAGTTTTCTTTAACTTAATTATATAGATCTCTAAGTTTAATAAATGTTGATTATCGTCAACATTTATTTTATTTTAGTATCCATCAACGTTACTTTGAATTCGTACGTTTACCCCGCACGCATAATTTTACGGCAAGGATTGTGCAATTTTACCCGCGTGACGGGACAAGAATGTAGAGAGTAATATGTAGGAAAAAATGTAATTAATCTTGAACGTAAATTTTCTGAAATAATAAAAATATACATATAAAATTCTCTACAAACTTTATATCGAATTAGCTCAGATATTTAATTTTTTATAGTTCATTGAAACCAAAGAAAATAAAACCAAAGAAAGCGTGCTCTTGAACTGAATGACTTCAATGCAATTTGTTTTTCAAATTGACCCAATATGTGTATATTTATTTAATCTTATTTAGTAGTGTTTACATAAATTCATTGCCATCTATGTTAAAACTTTTAATTCAATTTAGTAAAATTTATTAATAAACACGACATAAACCAAAGCAATAACCTAATCTTAACATCAGGTAATGATTTGTTATATTTACTCGAATAATACATAAAATTTAAATTGCAATGGTTTTTTTTTCTTTGAAAAAGCGTATGATATTTTATTCTTATATCCCTTATCGATTTAGCAGATGAAAGTTATTTATCCCAAATTCATCTTAGAACCTTCGCTGAATAAAATAGAGCGCCGATTTAACAATTAAATAAAAAATATTTTATGCTGTAACGACTATCTTTCTGTTTAAGACGTAAGCCAAAAAATTCTAAGGTACTTATTTCACTTTTTAATCATCCAAGTACTCCATCTTATCTCAAAAATGACTTCCATATCTTAAATTATCCAAGTACTCCCAGGTTACCTTAAGTCTAAAAATAACTCTCTTTTTTCTACTCATGATCAAGTATCTCGTTCGCTATCCTAAGATTCGTATTAGAAAACTAATAAAGTTTTTAAATATTTTTAATCGTTGAGGCTAAATGGATCTGAAATATCCTACTTGATCAGTAGAACCACAGGTAGAACTAAAAGAATTTTACTTAACATTTAAGAAACTCTTTAGTTGAGGGTTTCCCTATTTATTTTAAAACTTACGCTATCTCAACAGGCTGTGAAAAAACATGAAAACTGAGGATTGTACCATATTTTCCTATTCTATGTTAAGCATTTAACACTGTACTCGAAGGACTCTTTGTTGTCGTACGCACGTATAGCGTTGATTGGTCAACGTTCCGATGCAACTTTACTCCAGTTGACTGATGGATAAACAAACGTCAAATCTATTTTCCCGTGTTGGTAACGATATCTTTAAGTCGATAGCGATTTTCTAAATCATCGGCTCTGTAATAATGGAGAGGATATAATTATCTTATTCTTCTTCGCAACTGCAATTCATCGCAATTTATCAAACAAAACAAATTGGAAGAAAATATATCAATAATTCAATTTAAATCACTGATGCCTATATTCACTAACATGAGATATAAGTATAGGAGTAACGCTAACATAGCATTACCCCTATACTTATATAAGTTATGTTAGTTTTAGTAGTAAGATGTTTCTTAATGACAAATAAACAAACTAGAATATATCAAATATTTCTTCGTTACTGTAATCTATCATAATTTTTCAAAAAGCGACAAATTAGAATAAATATAACTCGAATTCAATTCACTGTGGCAATCAATAAAACAAACATAAATTGTACCCGATACTATTTTGACATTTGTGTTGAATTGATTTTGTTTGATGCTAAGAGAGCATCGTGGAGGAAGCTATGCGAGGAAGTTGAGTCTTTGCCTCAACTACGACTACACAAAATGCTATCGAAAGCTAAACCTAATTAGTCAGGTTTCTTAAAAAGCCTGATGGTAACTTCACTACTAGTGAAACAGAAACATTAGAGTTACTAGCGTCAACCCATTTCCCAGGATCACAGAAGACTTTTGCCTCGAACTCTTTCAGAGCCTAAAGAAGGCCTTTTAATGAGGACTGGTGTAGGGCTGCAAAGATAATAAAGCCAAACCTGGTACAGTGGGCTGTTGACTCCTTTGAACCATATAAAAGATAAGTGGGGAGAATGGAATAATTCCATCCAATTACAGGGGACTATCGATATCCTTCTTCCTTATCTGGTGAAAACCTTTAAAGCAAGTTTTGCAAGGGGATATATTCCAGAACGATGGACAATCGTCAAAGTTCTATTTATACCAAAAGCGGGTAGAAAGGACTACGCTTTACCAAAGTCCTTTAGACCTATAAGCCTATCTTCCTTTCTTCTCAAGACATTGGAAAAGGTTTTAGATAGATATATTAGGGATGTAGCTCTAGCTACGGGGCACATAAATTACAACCAGCATGCTTACCGCAGAGGCAAATCTACTAAAACAGGCCTGACCAGTCAAAAAGCCCTGGAGGATAAAGAAGTAGCTCTTTGTGCCTTTCTAGATTTAAAGGGTGCCTTCGACAGTAGCCCCACATCACTGCTGGTTGGGGGCTGACATCTAAAAATGTTGACCCCACGACCACCAGGTGGCTGAAGTTGATGCTCTTAAACAGAAAGGCAAAAATAGCGCTGTTTCAAACTTCGATTGCGGTTGCAACTACAAGTTGCGGTTGACCAATTACTGTACAAGATGGCAGACCTTCGCATTGACACACTGGGTTATACTGATGACCTTTGGTCATTGCGAGGGTTTTGGCAATATGCTTTATCATTAATCATACAAAGAGCCCTAAACACCATAAATAACTGGTGTAAGGATAACAATTTAAGAAGAGACGGTTGGACAAATTAGTCACACCATAACTAAATGGTAAGGAAGTACCATTCTCCACTGAAGTTAATTATTTGGGCGTAACAATCGACCAAAAACTAACGTGGAACTCTCACCTTAGCAAAGTATGTCATAAGGCTAAAATTGCTCAGGTACGTGCAGTCATATGGTTGGGAACAACTGGAGCTTGCATCCAAGTATGATCCTATAGCTGTATAGCAGCATAGTGAGGCCGATTCTTACCTACGCCTCCATTGTCTGGTGTAATAAGGCCAACCAAAAGACTGCGGACAGACTAAATAGTCTACAAAGGACTGCCAGTTTAATAGCAACTGGAGCGATGCGATCATCGCCTGGAGCGGCTCTTAATGCACTTCTATGCCTAACGCCCCTTGATCTTTATTTAGACAAGGAGGCGAGAGCTAGTTTGTATAGGATTAACGCCCAGGGCGGTCTTAACTTGCTTTCCTATACTGAGATACATGCTCGACTAAATTAAGGAAACACTGGTCTTATGCATGATCTCAGATATCATGCGTCAACTATACACTTTTAATAAAAGTATATAGTGGAACTACCCTCCAGGGAAGACTGGCTGAATGGACAGGTTTTCTGTGAGGTCAGTAACCTTATATGGTATACCGATGGGTCAAAAATGGGTCTCGACGTAGGCTTTGGCATTTATGGGGAACGCCCCAAGTTCAAAGTTAGTATGAATTTGGGTAGATACAGCTCTATGTTCCAGACAGAAATTTTCGCCTTACTTAAGTGCGCGGAAATCAATCTCCAAAAACATTACGTCAACCATATTACCTATATAAACTCTGATAGTCAAGCAGCACTGCTAGTGCTGGGATCAAACTTAGTAAACTCGGAGCTAGTTGGAGACTGCGTGAACCGTCTAAATGCCCTGTGATGTAACAACAGGGTAGTTTTAATATGGGTTCCGGGTCACGCGGGTGTTGTAGGCAATGAACTTGCCGACAAGCTCGCACGGGAGGACTCAAAGAGTACACAATTTGGACGCAAGCCATGTTGTGGAATCTCAAAAGCCTAGCCCGATTGACCCTTGAAACTCTTTATTACAATAAATCACTTAAGATCTGATCTGATACACCAGGCTTAAAACATTCAAAAACCTTAATCCGGGCTTATGATCGCAATTCGCTTCAGAAGCCCTGGGATTTAGTAAAAATAAACTGCGTATTCTGGCAAGAGCCACTGTTGTTTTAAAAAGCACATGTCTCAAGCACAACTAAACAACTCAAGGATGTGCCGGTTCTGTTCCTTAACGGAAGAAACGCACATCCTAACTGATTGTGAACCCTTAATGCGTAAACGTAACACTCATCTGGGAAACTATGTACTTCGCCCAGAAGAAGTGAAATTGCTCAAAGCTAAGCAACTCCTTCTATTTATTGAAGACATAAGACTTAGCAGTGAACTATAGCCATAGCAGCGATCACAATAGATCTTTTAGGTCGCAGTGATACTGGTAGTTCTAGACCTGCATAGCTGTTCACACAAAAAAAAACTTGAATTCAATTCACTGTGTCAATCAATAAAACAAACATAAATTGTACCCGATACCAGTTTGACATTTTTGTGTTGAATTGATTTATCGTACTATGCGTAGCGGAAAGTATCTAGCGAGCTACTTTAACTGTGCGTTCATTAAAATGGACGCATTGTGTCGTTTTTCCCTTAAAATAAATTTTTGAGCTCTGTGCGTTCGAGCTCACTGTGAGATCTCATAGTAATGCTTGTGGTTATGGGTATGAGGCAACCAACAAAATAATCTATTAGGCATTTGTGTTGATTTGTCGTACTATACTTTGCGTTAAATGGCTACTACTTTAGCTCTGCATTCATTATATTAAACGCATACTATCATTTGTCTTCCAAGTATTGTTTATGATTACATTCGAGCGCACTGCGAGACCTCATAGTAATTTTTGGGAGTACGGATTTTAGTCTGCTTAGCCTTTCCCCTAATAGCATGATATGACACCTGAACTGTGTATTATATCTGACATTCTGCTCTGTTACTGGTGATTTTTTTTAAAGGAATGCTTTACGAGTTACTCATCAAAAGTAAGACAATTACAGCTACTATTGTAGGTACAGTACCTACCTGTACTATTATGTATTTTGTGGTACAGCTTTCAAAAGCTAATAAAATAATTTTTATTTTTTATCATGAAAGTAGAAATTCGTCGTTCAATTTCTTATAATGTCAGTCCCAAAAGACTCAAATTTAAATTCACTTGAAAAATAATTTTTCGACTCATACGCTCATAAATTATGTTCGCTCCGTTCAAAATAATATTCTACAATTCGTTTCGCAACAAATATATTGCAGCATACTACAATAAATCGAAAAAGGTCGATGCCAAATATATTTTATTTTTATTCCCTATTACATTTATATGTACCTACTGTATGAAATCATAAAAAATTAAATTGAAAAAAATCATGATACAGAAATATAGGGTAATCCAGTTAAAACCTTATTTCTATTTCTGAATCAAAACTTGAAACCTTTGTACACTGTTGCTGTCTATTGATGGTAATACTATTTCTAAATAACATGATTGAGATAGCTCTTCTTTTTTCTTTATCAGTCCCTAATATTCGCTCCTAATTATGGCTCCTAGTACATTTCTGATGTATCCAAGATGGTGATACCACCATTTAACGGAGGTTTTTAAATCTTCCTGGTATCCCATAGTTGCCTTTCACACGAGTTAATTTCAATTTGAAATAAAATGAAAAATATTGTATTACAACAAAAATAAGATATTCAAAAGAAATTTTTCTAATTTTTGGAACGAAGTTCTTTATCGGACGGTACAGATTTGACGGATGGGGGCTAGGCGACAAAAAGTGTAAGATTTTTCCGTCAGGATTTTTCCTTCTGACGTAGTGTAGACGGCCTTGGCGGCTATAAGGAAGCGAGATAGAATAATATCCATCTCCCTCGCACTTTTTCTTATCTTGCCATGAAAGAAATATTATTTTATTTTAAATGACGCTTGATTTTAATAGACGCTAGTAATTCGTTTATTTGTATTTGTATTTGTTTTTTTTTTTTTATAGGATAGGGTGACAAACGAGCACACAGTCCACCTGATGGTAAGTGGTTGCTGTGACCCATAGACATCTACATCTATCTTCAATAAAGAATCAAAATGCAGATGCGTTGTCACCCGTGAGGACTAAGATGGAATGCCTCTTTTCCAGTAAAAAGGGTCTCCGGTTCTCTACACTCACCATACGAAACACAGCAGTGTTAAGCTGCTATTTTACGCTGGTATTCTGTGAGAGCGTGGTCCTCCCCCGGTCGAGCCGACCCATTCGTACTACAACTATACTACTAATATAGCTGCAGCATGGCTCTACCACGTAAAAAATTGTTAATCTTATAATACGTTTATCAATAATAATATACTACGAAAGGAACTTCGTTCCAACCACATGTTTTTTATTGTATGCAGATAATGTTTTACTTTCCAAGTTTATCCAGATTTATCCGGTTGCCGAGTTATTGAATAATAACAGAATATAACGTCCTACAGGCTTGCCAAAACAACGATATACAAAAGAAACCGTTTCAATTTTAAACGTAGGTAAATCATAAAAATCAAGTACATAGCAATTTTGTTATATGTTTGCATTAAAATATATATATACGAGTACACTGGTACTGCTTTTAAATATTGTTTGGCAATGTATATTTCTTGGACGCTGTATCAAAGACGTCATTATTTTAATTAAAGTCACATCATCCACCAACCAACCAAAAGCCACGTGAAACCACGTGAGTTGCCTAGAATTCTTTTAGGCTGACTATTATCTAAGGCCTGAGTAGAAGGCAGTAGGTAGTTTTGGTTTTAGGGCGTAGTGTGTGTGTTTGGCATACCTACACCGTATGCTAGCTAGGAACTACATATATAGGACTGCCAAACTTTTTATATATCAAATATAGTCTTTTCGAGGCTGCTTTGTTTTTATTTAAAATCGTACACCATAGTCAACCTTACTTAACATACAGAAGTTTCGCATACTATTTGCTTATGTAATATAGGATATAAAAATGAAGATATATATTATGTCCTATATTTTATAGGAAGATGGGCAACCATAACTAGAACTGAGCCAGAATGAACGGGAGTGCGAAAGCTTCATACAAGGGTTGATATTAATTACTACCGACTAAGCTCGGGTAAAATATATCGATATATCAAAAATCTATATTTTTTTCAAGTGTCAATTCTCTGTATCCAATTTCATGTGTTATACAATATATCAGATGGAAACACGTAAAAACCCGATTTTGTGCGCCACGTCTTTAAAAAGTTAATTTTTCATGGTCTCACTCTCACTTGTATACAACCTATCTCTACTACCGACGTGAGCATCGCGTTATTTTCCCTGTCTGCTACTGTAGGTGGACCCCGTGTTTTGTGCGTGCATTGTGAAACGCTTGTATGAAGAATGGAGGAATTTAGCGGAACCTATAGAGCAAAATGGGCTGATCGTCGCATCTACAAAAATCATCTATTACTACCGCGAACTTATCTAACATTCCTTCGTAAGACAAAACCGTCCATTATGGTTTAATATTTACAAACATATTCATACATTATAATTTAGAAAATATACAAAAAAATATAAACAAAAAAGTGAATAGTAGCTGTTATTAAAGTCTGAAATATTTTTATCATAGTTACTCAAAATCTTCTAGATTTACAAAAAATCTAGTCTAGGCAAAAATATGCAAATCAAGTTGCAAAGCTTATCATTTTTATTGCATCTACGAGTACATATTTTTTATTTGATATGCTGTGAAATTTAGTATTGTTGTTTTGTAAAGGATAAAGTTATTTATTTCATAAAATTTATTTTAGTTGCGTATAAAAGCAGTTAAAACAATTCGTTACAACTCAGCAGTATGAACGAAAATAAATATATTATTTTTACAATTTTACAGCTCGTGCAGATAGCGGTCACATCTGTTTTAGATCCGATGAACGAAAGGTGTGCATTATTAACATTGAATCACAAAAGTTTTTCGTCATATTTTCATTCAATTTGAACATTTTAACAGATTAAATGCAGCTTTCAAAATAGCCTTCGAAACAACAAGTGATTTTTATGCAATGTTCGAACAATGTGTCAATACGCCTATGCCGAACCAACAGTAAGCTTATATTTAAAAAATATAATATAATATTATATTTATTCCTATCCCTACCGAGTGATATCTCCCTTCTAGGTTTATCACCCTTAATATGTAAGATGTTCGATCCCAGGCCCTCGACACCCACCATACGTAGCACAAACAGTCTTCTTCTTAGTATAAAAGAATTTTCTTAACTATGTATTCCAAGAATTGGTTTTATCGCATCCACTGCTAACAACTTCGTAAGCCCGCTTTTCACTATGGGATATAATATAATATATATTACATCTCGAGATATTAATTAATATCGCTCACCATACTTTCAAATGGAACCGTTTACACTGAGCTATAATATATATTACATCTCAAACTATAAATATTTTTTCGATCGACCTAGCGATATTTTCATATTATATTTCGCCCCCTGTACCCCGCACACCGTTCCACACCGCCGCAGAACCGTGTGCGGGGTACGGGGGGTAATCCAATGACCAACACACACTGGTTAAAAGATATATCTCACAGTGTAAAAGCCGATCGCGGGATACAATTTATATTTCGGGATATAATATATATTATATCCCATAGTGAAAAGCCAGTCTCACGGTCACAGTTTCCTACTTTCTCACGATAACCTCATATTGCAAGGATTTGCCATAATCGACCACACTTGGCAGGCAGATTTGTGATCCAGTACCAGAACTCTCGCGCCTTTGTTATTGCTAAGACGAAATAAGGTGGTGGACTCTCTTAGTGCAGTATACTCGTAATTTATTATACAATTATATATATATATATATATATATATATTATATATGGCTGACATTAATTTTATAAAGGGATATTTATAGAGTATTTTTATCTGGTTGGGCTGATTAAATATATAAAAGGATTATTATTGGAATGAAGTTCTTTATCGGACGGTACAAAATTTGGCGGATGAGGGCTAGACGAGAAGAAGTGTAAGATTTTTCCGTCACGACCCCTTCTGACGTAGTGTAGACGGCCTTGGCGGCTATAAGGAAGCGAGATGGAATAATATCCATCTCCCTCGCACTTTTTCTTATCTTGCCATGAAAGAAATATTATTTTATTTTAAATGACGCTTTATTTTAATAGACGCTAGTTATTCATTTATTTGTATTTGTTAATCAATAATATAATACGTTTATCAATAATAATATATTAGAAGCGTCAGTAGCCTAATGGCAGAGCGAGGACCGCGAACTCGAAATGTCGTGGGTTCGAATCCGCCATTCGACTACTGTCGTGAACCACTTCTAACACAATCATTTTAAGCTTACCAGAAGTGGTTTAAGGGGAATATTAGTAATGTTTAATGTTTAATAGCATTACTAGTATTAAAAAAAATACTACGAAAGGAACTTCGTTCCAAGCGAGTGTTCCACGACACTCACGCATGTTTTTTTTTATTAATATTATAACTACTTAATTCTACAACAAAGAAATTGTAAACTGTATCCCTTTTTTTTATCTGCTCGGTTTCGTTCTGGTTCTTCACAGGACGAAGGTATTTTCCGAACCCGTAGTTAATTAAATTAAACTCAAATAAATATAATTTTCAATTAATATTATGCACCATCTTGAAAGAAAAAAATAATTATTTTATTGTTAACTGTTTTTATTGTTTTTTATTACCATCGAGATGTTGTAATACACAGGTTTATAACGGATAATTTACATAATTTTGTCAATTATCCGATGAAAACAACAGTCGGATTTAATCCTAAATATTCAAGCAATCGAAAGTTCTTTGCCAATATGATCAACACACCAGCTTTTAAAGAAATCTTGGCCAAAGACGTATATGAAATGCGCATGGGATTACTCAAAAAAATGAAATATTGCGACGAAGCAATAATGGACCAACAGATATTAAAAGATTTCTACGATCGCGAAGTAGATCAATCTAAAGTGTAAGAGCCAAGAGGATATAAAATCATTAAAGATCAATAGCGGTTCGTTATTACGTTTTTCATTTCATAAAATAAATCCTTTCGTCAATTTTAAATGCAACATATTGCTTGTGTATATAAAGACTATAAGGGAAAACGGACAAGTGCGAGTAGGACTCACGCTTTGAGGTTTCCGTATATATATATATATATATATATATATATATATATATATATATATATATATATATATATATATATATATATATATATATATATATATATATATATATATATACAGGGTGTCCAGTAAATAGTACGACATACTGCAGGGGGTGATAGCTAGGGTCACTACCTATCAATACAACACAATATATGTTCAGCAAAATCTTACGGATTTACAGTTTTACAAAATTTTCCGAAATACTGAAAAATTCTACCTGAAACAGATTTTAAGCATCTCGTAATGAAAAACTTTTCTAGTACTTTTTTACATCAAGTTATTCGTGAATAGTTATTACTCATTGATAAGTCTTTTTTCATCAAAGACAAGAATGTTTTCAAGAAATACTATTTTTGTTTAAATTGCACAGAACTATTTTCTTATTACTTAAGTTTAACCTACAGTGGTGAAAAAAAAAAGTATGTGGCAGTTTTGTACAACAAACTTAAAAAATAGCTTGTGTCAACCCGTACCTGAGTAAATGTGTCTTGACAGACGGATAGACGGTCGGACAACAAAGTGATTCACAAAAGAGCAATTCAACAAAGTGTTCTATAAGGGCTTTTTCCATTGTGGTATGGAACCCCAAAATAATAAGAATCACTCTGCAGTAATTAAAAAAATTGCAAAATAAATTTCAAAACTACATCTTTAGTCAATGTCATTCAAAAAGGTTCTAAATGAAGTGTACAACAAAGTCCATGTATTATGTGTATCATTACTATTCGCATACTAATTTAAAATAAATGAGCCGAAGGTTTCAACAAAGCCAAAATATTGACTGAAAAGATACGAAAAAAACGTAGGGCCACTTGTATGATACTTTATCCAAGGCCACTTAATAGGCATATTAATTTCTTCACATTACCGTGAACTTGTAGTTTTGGACGCAAATACGAGGAGGCAGTCTAGAATAAATCCTTCAGAAGCTGAGCCCGCGTGACATTTAATGAGGTGAAGTCCTTTGCCAGATAGAACTTTTGAAATGGAAGCTTCTGTATCATCGGTCCACGAGTGAGAAAAATTATGGTTCGCATCCAACCATTTAATATAGAAATAAAATTATTTTTATATAGAAGAAAAGTATTGAATACAGTGAAAAGTATAGAGTCCTAGTAAAAGATTGGAATATAAGTGATCGATTACAAAAGTACTCGACATCGAAACAAAAGTATCGATACCAACGAGGAATCGATTCTTTTATCGTGTCCCTACTCCCTATCCCCTAGCATTTTTTCTAGGTGAACCGATTTTGATGATTCTTTTCTATTTGTTCTGTTGCTTCTTATGTGGTCTCATATAAATTTGATCAAGATCTGACCAGTAGTTTTTGAGTTATCCTTAATAACCTTAGTATCTACTAAAACGTAGTAATTATATACTCTTTGGTAAAATTATATAAGACTGCAGTTTTTGTCGGCTTTGAATATTTCCTTTAGAAAATAACATTAAACATTATTAAAATACAATATCGTAACAATTTCCTTATAACTAAGTAACGTTCGGAAAGTAAAACAGTTTAAAATCTTTTTTGCTTTTTTGTTTATCAGAAATGTCAAAGCAGTTTATGCATATGTAGGCGCGTATATAAAATACCGGTTGGATCGAGAGTGAGCGAGAGGTTGCGTCACTCTAGTGCACAGAACACAATTACTCTCTACCAAGAGCTCTAGTGGAACGTCATATCGATGGTTGCGCCAAGCCAAGCTTATTTCGATTGACTGACCTGGGTCTATTGGGTGATTAATGACCCTGTAAAATTGCAAAGCTTCTTGCTTCATTTTATTTTGTGTTTTGACTGTGTCGACAGCCATGCTGTGGCCGTAGCTCAAGGAGTGGGTGCGGTGCGCGTGTGGCGTTGATAGAGGTCTGGTTTGGTGGTCGTTGAGACGCAGCGAGGATGACTAAACATGGAGATGAGTGCTCGTGGAAGTAAAATAAAGTGTAGTGTACATCTGTTGTGTAACGATTTGTAAGCGATTGAGAATGTTAGGGCTCTTGGACATTTTATTTTGTGATGATTGGTAAGGTTTCTTTGAATCGATATTATGAAGCTGGTCGAAGGGACAATGTCGTACCGGGCCATGCCGCGTGGCTGGTCAAAAGGACACATTCGTCCGGTCCAGGCTTATGAAGTGTGGAGTTACACTGGTCGAAGGGACGCACCCATCCGGTCCAGTCAGGTTAGTCGAACAGAATACAGATAACAATATCGTCCGGGCCAGACCCAAGCGGTTGGTCGTAGGGACATACTAGTTTGCAGTTGTATGTGATGGCTTGAGTGAAAGGTGCCGTCCGGTCCAAGCGTGGTCGAAGAGACGCACCCTTTCGATTATTGTATGATTGAGGATGTTAGTATATCTACAAGAGAGTATGTGTTGTTAAAGCGTACATCTTCTATTGATGCTTATAGTGCCGCGCAAGATGTATGTCAGTTTGTGTAGCTGTGTGTCTGTGTGTGCTTGGTGGAAAGAGTCAGTTGTCCGGTCCATGTTGTCATATAAGATAACGGCTAGTCGAAGGGACGCTGACACTCTCTGAGCTAGGTGTCGTCATGAGATAATGACTAGTCGAGGGCTACGTTGTCCGGTCCAAATCATCATAGGAGATGATGGCGGGTTAGTTTGCACGAGGTCAAACGTAATCGCCTTGCGTATTTGTCCAAAGATAGGAACAGTGTAACTATTCATGTCAGGATAGACGAGCGGATGAACTGGAGTGATTAACAGTGTTTGTTAAGGGAATTCATGAAGATACAAGCCCGAGGACGGTCGTATGTCAGGGTTGGCCGTGTAGGCGCGTTTATAAAATACCGGTTGGATCGAGATTGAGCGAGAGTTTGCGTCACTCTAGTGGAACGTCATATCGATGGTTGGAGTTTGAATTGAGGGTATTTCGAGATACCCCCTTCCACTCGTTTGTGCAGTATAAAGTTCAGTGTAGGTGCAGAGCGCAAGAGATTCCGCTTAAGTCATTTTACGAGTGAAGTCATTCTACGAGTGCTAAGATAGTGTCGTGGTTCTGTTCGTTGTAGTAATTCTTCTAGTTCAGGCAAGGAGGATGGTGTTCCTGAGAGGCTGTCCTGTGTTACACTGAGATAAGTAGTGTTGCTGCTGGTTTGCATACTTTGGTGTTATCATGTAATTACGTACCTCACGTTACACTGATGTATGATTGTGGCGGGGACACATTACGGTACAGTCGAAATGAAAATTGCCTATACTGAACGTATAGTGCAGTTACGCTTTTTTTTATTGCCGCTAATGATCAATTGCGTAGGCAAGAAAGCAAGTTGATCATCCGCTCTCACACTTTTACTATTTTTAACAACTACCTTTCCTGACGTATTCCCGCTAGTTCTGACACATATAATATGCAATATAAAAGTATCATTCAAAACAGGAGTTCAGTTCAGTCATGTTGATATAGTAAGGAACAGGCCGATTTATAAAAAAAATTAAAATCATAATAAAAAAAATTGTAACTAAACGAAAAAATCACATTATTTTAATTTAAAAGAGCACGCAGAAACGACCGTCTTGTAGACGAGTTGTATTTTAATAAAATGTTCTTCGCATTTTCTCCTCCGCGGAGAGAACTGATGTATCATGGCAAACCTCCTCTAGGTGCCAAAACGCGTCAATAGGTTTTGAATATCATCGTTATTATCATTGTGCGAAGAGACGTTTTCCTCAAATTTAGTTTTACTAAAACGACTTAGTGTTAGAAATCGAATACGGTACTTGGCCATTATTAATTAAGGGCCTGAGACTAGCCATCCTAACCTAGATTCAATGAGTACCGGCCGTTTCCTAAACTAATTTTACGTACCCTAATAGGTCCCAAAACATCCGCACTAATAATTAAATCCACCGACGATGGCGTGTGAAGCGGGGATCTGCAAACAGAGGTTGCTAGTATGTTAATGTCGTTTAAAGGTATTTCCTGACTCGGTACTTCATCCGTTATATGAGGCAAAACGAAACAGAAAAGATTAGTATTAAAGTTTTCGTTCAAAGACTTTATAGGCACGCAACACATTTTGCCTATGTGAGACTTAGAGTTAATTCCTAATAAAGATTCGTTAACATTAACTATCGGTAACTCTAATAATTTGCTCAATCTTTCCGTAATTAGGCAAGAAGTGCTACCGCTGTCTAGAATAGCGCGAGCTAAGTATTCCTTATTATTGTGACCGTATATTTTTATAAGGGAAGTGGCTAAAAGTACCTGATTTTTATTTCGTAGGTCGATACTTGCGCAGACAAAGTGATATTATTATTACCGATATGCTCATCTTCGCACGATGTATCAGGAGAGAGAGGACCGTCTTCAGGGCGAGAAGATAAATTGGGAGTTGTCTTGAGCTCATATCTGAAACGTGAATCAAAGTATTGTGCTTTTACACACTTTACAGCCACTGACTTACAACGGTTTAAAAATGACCAAAACGTAAACAATTATAACAAACCTTAAACTGCGGTAATAATTCTAATCGTTGTTCAGAAGAAAGCCTAGAAATTTTGAACAATTATTTAGACTGTGCTCAGCCTTACAGTTAGGCAAAGTTTGAATTGAGACATCTCGCTTTTCTCATTTAACCGATTTTGGGTCTTAGTGACTGACACCATGCTTTTAATTTTATTTTTATTTTGGTTAATTTGAGGATTGCGAGACAGTTCCAAAGTTTCTAATAGATCTGCACGATTTTATAAATGATAAAAATGACGCAAATGAAATAATTTTGTTATTATCTAAGTGACCTTTGTACTCTTCCCATTCCCGGTATGTCTTACTATCTAATTTGTGAGTAATAATGTGGATGAGTAAGGTGTTCCAGTGATTTATGGGCTCACCTAATGACTCAAGTGCATGATTTTACTCACGGAGTCTATCATGCGCTTTAAAATGAATGACGATTCCTTAGTAATTACCTCAATGTTAAATAATGCCGTTACATGGTTTTAATTAAAATACGTTTATTATTAAAACGTCCACATAATAAATTCCAAGCCACCGAATAATTACTCGCCGAAAATTCAATAGATTGTATTACGACGGCGGCTGTCCCTTCGAGCGACGCGCGAAGATAATGAAACTTGTTGATATCATCGATATCATCATTTGAGTGTATTAAGCTAGAAAAAGTATCGTGAAACTCAAGCCAGTTGTCATACGACCCGCTAAATTTCGGAAGCTGAATAGTAGGCAATTTAACAAGCTTATTATTGTTAATACGTGAAAATCTTTTCACTGCCTAAACATTCAAGATTATTTTATTTTGTCGAATAAGTTCGTGAGCTTTCGAAAGAATTTTATAATACGTCGATTCAAAATCATTCCGCTCGTTTATTTGACTATTGATATCGTCCACTATACACTCCAATTTCAATTGAACCTCATCGTACTGTTCGTATAATAATTCAATTTTACTTACGCGCAATTGCAGTTCGCTAACCTGAGACGAGCTCAATGTATCCTTTAATTCACTGAGATAATTATTGAATGCCGTTAATCGACCTTTGAAACTTGCCCTTTTTTTAATTAATTCCCTTTCATCGGTCATTTTGAGATACAGGCGAAAATTATAATAATATCTGGAAATTGAACAATTATTGAGAAATTATCACTAAATATAACGAAAATAAAAAATAAAAACACTGCACTAGTTATTTCCTTTTGTTTTCTTCAAAATTTCTTTGTCTCCGTCTTCAAGGTGACCCCGGACGTTCAAGTTGTATATACTTGTTGTAAATCTCTAATTACGTAGATATTCAGTAGATTATAATTTCTCGATGAAAATCCTCAATAGCCATAGAATCGGGCTCGAAGGACCATGAATACTTTTTAATTCGAGGAGAAAATAAACTTCTTGATGCAGATATTATCGTCGTGTACTTCACAATTGACAAAGATGAATTGAAAAATTGGCGGTGGTTACAACTTAAACAACAAAAAAAAAGAAATAAGTAAAACGTGTAACGCAACTTCGTGCGTAACAAAAACAACAGGCGTTTGCGTAGACATGCCCCGGCGTTGAAAGCTTGTCTTTCAACAAAATTAACATTCCTTGTTGGTAGGTAAAGGCAGATTTTGCAGAAGGTCTTCGGACGATTCGGTGGCAGTTCTGATATCGGCAACGCGGTTGATGCCATCGGCTCCGGGATGAAAGGCTGTAATTCGACCCAGTCGCCATTTGCGGCGGTAAATTGTCTTCCTTCAGGACTACAAGATCACCCGTCCTAAAGTGTCAGCATTGGAACGCCATTTTGATCTCTGCTGGGTTCTGAGAGATATTCCTTGCTCCATCTTCTCCAAAATGTTGACGAAGTTGTTGGATGCGTTGGTATCGACTCAGTCTACTGCTAGGGACTTCTTCATAATTTTGAGAAGGAAGAGGTGATGGGGCGGCCGATGAGGAAATGTCCAGGGTTAATGGCAGTAAGTCATCAGAATCCGTGGAGAGGTGTCAGCGGACGAGAGTTCAGTACACCTTCAATTTGAACCAGCACAGTGTTTAATCCATCGTATGTAAGGTTACAATTACCTAAAACTCTCCGTAAATGATATTTTATTGACAACGCCTGCTTCCCAAAGACCGCCAAAGTGAGGGGCTTGCGGAGGAATGAAATGAAATTTATATTTTCCTGAGCCAAATTCTCGGACAGTGAAATGCAATTGTCTTTTATAAAACGACCGATTTCGTTGTATGCGCCTACGAATGAGGTTCCGTTGTCGGAGTATATGTGTTTAGGTTTTCCGCGACGTGAAATGAATCGACGAAGTGCTGATAAGTAATTATTACTTGTTAGATCGCCTGTTAACTCCACGTACAGCCTTTGTCGCAAAGCAAACGAAGATGAGAATATACACTTTCGTAAGCTTGCAACCACGGCCTTGACGACTGGCGGACATAATAGGTCCAGCATAATCGACGCCAACGCCTCGAAGGAAAACCGCCGGGAGTCACTCGACCCTGAGGCAGATTGCCCATAAGTGGATTTATAACCCTTCCTTATAACGGCAACATAAGTAACATTGTCGATAACAATATTTAGCTAACTTGAGGCCTGATGGCCAATACATTTCTCTAATTGAAGCTAATAGTAAACGAGGACCGGCGTGTAAAAGCTTGACATGCATATACTTAAACAATAATTTGGTAAAACGATTAGTGGACTGTAACATAATCGGATGTTTCTTTTCATAAGTAAATAATGCATTTCTAAACGACCACCGATATGCATTATTTTATTTTCGTCTAGGAAAGGATTAAATTTCAAAATAGTACATTTTGAAGGCAATTTTTGTTATTATATAAGGTCATATATTCCTCGAATGACTCAATTTGTGACAATCTAATCAAAGTATTCATGGTCAGCTTCGAGCCCGATTCTATGGCTATTGAGGATTTTCATCGAGAAATTATAATCTACTGAATATCTACGTAATTAGAGATTTACAACAAGTATATACAACTTGGAACGTCCGGGGTCACCTTGAAGACGGAGACAAAGAAATTTTGAAGAAAACAAAAGGAAATAACCAGTGCAGTGTTTTTATTTTTTATTTTCGTTATATTTAGTGATAATTTCTCAATAATTGTTCAATTTCCAGATATTATTATAATTTTCGCCTGTATCTCAAAATGACCGATGAAAGGAATTAATTAAAAAAAGGGCAAGTTTCAAAGGTCGATTAACGGCATTCAATAATTATCTCAGTGAATTAAAGGATACATTGAGCTCGTCTCAGGTTAGCGAACTGCAATTGCGCGTAAGTAAAATTGAATTATTATACGAACAGTACGATGAGGTTCAATTGAAATTGGAGTGTATAGTGGACGATATCAATAGTCAAATAAACGAGCGGAATGATTTCGAATCGACGTATTATAAAATTCTTTCGAAAGCTCACGAACTTATTCGACAAAATAAAAATAATCTTGAATGTTTAGGCAGTGAAAAAGATTTTTCACGTATTAACAATAATAAGCTTGTTAAATTGCCTACTATTCAGCTTCCGAAATTTAGCGGGTCGTATGACAACTGGCTTGAGTTTCACGATACTTTTTCTAGCTTAATACACTCAAATGATGATATCGATGATATCAACAAGTTTCATTATCTTCGCGCGTCGCTCGAAGGGACAGCCGCCGTCGTAATACAATCTATTGAATTTTCGGCGAGTAATTATTCGGTGGCTTGGAATTTATTATGTGGACGTTTTAATAATAAACGTATTTTAATTCAAAACCATGTAACGGCATTATTTAACATTGAGGTAATTACTAAGGAATCGTCATTCATTTTAAAGCGCATGATAGACTCCGTGAGTAAAAATCTACGTGCACTTGAGTCATTAGGTGAGCCCATAAATCACTGGAACACCTTACTCATCTACATTCTTAAAATAAAAGATAAACATTTCGACGCGATTTATACATTATAAAAAAGTACCTTTGAATCAGAAGGATGATGACAGGTTTTCATTAATCGAGAAGATACATCAGTGCCGGATTAACCACGTAGCAAGGGTAGCAATTGCTACGGGCCCCGCGTAAAAGGGGGCCCCCGCGTATCCAAGCCCGCCCATCACCGCCTAAGCGTAAATTTTTGAGTGAAACTTATTAAGACGTGGTATATTGAATTTAATTGATGTCACAAAAACGACACTGTTTTTGCCTAAGATAATCCACGTCAGTCAATCATTAATCGATTATTTCGTTTGCGAAAATAAAACAGAATTTCATACGGTAAACGCACAGTTTCAACGCCCACCACGCCGAATGGCTGGGTTCTTTTTTTGCATCCTACCCATGGGAGCGGATTTGATTCTCGCTGGATGATCCAAAAAAAATTCGTTGCTGAGTCTGTCGCCGATGTGGTGCTTCAGGGGATGGAACTTTTCATCCCGTCATCTGTAGTGACTATCGGCGGCAGATCACAACCTTTTTTTAAGCTCCTGCAAAAATGCGTCGCGGCAAAAGCAGGAGTGTTACAAGGCCTGGGCTGACGCATCGGCGAACTCAAAGAGAAGTCCAACTCTGCCTTCAGGTCCTTCAAAGTCGGAGCACATTGGGAGAATTTGCGAGAAACTAGTTCGCCTTCCTTCGGGAACTCATGCATTCTGATCTCTCGCCAAGGCTGCCCAAGAGAAATTCTGTAAGTCATCGCCCATACCATCTCTGCGCGGGGAGGTTGATTCGCTGGCCCACGCCACAAAGAAGAAAGCCGATCTTTTAGGTTCTCCTTTTGCGTCCAACTCGACTCTTGACGACGGGGGGAACATACCGCCGACCATCCCGCGGTGTGAGTGCTCCATGCCGGATGTGTTGTTTACACAGCGCTCGGTGCGCAAAGCACTCCTGTCCCTGGACGTCACAAGTCGAGTGGGCCTGATGGAATCCCCCCAATTATGCGTGTGCTCCAGAGTTGGCACCGGCTCTTACGCGTCTTTTTCGGTTCTCTTAGTCTTTATGCTTCGTTCCAGGCTGGTAGAAGACAGCCTTAGTGCACTCAATTCCTAAAAAAGGTGACCGCTCGTACCCATCCAACTACAAGCCTATCGCTATCGCCTCCTTGTTCTCCAAAATAGTGGAATCCATTATTAACTGCCAGCTTATGCCTTGGAGAGCATCAGCTGATTAGTGACCGTCAATACGGTTTCCGTCGAAGTCGCTCAGCTGGTGGTCTACCTGACTCATCGATGGGCGGAGGCAGTCTAGTCCAACGGGAGGTCCTGGCGGTTAGTTTGGACATAGCGAAGGCCTTCGATCGGGTTTGGCACAAAGCGCTTCTTTCGAAGCTCCCCTCTTATGTGTTTCCCGAGAAGTAATGCAATTGCGTAACCAGTTTTCTTACAGATCGGAGTATTAAGCTCTTAGTTAATGGTGCATGCTCCGACTCCAAGCCTGTGAATGCTGGTGTTCCACAAGGCTGCGTGCTATTACCTTACCTACCCTGTTCCTTCTTATATGTTGCATACTATTGTTGCATACTATATACTTATGCAGATGACAGCACTGTCGTACGAAAAACGAATCTTTGGAAATTCAATATTATAAATTTGTAATGGATAATTCATTATAATCATGTTTTCCCAATTTAGAAACTACTTTTCGCATTAATTGTCTCTCATGATCAATAACTGCAGTGGTGAACGTTCATTTTCGACATTGAACCGTATAAAAAAATAATTAAGGAACACTATGAGTCAAGAACCTCTGAATTATTTCTCTGATGAATATAGAATATGATTTGCTTAGAGAAATTGATACGGATGGTATTATTTTTCAACTTTTCTCGATTTCCCACGTGAAATCGAGAAAAGTTGATTTGTAAAAGTTTAAAAAAGTATGTAATATATATATATCTATATAATCATTGAATATTGAATTGTTTATACCATTTTATACTTAAGAACCCATAGCAGATCAAGGGCCCCTCGATAGAATATGCTACAGGCATGGTTAATCACGCTTGGTTAATCCGGCACTGGGATACATACATAGGGATTAGACTATATTAGACTATATTAGAGATAAATTCATAGATAGATTAATAACAGTAAGAGTGCTGTGGTAGCTTAAGAAATAAGTGTCCAAGCATAGTACGCTAATAATAAGTACCTAAGTTCGATCCTCGCCGAAACCCCTTACATAGCTCACATGAGTATATGTCAATGAATGAGTGCTTGTGATAAAATACCATAAATATTAAAGAAAGCAGGTTTATTTTATTTTAACGATGACTACAACTTCACTAAAAGAATTTTGAAAGTCAATTCATAGTAGGTACGTAAAACGTAGTGATTTTTTGTAGTATAAGTGTGACTAACGAGCACACAGGGTATCCGGTTCTTTACACTCACCATATGAAACACAGCAGTCTTAAGTTGCTATTTTACGCTGGTATTCTTTGAGAGCGTGGTTCAACCCGGTCGAGCCGAGCCATTCATGCTACAACTAATATAGATGCAGCGTGACTCTTCCACTCTTTGACAGTACGTAACACCACTTAAATTTAAATTGCAATTTGATGTGTTGATTTACCACGTTCTCGGCGTATAAGGAAAACATCGCGAAGAAACCTGCATGTCTATGAAGTTAAAACATATTTTGGAAAATACTTTTATACCAAGTGAAGTCGGTCGGTCATCCGGCGTTGGGTCATCGTGGCAAAACTTTCCAGCTCCAAACCTTCTGCGGCCTATGCCCAGTTGTGAGATGTATGTAAGCTACTACTTTTTGCTTTAGATAGATTATAGAGCCGAACTACCTCCGAGACTAAGCGCTTGCTGTAAATTTCACAGTACGCGAGCAACCAGGGTTCAATCCCCACCAGCACTAATGAAATTGTTAATTGCAATTAATGCTGATTTACCACGTGCTCGGCCCTGAAGAAAACATCATAAAGAAATCTGAATGTCAAGAAATAAGAAAAAAATCGAAAACATGTGAAGTTCGCCAACACGCATTGGGGCAGCTCGGCGGACACTTCCTTACCCAAAAACCCTCTCAGAAATGAGAGGAGGCCTGTCCAGCAGTGGGACGTATATAGGCCGTAACTAACTAACTCTATACTTTAATGGGGCAACTATTCAGTTGTTATTTCATTACTATTTTCGGAGATAATACATTTTTGTTTTCATTCTACTGGAAATATTAAGGTTAACGAAGATGAGTAGAACTCATCACCGTAATTATTACATCCTGGATATGTGTCGTAATTGCCATGCTTGGCTGGCGGATTGGCAACCAATGCTTTTTATAATTTTAGCTTTAGGCAAGTTGCTGTTGCCTATTTCCTGTTTTAGTTTCCCTTTGTCGCCTCTTACTACTCCCAAGGTACAATATGAGGTAGTGGATTCTCTTACGCCGTCATTATACGGCGAATTTATTTCAAACTAGCTTTTTACCCGCGGCTTCGCTCGCATGGTCTTCAATTTGGAAACATTATTAAATGCTATTCCGTGCCAAATTTACCAAAATTCGATCACTTTTTGTGTCACTTCGATGTCCTAGATGACCTAGATGATTCATATTTGGCATATATATATAATATGCTACAGGAACACGTGAATAAATAAGTTTTTCAGAATTGCATTAACATCATATGTCTAGAAACATCTACAATTTTTTTATATTGGACGTGTCTTCCGATATATCCATAAGAAAGACAAATTCTCTTGGAATCAATTGGAGCATAATAATTAGGAGGTATGCAATCGCTACCAGGCCCTGTATTGGTTTTAAGTGTATTTAGAATGCGAGAAACATTTTCAGTACTAAAGTAATATATATTATGTAATATATCGTTTGATTCAGTCGTAAGAAGAAGGTTTTTGAAAAACACTTTCAAAGAATTTATTAAATCCCGCACACACGTTCGTTTATTTGTGTATGATTCATTTCCTAATTGTAATGTATTAGGGTATGTAGAGTTGCTATTACATATAGATTTTAAATATATTTAATATTTTAGAATCTTTTTTTAAAAGACTTTGCATTTTATCTAAGTAACGCTCGTGGCACCGTTTCTGTAATTTCTTTTGTCTAGTACGTAGTATGCAAAATTCATCATAATCACGGGGATTTTTATACTTTTTCCAATGTTTATGTTTTAAGAGCTTTTCTCGAATAATATGCCTTAGTGATTTAGAATACCAAACAGGGTAATTAGATGAACGGGATAAACAAGTATATTTGAAGACACCGGCAACTATAAGGTGATCATTTGGACATTGAGTTATGATTTTTATGAGCATTTCTGTAAAATTATTTGGATGCTTTGATTGATGATTATCAGGCGGTATATAAAGAACTCCAATGTGTAAATTACGTCTGTCTTGACAACTTAGATATTTTCCTGGTACTGTTACCCACAAACATTCGAGATCTCTACACATCCATTCCGTCCATTCTTGAGCTTGTAATTGTGTATACGTACAAATCATGACCCCTCCACCCTTAATTTTATGAGAAGATATTTTATTTCTATCATACCTAAATATGTCGTACCTGTTGTCACATAATTCACCGTTGTAAATACCATCAGTCAACCAAGTTTCAGTAATGAGTATTATGTTGAAGTTATTACTAATTATACTGTATCGAAATTGCCTAGTTTTCGTTCGCAAGCCACGGACGTTTTGATAGAATATGTACATTGAGTTATAAGGCACTTTTAGCATGATTTAGGTACCATTGTGTTGTAATTAACTTATAAAAATTATATTTATTATAGTAATTAATAGTAATGTAGATAATAATTATAATTTGTAACAGAAGTAATACAGGTTGAAGAGTCGTGAGTTATGGTTTTGTTACAGGTAGGAATTTTATTTTTATACAAGGTAAGAGATGGTAGCTTATACATTTCTTTTGTAAATATTCAGTATTACTGTAGATTTTGAAAGATGTGTGTGAGTGTAAGATTTTGATGTATGTAATAATTGATGTGTAAATCGTGAGTGTTGTTTTATGTGTTAAATATGTAGCTACTCGTATTAATATTAAAACATTGCATGCTAATACTATCAAAATTAATCTTATCATACAATTTTTAATAAATCTTTTTCGGAATTTATAGTGATAGCAGGAGACTCCTCGTTCTTCCTTAAAAAAAATGTGGCAGTTTCTCACCCAGAGAAACTTATATGATTTGGCCATTGCTCGTGATTTTACTATCTTCAAGAATTGCTTATTCTCAGGGGTCAAGTGTTCGTTAACAAAAAACCTTTTGGCTGGACCACCCATTCCAATATCGGAAGTAGTAATTCCTTTGGTTTTGTGTAGCCCTGAAATAATATTATCTTTAATAGTGCGATTCTGAAGTTTCACTACAATGTTTTTGGGCGACCTCCAATATTCTGCATAGGCTGAACTTGGTGCGAAAAAACAATTTGATCATCCGTAAGCTTTATTCTTGCATGGCTCGCTATTTTGATTGTTAATTCAGAAGTAGATTCTTTTGAGTTTTCTGGTAGACCAACAATCTCTAAGTTCGAAAGCCTACCCCATTGTTGCTCTTTTTTTATTTGCGTACATAAATCTGCCAGTTTCATTTCGCCATCCTTGACATTTTGTTGTAGTTTTTCAAAATTACTTTTGAGATTGTTGTAGTCATTTAGCAAACTGTTATGCGATTCTTTCAGCTGTTTAAGGTTATTAGTTATTTCATTTTTTATTTCAGTGTTAAGTGATAATTTCAACTCTTGAATTATATCGAATTTTATAGCACTGAGCTTTAATTTATTAGTTACTAAAGGCAAAATATAGGCTTTTTTCATTTGATGATAGATGGCGTTGTTTTGATAATTAAAACGTATATCGTCAGCGGAGTTTAAAATTGTTATGCAAGGTTAAAACTAATTTTAAACTTTGTTTACAAATGTGATATTTATTTGAAAAACACCCGTCATCCCTCCTATTAACTAACATAATCATATGTAATAGAAAATTAACATCTAAAGGAAGAAAAATACTTAACCTTCTTTTTTAAGTTCCATAATCGGATAAAAAGTAGCCTATAGGTTGCCCCGGGTTATTATCTACCTACATATAAAATTTAATGCAAATCGGTCCAGTAGTTTTTGCGTGAATCGGTAATACACAGATAGACAGACAGACAAAAATTCTTAAAACCACTAATTTGGCTTCAGTACCCTTTATTTAGTCCCCTGGACTTGTTTTTTCGAGAGTATTTAGAATCACAGACACGACTTTTCTATAGATTTATTATTATATATTTAGATATAGATAATATCGCGAAAACACAATCGTTATTTTGTCAAAAACTCTGCATATTAATACAATTCTGAAAAACTCACTGCTGTATTTCTATAGCATATTATATCCTTAGATTATGTACTCTCTAGATAACGCGTCACGCAATGAACGATGCAACAAAAACTGGCCAGTTTTTACAAGCGCGTGTGCGTAAGGCACGCACACACGCTTAGCGGTTGCTATGGCCACAGAATAAATAACTATGGCTTACACCAGCGTCATTTGTATCTGGGACATACCAGCTAATGAATCTATCCCGATAAAATGGGAAAAAACTGTAAAATTATGTCATGTTAATAAAATCATAAATTATAATATTTTAATATGGTGCTTCCAATTGTGTATTTAGTTGTCTGTTGAGTTAGAATGTAATATTTTTTGTAAAGAAAAATATAATCATATCATCAAATAAAAATCAATTAGGCATTTACAAAATATGTTTTATTATTTAATGTATGGTGTCGACTTATAAAAATACTAGATGTTGGCCGGCGGCTTCGCCTGCGTCATAGTTAAATAATTTATCCCGCGGGTACCCTTAACCGTAATATTTTATCCCATAGCGTTTCTACAGTTTAATAGATCCTTTTAAGAAGAATTATTCCGTCCTGCATTGTTGTGCCAGCAAGAGTTGATATATGGGTGCCCCGTTGAAGCTTTGCATCTAAGGTCACCCCCAGGAACACAGTAGTCTCTTCTATTTTGAACCTATCATTATTTACCATTAAATGTTTGTAACTACTAATTTAATGGCCCTCTCTTTGAATTTGTTTTTTAAATAATTTGAATTGAGATTTGATTTGAGATTGCATCACTTTTTACATTATCTAATTTAGCTATATGATAACAGCGTATGGTCAAATATTTTTCGGCGACCAGTCTTATTAGGTTCATTGAATCAGTTCATTATCAGGTGAAGAGAACCACACTCGTGTTCAGTTTCAACTTTAAAATAAGTATTTTTATAAAATTTTTGTGTAAGTTGGCCTAGTCATTATAAAATTTTGTCTAAGAAACTTTCTGATTACTGTCTCCGAAGTCTTACATATAGAATATACATCCCTTGAAGCATAAATCAATCCGCCTTCATCCCATGCGCTAATAGAATAATGAACAAACATCAACTTTTAAGACAACTATATGGGGAAATTCGCAATCCAAGACTGGCAACACCAAAAAACGACGCGTTGATTTTGCAAATAAAATTATCAATTTATTAGTTTTGTTTTCGTAAATTACTATTAGTTTTGAGTTACTTAGCGATGGTAGGAGATTTTGTTAGTTGTTCGTAAACATCCTTTGTAATTTCTGCAGATTTTGATCGCGCAACTTCTCATTTTCACCAAAATAATCTAACACAAAAAATGAGCCGTGCGTGTGTATCTCGTGGCGTTACAATTGACAGTGAGGAGCGGGGAGCGCTTTAGATGCTAACAGTTAGCTGATATTTTTTTCGACGCTTTTGAGCCGCCGTTACTCTATCTATAGAGTAAATAATCTAAGATTATATCTTAGCTAAATTTCAATCATATACGTCAAATAGTCTCTGTGATAATTCTTGTGACAGACAAACATATGCCCAAATACTCAAACGCTGCTCAATTTTAAGATGCCTTTAAGTTTCATGCTGTCTCTATCACTATAAATCAAAGTAACTGAGACACTATAAAACATCTTAAAATTGAGTAGTGTTTGACTATTCAGCCAATAGAGACACTGACACCAAGATGACTCTGTGTGATCCAATTTGTTAATTTTGGCACGAAGCCGCGATGATGTTTCTTATTTGAAACCCACGCGATCGAATTCACGGATAAAAAGCTAGTTAAATAATATGTAAGTAAGGATTGAATTGACTAAGAATTTTTTTTTATATACTGTACGAACGAGTTTTGAGGTATACGTGACGAATTATCGTCACATCTTAATGTATTGTAATCTGCCGAACGCTGCCTAGCCGATTTGGATCTGTCGATTGACCTCTCGGTCGAAGTCGGATTTACCTAGTCGAACTATTTATCTTTCCCTACAATCGGCATAGGTGACAATATTGAGGTCATTGAGTATAGTACTAAAATTCTCCAACAATTCTGCCATAATGATATCATCGACAAATTGAATTGAGAATACACTAGTAACATGCTTTTTTCTACCGACTTCAAAAAGGAGGAGGTACTCAATTCGACTGTCTTTTTTTTTATGTGTGTTTCCTCATAATTTTTTTCTCGGTGAACCGATTTCGATGATTCTTTTTAGGGCTCCGTAAATACACGACGAATACTATAAGGGTTCCCCTTATAGTATCGCCATGTCCGTCCGTCCGTCCGTCCGTCCGTCCGTCCACGGGACACACATCTCAGAGACCCTAGGTGCTACAAATCTGTAATTAGGCATAGTTACAGATATTGATCACACCTAGAAAACTGTGAACTAAAATCTTAAAAAATATTTTTATTTTGGATACTTCCCATACAAGTAAATCGGGGATGATTTTTTTTACCCGTCTATTCCATCATGATGTGTGGTATCGTTGGATAGGTCTATCAAAAACATTAGGAGTGTGGAACAACGTATTTTCGATTCAGGTGTCCGTTTGCGAAATATTTAGCTTTGAAATGGTATTTTTCATTAGAGTCATGTGTCCCTCCCCCCTCCCCCCTCTACCAACTGAACCGCTGTTTTTGGAAATGTGAAAGTATATACAATAGTAGTACATATAATGAAGTTAAAAAGAAAACTATCACAATTAAGTAGAATTAAGAGGTTAATGAGTAATAGTCGACCAACTTAAAAAATGCACTTGGATTAGTAAAAATTTCTTTACAACTCGATAGAAAATGACCAAAAACTAGCTGCATTAATAACTTTGTAATGTTATTGTAATTTTTAAAATAAACATTTTATGAAGAAAACGACTTATATGCATTACTACTATTAGCTTTACTTTTTCATTTGCGGGATAGATAGGGTATTATTATCAAAATCTAAAAGTTTTTTTAATCTTTTTGATTACCACTCCCTATAAGGCTGATTTGAAAATAACTCCTTCAATTACGATCTTCCTATTTGGGCCCATTTTTAGTCGTTATAGCGGTCAAACTGCGAACTCACTTATTATGCTCATTATCAAGGAAACCCACGTATTGTGACGGGCAACTACGGAACCCTACCTCAACATTGTGCGTAGCCCAACACGCACTTGGCCTGTTTTTTCATTTGAAAGCTGCTGCTTCTCGTGTGGTCCCATTTAAATTTGATTAAGGTCTGACTAATAATTTTTGAGTTATTTTTAAAATTTATATTGAAGTCGGTTGTATTTAAAAAATTTATAATTTTAAATTATTTCCATAAAAAAACATATTTTAATCAGAAATTTAATAACCGATGCCATCTCTGCGGTGATGCCCTATGCCAGTACCTAGTGTGCCTTATTATAAATCCATTACTGTATGCGCCTTTGATGTTGATACCGTATCCTTTCCAATCAAGTCCCACTTTAAAATGTATTACGTTAATGTTTACACGAAGTACTGAGTGCTGATCAACTGTACCACAGAACACAATTACTCTCTACCAATAGAACCTCTCGGTAGAGAGTAATTGTGTTCTGTGCCCTGAACTGTACTAAAGATGTTTAATATATCTTTTAACTGTTAAAATAAACAGTTAAAAAAAATAACAAAATTTATTAAATAAATAAAATTAACCATAATGAATAAAATTATCATATTCCAGTCCATTCAAAACAATCCACGATCTATTTCTTACCTTACCGATTTATAATTTTATATTAAATTAGCCGTATTTATGCCATCTAGCGTCTTCTTTACGTACCACCTTGAGAGTCAATTAATTTTCGTTCGATAAAATGACTTTAATAGGCTTCACATGTCTAATAATAATCATTGTTTTATATCCAATATTATAAAATATATAAAAACTTATATCCAATATTTTATACTGAACTTGTGGTTAAATTTATCATAATCATAATTATTAAATAAATCGTTTGCCGTTAAATCTTTTGAAGTGATATTTTTATTAAACCGTACGAAACGATATTTTTAACACATAGATGTAACGCTATTGGCTGAATACGTTAGTGGTTGATGTTAATTTTATCTACTTGGTTGTTACGCTATTGGCTGAAATATTAGTTGGTATTAATTTAAACGAAGAAATCATTTGCCGTTAAATATTTTGAAGTGATATTTTTATTAAACTGCACAAAATGATATTTTTAACACATAGGGTAACGCTATTTGCTGAATTCATTATTGGTTCATAGTGGAAAAAATGGCAATATGTAATTATTGTAAAAAAACTTTACCGTACAAATAATGTTTCGGGACATTAATAAAACATAACTAATAATCATGTCTACTTAATAAAGTAGTAAATCAAAAATAACAAAAAAATTTGGAAAGGCAGAAAATATTAAACATTCATATTAAGTGTAAATACCTAATAAGTAATCATTGTAAATATTGAATTAATAAACTTTCAAATAAGCTTAGCTTAATGAGGCTTTTTAATACTAGAGAGTCCTGTGCCTATTAAAGTATGAGAAAATGTTGAATTAAAACATGCGTAAAATTTAAGCAATAAAATTAACATCTACAGATTAAAAATAAAAATTCAATACAAAAGTAAGTTCAATACAAAAGTAAGTAATGTTTTTAACTGTTAATTTTATCTGTTAAAAAAATTAACAAATAACTTTTAACAAATAAATAAATTCAACCATTAACGCCATGTCTAAACTGTACTGATCACAGAACACAATTATCAATTACTCTCTACCAAGAAAAGAACGCCAACTTCATACTAAAAAACGGAAACACGTGTTTATGAGTGTACACTACATGCGCTACGGTGGGTGCCCATATAAAACTTTTTAGCGGAAATTTCAAACCTTTGTATTCTGTAACTTTGAACTTTTTATTTAGGCATATTCGAGTAATTTTGGCTCAAGCCTCACAAATCTATGGGGTAAATTCCCATACATTTTAGAGGTTGCACCAAAATTACTCGAATATACTTTAGATTAGTATGTGGGATAAAATAAAGCTATAAATAAGTATAGTTACGTAATTTTATTTTCTGGAAGACAGATTGTTTTATAAACTATACATTATTATTGATGTTTTTTATTGCTTTTGCACATAATATTTCCACGCTTGTTACTGGTATATAACACATGTTATTGTCAGAGAGTTATTCTTCACAGAACATTAACGTAAATTTAAATCAGCAAAATTCTCATGGTGAAAACTTAACCCTTATTTCGACGGGTTCTCAATATGCTAATTTTACAAATTTGTTTCAAAAGCTAGGTTCCTATAGCATATTAGAGTCTCGTAAAAGATAAAAATTATATCACCTACCATTTTGAGAAAAGAGGGTCCGTCACAGCGGACTCCGTCGAAACACATAAGTTACAAGTAAAATAACTTGTCCGCCTGGTGGACTTTACCATAAAGGTGCAAATAAAGATATGAAATCGAAACGAGAGGAAAGGAATGAAAATTATGTTTATTTGAAATCTAATATTAACCTTTACGTGAAAATTAAAAACAGTTGCGTGGAGCTTTTCCTGTTACAAAGCATAGCCGCGTATTACATTTTAAGCAGTATACAGTTGTTTTCTTATTGCAATTCATACAACGGCCTTCCTCCTTCGTAGATGGGAGTGCCCACATTATCAAATCAGGTATCATCAGGTGGTCTAGGCTTGCACACATGGCGGACACAAGTAACCCGTTGGTGGTAGCAGCTCTGTTGTTATTCAATAAACCGTAGTATATTTCGTATCTGAAATCTTTTAGTCTCATAAAGTTGACGACCACCTGCAGCACGTGCTTTTGCTTTCTATAAAGAATCAGGCATTGTTTACACAAATGTCAATCATTTGAGAAAATATCGCTATATACCAGCGTTTAGTTCTGAACGGTCTTATATAACGATATCATCATGTCAGCTAAGTCAACACCACCCATATTTTGATTATAATCTTGACCATATTAGGACAATCAACATCGACTCTTTGCTTAGCTTCCTTGCAGTATCTCTTCACTTATGGACGGGATCAGCATCTGTGTATGAACTTATTAGTGTGGTACATTTATTGTCGTACCACCTTACGACAACTAATTTGTTTTGTTGCAGACACACTGACAATAACTTCCTCGTCTCTTCTTCTTGAGAGCCTTCTCACAGATCAATTTATCTTCTGCCCCTCTCAGTCAGTTGATTCGAATTGTCCCTAAAGAAAATAAACCATAGTTTTCTCGTAGTAGATATACTAATTCGGGCGACGAAGAAGTTATCAAAATATACCATAGCAGGCTTATTTGTATGGTTTGACATAGAGCAATAACAATGTGTGCCCCAAAACCCAAGATTGCTCTTCATCTGTAAACTTATGATTCCTAAAGGTATCATCTCCTCCATACAGTATAAAATCGTAAATCATACCAGATGTACCTGCCCGAACATAGTTTTAAAACCCATTTTATCGGTTTATCTTTCATGTATTGCCTCCGTTTACCGGCTTTACGCCCTTTGTACGCAATCATCATCTCGTCGATGCTGAACCTATTTTCATCTTCATAGCAATACAATTTCTACGTATCTTCTCTATAATAGGTCTAATCTTATAATATCTATCGCTATTTTCAAAATTGTTATCAACAAAAAATGAATAAATCGTCAATTTGCTCGTTATTTTCAAAAGGCATAACTTCTGCTATTTTGTCATATCTGAACTTCATGCTCCAGTAATCTAAATAAGAGCTCAAAGGTACAATACCCATCAAAAGTAATGTATTAGAAATCAGCAACTCATTCTCTGTTAGCTGTATGGATCGGCCAGTTCTTTGGACTGAATAAGCGTTTGTTTCATTGACTATATCTGTTATGATATCTGGTGAGAAGAAAAATAGAAATATTGTAAAGGTGACAAAACTGCGGGGCATCTCCAGACATAACGGATCTTCTATTTGAGCTTTGTGTAAAAAGTACCTTTTTCCATTTGAAGTCGAGTGTCAACTTTTGTAGGTGCCTTGGCCTTTTTTTTAGCTACAAAAGTAGCCGTTTGTCTTCTTTTTCTAGTGACTGGGGATGGGGTATGTAAGATGGTAAAGATGATATAGAGGCAAGTTTTGGTTTGGTTCTTGTGTTGGATTAGGTAGAATTTCTTGTAAAATAGGAGTTAGAGGAACATTGGATAAATCTGGGTCTTCGTCTGTTTCAGATTGGTTTTCAGATAGTGCTTCAGAGGAACCATCAAAAGATTCATGCGCTCTAAAGAGGAAGCAGAAATGGTGCAGGCGAGGAGGAGTTAGAATCATGCGACTCATCAAGCTCATTTCCAGAATTTGACTTGTCACTTGTTTCAGATGGTGCACGCTCTCTAGGTACAAGTGCTAATATTTTTTCGAGCGTTCATGCAGGCGACACTGTCAAAACAAAAAAAGCTAAGCAAACCACCACAAAAATAAAGGCTATATCACGAGAGTGTAACGATTTGTACTGATTTTATGTAATGATATGTACGTAATTATAGAAAATTTATAGATATATGTATATATTATTTAATATTCATAAAAGGTATGCTCATAATTATAAAAAACCATTGATATTTATATAGAAAACTAAATACTGCACTGTCATGAGGAAATACACATATCTATATAATACAATGTTATTGACAAAGTCCGCTGCCATGGACAAGTAAAACTTCGTGTGCATTGCCGTAGTTTCAGTACGGTCCGGCGTGGCGGACAACTATAACAGGTCTATTTTAAGTAAATAAACTGCAATTACTATATTGTTTTGTTAGTGAATGTATGCGTTATCTATATGACAACAAATATCACAACAAAAATCCATTGTAAAAAAAATAAATAATATAAAAAACCATATAAATCTCAGTAAAGTTGAAGACTTCCGTGTCGTCGCCATCTTGCTCAATAAGTGACAGATGACATATTGCCAGGTCACTAATTTATTTTTTCTTTCCTTTATTATATTTTCTAACGTTTATTTAAAAAAGTTAAATATATACTAAATTAAATTGCAACAGATTTTTTAAAGTACTTGTCCATCCTACGGACTAATTCGAAATAAGTTAACTCAACCCAAATACGTGATCTGAAACAGATACAATTCGAGTCAATATAGTAATAATCCCTACAAATAACGGTCAATAAATTAAAATGTTTATAGACTTACCACAATATTGTCATAAGTTTTATTTTCCTATTATTCGAGAATGAATGAAGAACGATTGACGAAAAAAGTGTATAAGGCAGTGTGAATGAAAGTGTTGGAAGGGTAGACCTAGGAGGACGTTTCTCGACCAAATCAGGGACGTCTTGAAAAAGGCCAGGTCAAGGTACCCTAAACCGAGCATGTATGAAGGGAATAATGAAAGTGGACGAAGCGAAACAAGTATGTAAGGATCATGTAAGTGGAAAGAAGTGGTCTCTGCCTACCCCTACGGGAAAGAGGCGTGATTATATGTATGTATGTATGTATTATAGGAAACCTGCAGAAAGTGATCAGATGATTTTGTGCTTTTTATTTGCACAACACTTAACTTACTTTCGATGATGATCACACATCGTGTATAAAATTTTGAAATAATTAATTCATTTATAGTCAATATCTTATACAGAGTTAGCATCTCACAAAAAATCTTTACTGTATATTCACGACGATATAATGATTGTGTATTCACCTACAAACGAAAATGAAGTATTCTGAGCCCATAATAACTAAATTTAAGCAAAAATCAATAATAAATATTAAAATCTAAACCTATGAAATAAATTTGAATAAATTTCAGAAAATATTTTCAATATGAAAGACGTTGACAAACAAATGTCTTTTTTTTTTTCTTCTATTAATTCATGGCTTCTTTTTATAGAATTCTGCTAGTATTTAATAATTTAATTTTAATCAATTAATAGTTAAATTAATTGTGCAAATCTGAGTTATATTATGTTTGTAATTATACTTTAAAGACCAAATCAAAAAAAAAGTTTAACACAGAATTAATATTTTTAGTTTCTTCTGATATAATATGAATTTTTGTATCTAATTTTTAAAATGGCAATCTGGAAGACAGATTGCTTCCAGAAAATAAAATTACATAACTATACTTATTTATAGTTTTATTTTATCTCACATACTAATCTAAAGTATATTCGAGTAATTTTGGTGCAACCTCTCAAATGTATGGGAATTTACCCCATAGGTTTGTGAGGCTTGAGCCAAAATTACTCGAATATGCCTTAAATAAAAAGTTCAAAGTTACAGAATACAAAGGTTTGAAATTCCCGCTAAAAAAGTTTTATATGGGCGCCCACCGTAGCGCTTTTAGTGTACACTCATAAACACGTGTTTCCGTTTTTTAGTATGAAGTTGGCGTTCTGCTCTGGGTAGAGAATAGAATAGAATAGAATAATTTTTTATTCAATATAGATTACATGTGTAATTCTTATTGAAAGTCATTTTTACTTTACCACTGGTTCGAAAACCTCTGTCCTGGGAAGAACCAGCAAGAAACCCAGCGGGACTTTTTTTAAAGTAAATTTTACATTAATGGTTGTACAAACTATTTAAGTACAAAATTTACTTTAGAAAGTGCTTAGTAGCGACCACCTCATTCCCAGGGTTATTATCAATTATATATTCATTTATACTATAATAACCCTTTTATACAGTTTCAGCTAACAAAACATTTAAACTTGTAATAGAGAGCCTGTACACTTTCCGGGACCTTGTTGTAATAGCGTATACATTGCCCCAAGAATGAATTACTGACTCTGTGGAGTCGAGAAACTGGTATCACTAGCTTCTGTGCTTGTTCTTAGTGTTTACAGAATGTATATCACTTTTTTACTAAAACTACCTTTGTTTTTGTGAACATGCATTAAATTTTCGTAAATATACTGAGGCCAAAGTTAATATATTTATTTCTTTAAATTTATCTCTAAGAGACTCTCTCGGTTTTAGGTTGTAAATAGCTCTAATGGCCTCTTCTGTAAAACAAAATAGTTTCTGAATCAGTTGCATTTCTATAGCAAAATCCCATAAGACATTATGCTATGGAAATAACTGAAATAAACTAGTCTAGCTGTCTCGACATTAGTGAGACCTCTAATCTTTTTTACAGCATAGGCTGCAGAACTTAGTCTGCTTGCTAGTTTGGAGTAATTGTGTTCTGTGACCATTGACAAAATCATGATTGTGTGCAGATTTTTCAGCTTTCATACAAAGTTGCATCACGTACTGATGTTAGAATGATATCAGTGTGACCATCTTTAAAATACAGATCCTACCTTACTTTGGTTCAAAACCTGCCAAATCCTGCCAAAGTCTGTAGTGAAAAATGCCTAAATACTGCCAACTTTATTTACACTGTAAAATTGTATTAAACTAAGAAAAGTAAAAAAAAAATTTAAATACTATATTTTATTAAATTAAAATTAAATATATCTTTCGTTGGTTTGAATGCAATGCACTCGCCATGCTCACCAATGCCTTGTTTAACGTGCAAGATAGACGCTACATGTTTGTTTATATCTAAATCTGGAAGACGCCACCTACTGTACAAACGTAGTATTATTTTTTCAACATCAATAAACTATTTTATGGAAATAGACACGGCAGACAATGATAAATGTATTTTCATTTTTTTAATTCGGTATATTAGTTTGAGAATTATGTATTCTCACATATTATCTAATTAATAAAAATTACATCATTCATTTCGAACGCCCGGGAAGGTATCTAACATGAGAAAATGAGGCATTGAAAATAGTGAGTTTAAAAGATACCTACTCACTATAGGTAAATAGGGAGTTAGGTAGGTATATTATACTTAGTAGGTGTTTCGCAGATGTGTTTTTTATTATTGTTAATTTTTACGTGTCACGTATTGAAAAGTAACATTTTTGAACGGAGCACCTTGTAACTTAGCCTGCTTATTACTACTGGCATACATTATCCTCAATTATTGATGAGGATGAAAAAAAAAACATGTTTGTTTTTTTTATTCAATTTTATTTCTACATACGTAATATTCTACATACGTAATACGTAAATAATAAAGGTAATTTAAAAACAAAAACCAACAAGAAGTATAAGGGTTATAGGTAAAGTGACCATACGTTCCGTTTTGAACGGGACTATCCCTTTTCTCGGTCACCTGTCCCGTTGTCCCCAAACAAAGCTCCGGGACACAAAATTGTCCCGTTTTCCGAAACCGAGCGAAAATTTAAAATTATGAAAAATAACCGAATGGAATAATTTAAAAGTTTCCGCAAAAACTCGTTGGATGGAATTATTCAAACTCTTTCGCACCAACAATCTTCAACATATTTTTTTTTTTTCATTTTAATCGAATATTATATATTTTATGTCTACCTGGTACAAATGCTCTAGTAGAAAAAGTATTTTTCTATTTTGAATAAATTGTGGACATCTGAAAAAAATTACTTACGGTTCCAGTTCTAAAGACGATGTTGATAACAAAGTTAACATTAAAAAAAATACCCAGAATTTTATTCTTATTTTAAATCATCACCAACTTTACTGACTAATATAAATATAATTAAAAAAATATGTTGCATTTAATAATTACTGTCTGAGGAACTTCGCTTTAATGAAGCTGGTGAACTGGTGATCGATTTTATTTTTCACAATTTGTAATAAAAATAATTATATTAATGTGAATACTAATTGTATAAAGTTACAGTTTTTCGAAATAAATAACATTAATAAGTTGTGTTTATTTTTATTGTTAACCTGCTTAACTGGAATTAAACCATGTCCCGTTTTGAGTTAAAAATAAATGGTCAGCTTAGTTATAGGGGTTTTTTCGTTGTAATTAAATGATGCCTGGGTAGGTATTAGTACCTACGTACCTACTACCTAGGTATAGGTACCTATTGTGATTAGTTATACTGGGTGGGTATATTCATACCTACTTAGATACTTTTTACCTAATTACTATACCTACTAAGATATTGTGGTTAGGTATTAGGATTATTTTAACTATATACTATACTGCTAATATTGACCAATGTAAATTATAATATTTGTCAAAATGTTAATTATGGATTCGAACCTTACATGCTAATGGTGCTTCATTTTTTTTTATTTGCATTTACTTCAAAAAAATACACACAAAAAGCTTATTCGCGCAGTAAAAAACTCAACAAATTTATAACTAATACAAAAAACTATACCCAAAACAAACAAATAATACTAACTAATAATAACTATAACCTATAACTAACCTAATAAGTAATAATGTTATCTACTGATAAGATGACGTAAGCGAGCATGTGCGCTGGCCGACGCGGTGACTAAGAGCAAGTCCACACGGCGCGTTGCGTTGCGTTGCGTCGTCGCAACGCAAATATTTTGATGCATAGCCGGCCACACAGGCGCTGCGCCATAGCAGCGTTACTACGACGCAGTCTTAACGTTCCGTCGGTGCAGCGGCGACGCACAGTTGCGGCAAGCATTTTGTAAAAACATCGCAGTCAGTCTGTAGGAAAGCATGGATTGAAAAGACGTTCAGCATTGCTCCTATTACTACGTCACCGCCGAAATCGACGCAAGATCACAAGACGGTATTGATCTGTCCTTCATTTCATTAAGAAATAGTAATAGAGAGTTTTTTTTGTTAGAATATCGGGAGTTGCTATTAGACGAAGAAGTTTTATAATTTTTTTAGAATGAGTGTATCCAGCTTCGAATGTTTATTGAAGTCCTTAGAACCACACATACGAAAAAACTATACTAATATGAGGAATCCAGTGGAACCAATAGAAACTGGGAATTACTTTAAGGTAAGAATTTATATAAGTAATGAAAAACATTTTGGTCTGTTTATTATATAATCAACTAATCAATATCAGTAATCAACTAACAAATAATCAGCAATTGTCATAAGTTTAAGTTTAGAGAGACTTTATCCAGTAATTACATATTTGAAAAATCGTATTCGGTTTCTTCACTTGCTTGAGATGCTTGATCTGGAGATGTAATTGAATTATTATAATCAGAATTGTATGTACTTTGAAAATTTGTTGTTTGATACCCATATGATAATGGTTGACGTTGATGTGAACACACATATGATGATGTTTGTCCATACCGCATTTCGTTTATAATTTGTATTACTTTACTTGGAAACTGAGAGTTTTCTCGGCAAAAAATCTTGTATTGATGGCAATATACCTCTGAAAATGGACATATGGCGATTTTCCAGCTCGTTGAGAAGTTTTAATCCTTCTCTTTCAAACTCATCTATTTGCATTGCCCTTTTGCGCGCGACTGGAACATAGCGCGGAGACTCGTCTACAGTAATTTCATCATTTATAGACGTAGATTCAGTGTTGCTTTCTCTAGGCGAGTTTAAGCTAGATTCGGTGGCATTTTGTTCCACTCTTCTCAAAAAAAGAAGTTGATTATATAAATGATACTTTTTCAGATTCGTAGCGCCCGAGCCCGATTTTGATGCTTCTTTTATTTTTTTTAAGTATCTGAAGAAATTATCTTTGATACTTCTCCATTTCTTCACTAAATCATTACCTGCAAAACCAATAACGTAACAATAACAAACGTAAACAAGATTTAATAAGTTATACTATACATCGTGAATTTTTGATTACCCGAGAAAATTTACTGATATATTCAGACATCGATAACAAACAACTTTCACTATGTGACCAACTCTGGAATCGCGAAAAAAATAACAGCTGTTATCTATAAAAGTGCAATACCTACTGAACCAAAATGTATGGAACAGCTGTTATTTTCGCGATTCCAAGTACTCATAGTGATTGTTTGTTATCGATGTCTATGACAATAAATTTCTCGGGTAATCAAATCACGAAACTATAAAAAAGAAAGAGTGCCTGATAAAAAAAATTAACCGACTTATAACTTGAGATCGGAATCTGCAGGTCATTCTCTTACAAACTGGGCCCCAATCGTATTCACCTGAATGCGGACCTGGAATGACCGACAGATTCCGACCTCTGCATGACACACAATACCTAATTAATTTTAATTTCCTTCATCAAGGGTCGCCTGGAAGAGATAACTTCAAGCGATAAGGCCGCCTTTAGTATTAATTAGTTCTTATGAGCAATAAGAATTTATCTATCTATCATAATTATTAAAATAATTGTTTTTATTTCAGATACCTAGGAAGTGGAATTCAATAACGGATTTACATTTGAAATTCAAACGGGAAAATCTACTATGCGTATATGATACATAGAGTTTTGTGCTATATGGACAAATCTTCTTCGAGACAACATCCCAGAACTGACAGTTGAAAGATTCCAAACAACAATACGAGGTGCCATCGACGGCAAACACATCCGCGTGTGTAATCCTGCAAACAGTGGCTCACTTTTTTGATTATAAAGCCTTCTTTTCGAGCTAGCTATTGTGGATTCAAATTACAAATTCATTTTGTCGACATCGGTGCATACGGAAAAGAATGCGTTCAACCGTGTTTCAAAATTCTAAACTGTACGAGCTAATGATTAACAACAACTTACCACTACCTCATCCCCAGCCACTCTCTGGTTTCAATACAACCGTATGTATTTGTAGGTGACGAAGCTTTTGGATTGAGCAAAATATTATGCGTCCATATGGTGGTCAAAATCTCGACTTACAACAAAAGGTTTTCAATTATCGTCTAAGCAGGGCCAGAAGATATGTCGAATGCGCTTTTGGGATTATGGCAAACAAATGGCGCATTTTCCAGAACCGATAGACGTGTCCTATAACTTCGCTACTGACATAATAAAAGCATGTTGTGTAGTAAACAATTTTGTCGCTGATCGAGATGGTTTTAGACAAAGAGATAAATTTGCTATAAGTGTTGATGAATTTCTCCCAATACAACCTGCAGATGAAGAACAGACAGCACCAATCTCATAAGACAGCATTTTGCGACCTATTTTATGACTAGAGGAACTCTGCTTGGCAGCTAAATAAGGTATAATACTATTTATTTAAAAACATTAAATATGTATACTGTAAACTCACCAACTTTGTTTTTTCGTTCAGGTGTGAAATTCTCGTAATCAGGAAATAAAACTTTTGATATTTGTTCCCAAGCTTTTGTTTTAAAATTTTTATTTTTAAAATCTACGTGTGACTTGTCCCTTATAATTTCCCTTTTCTGAATCAATGTAATGAAGTAATCCATGTCAATTTCTTCAATGGTACTCATTTTACCCTGCAAATAAAACTGAATACAAAAGTACGTAAAAAATAAAAAATGAATATGTATCCTCCCTATCAACGCACAAGCAACTGAGCGCTGCCGCTCCGACGTCGCAATGAGTACACCCCCTCCCGCTTCGTCTCGGGGGCTGCTGTCCGTCATGTGTGCGTTGCGCCGACGCAGCGCGCCGTGTGAACACCTTGATTATTTGTATGTAAAACGACGCAGTGACAGCGCTACGTCAACGCAACGCTGACGCAACGTGTTGTGTGGACCTACCCTAACGACACAGATATCACCTTCAAGAGCTTGCCGCTCACTGACTCCCGCTACCCCGTGGGCAGTGAATACGCCCAGATTTTAAAATCATTTCTTAATAAAATCAATCTTTTTTTTTTGTGTCAATCGCAAAATAAAATAATGCTTACTCTTTGCTTACTTCTTTAAAAAAAATTGGATATGACTATTATGGAATCAATATTATGTAGAAATTTAATGTGTTTTTTATTAATGATTTCTTATATTTACGCGAACACTATTATTGATTAAACTATTTTTACGGAGGTCGCGCTTATTAACTTATTTTCCGACGCCAGGCATAGCACTAGGAACATGGGATTGACGTCCCAACGTCGTGTTAATACGAGTAGCTTGGTCCGATCTACGCAGCTTTCTGCAGATCGGACCAAAATTAATAATTAAGAAAGCTGAAGGTACTCCGTATTAACTTTGACATTGGGACGTCAATCACCTCAGTCCCCCGTGACCATGGGTGCTGTAAAGCACCCGAAACGTCGGGAATTAATAAAATAAGTTAATTAAACGCGATATAATCCGTAAAAGTAGTTTAATTCAATGTGTTTTTTATTAGTTGTTATATCTTTTTAATAGAAAGTAGATAGCTCCTAAAAACCGCAGAAATAACAACTAGCGCGACATTTTGCTCAACCATGCGCCTTAAATAAGAAACATACATCAATGTTATGTAGAATGCACTTGGGTCACTGTTGTAATTCGGTTCACCTTGTTAAGCTTTATATTAAAAATTCTTCTATATGTGAGTGTGGTTTAGATATTGGTGACCTCAAACATATTTTCTTCTCGTGTCCTCTATATGATCATACTTCATAATTTAACACTTTGGTAAAACTTAAAATACCTCTAGGTACCTACAGAAATTCGTTCTCTTTTAATTTATTCTAAAAATAGTAAAAATGTTTTCAATTGTCTTATGGAATATTTACATTCAAATAATATTAAGTTATAAAATTTTATTCATTATTTAGCATTTAATAGTCTTTATTTAGTTTTATTTAATATTTTTAATGTGGTAATGAGTTCACTTTTATTTTAATTCTATATAATATTCTTTATTTAAGTATTTAATAAACTTCAGTACAAGTCATTTCACTCTTCATTAGTTCTTAATTTTATTCGGTTTCATAATCATAGTTTTCATTTTTATTGTTGGTCGTTTCTTATGCTGGGGCTACACCAACGAGAAATGCCGTTAATTATCGCGTTGATGGGCGTTGAATGTAGGTGTGGCCACGCTTAACGTGATAATTTTACAACGGCATTAACAATGCCGTTTGCCGTTGGGCGATAACTCGAGTGGCGGTACATCAAAGAGATTAACGCACGATTTAACGCGTTGAAGCGGCCACACTACGTTTGTCCTATTGTGCACGGTGAGCGCAACGGATCGCACGTATGGTATGATGAGTGGTATAATGAAAAAGTTATTAACGTTTCTTGAGATTCTGCAAACAGAGCCATGCTTAGGCAATGATAAAATATATTCATATAATAAACATTTACACTCATCAAATATAGAATATTAGCGTCAACGTTCATCTTGCTTGAAATTCAAGGAATATTAACGTAAAGTGACCACACGTCCCGTTTTTAACGGGACTGTACCTTTTCTCGGTCACCTGTCCCGTTGTCCCCAAACAAAGCTCCGGGACGCAAAATAGTCTCGTCTTCGTTTTCAAAAAATTTTAAACTATGAAGTTCGTCAGACACGAACGGTGCGAGAGCGGGACCGACCAAAAAATAACCGAATGGGATAATTTAAAAGTTTTCGCAGAAATTCGTTGGGTGGAAGTATTCAAACACTTTCGCACCAACAATCTTCAACATAAATTCTTTTGCATTTTAATCGAAAATATTTTATGTCTACCTGGTACAAATGCTCCAGTAGAAAAACTATTTTTCTATTATGAATAAATTGTGGACGTGTGAAAAAAATCACTTACAGGTTCCAGTTCTCAAGGCGATGTTGATAACAAAGGTCGATGTAAAAAACTTGCCCAGAATTTTATTCTTATTTAAAATCATTACCAACTTTATTAAAGCAAATTTGTTCCACTGACAAATATAAATATAATTAAAAAATATGTTGCATTTAATAATCACTGTCTGAGGAACTTTGCTTTAATGAAGCTGGTGAACTGGTGATTAATTTTTATGTTTCACTATTTGTTATAATAAAAATAATTTTAATTAATGTGATTATAGTTATAGTGAACACTAATTGTATAAAGTTACAGTTTTTAAATAAATAACATAATATTTATTTATTGTTAACCTGCTAACTGGGGAGTATAAATTAACCCATGTCCCGTTTTGAGTTAAAAAATAAATGGTCAGTTTTTTTTTTTTTTTAGGAGAGGGGGCAAACGAGCATGCGGCTCACCTGATGGTAAGTGATCTACCGCCCATGAACAACTGCAACACCAGGGGAACCAGAGAAACAGATGCGTTGCCGGCCTTTTAAAAGGAGTAGGCTCTTTCTTGAAGGTCCCTAAGTCGTATCGGTCCGAAAAATCGCTGGTGGTAAACTATTCCACAAGGAAGTTGTGCGAGGAAGAAAACATCTTCTAAATCGCACAGTGGTGGACCGCCAATCATCCAGATGGTGTGGATGGTATCGGGAGTTCTGCCGCGATGTGCGTTCGTGAAATGTGGCGGCTGGGATTAATAAATGCGAAAGAAAATGCAAAGAGATGCAACATCTCTTCGCAGCGCCAATGAATTGAGCCGATCGGAAAGGACTCGGTCGTCGACGATTCGAGCCGCTCTGCGCTGGATGCGGTCAAGTGGAAGGAGCTGGCACTGGGGAGCCCCAGCCCAGAGATGGGACCAGTATTCAATGTGAGGCCGAACCTGCGCCTTGTAAAGTTGCAGGCGTTGTGCCGGCATGAAACACTGTCCCGCTCTGCTGAGCACGCCAAGCTTTTAGAGGCCAATTTGCCTCTTCCAAGTGACCGCGAAACTGCACGTCACCTCGATATGTCGACGCCGAGAATTCCGATACTGGCTGAGGCAACAAGAGAGTGCCTTGAAACTGAGGAGATACGACAAAGGGGTTCTTTTAGGTAAACGCGCAAACTTGTGTCTTCTGAGGATTAAACTGACTAGATTTAGTCGCCCCAATCCGAGACTTTGTTCAGCAAAGACTCGACTTCAGACACAAGTTTGTTCCGGTACTCGGTGACGTTTTCCTGAGAAATATTCGCACGGCCGGCGTATAGAGCATCACCAGTGCTATCATCCGCATAGCAACGAATGCTACCGGTTTGCAACATATCATTGATATGCAGAAGAAACAGCGTTGGTGATAGCACGCAGCCTTGTGGAACACCATCGTTAATAGGCTTGTAGTCGGAGCATGCATCGTCTACAACGACCTTGATGCTCCGATCTGCAAGAAAGCTGGTGATCCAATTGCACAATTTCTCGGGAAGCCCAGGAAGGAGCTTCGTAAGAAGCGCTTTGTGCCAAACCCGATCGAAAGCCTTCGCAATGTCCAAACTAACGGCCAATGCCTCCCTTGACTCTACTGCCTGCCCATCTATGAGTCAGGTAGACCAGAAGATCACCAGCTGATCGACCCCGACGAAAACCGTATTGGCGGTCACTAATCAGCTGGTGATCCTCAAGGTACCGCATGAGCTGGCAGTTTATAATGGATTCCATTATTTTGAGAACAAGGGGGTTGAAATCAGAAACCGGTGCCAACTCCGCACACGTCCTCAGCACAATTGGGGATTCTGTCAGGCCCACTCGACTTGTGGATGTCCAGGAGAGGAGTGCCGGGACCGAGCGCTGTGAGAACCGAACATCCGGCATGGAGCACTCACACCGCGGGATGGCTGGCGGTGTGTTCTCCTCGTCATCAAGAGTCGAGTTGGACGCAAAAGTGAGCCAAAAGGTCGGCTTTCTTTGCGGCGTGGGCCAGTGAGTCGTCCTCCTGTGCAGAGATGGTAGTGATGGCTTACAGAAATTCCTTGGACAGCCTTGGCGAGAGACCAGAATGCACGGGTTCCCGAAGGAAGGCGAACTAGTTTCGCCAATTCTGCCTATGTGCTCTGACTTTGCCTTGGCAATAACACTTTTGAAGGACCTGGAGGCGAAGTTATACTTCTTTTTAAGCATGCTGGTGTTTACATCCCGAGCCGCCGAAGCCTCAGCCCAGGCCTGATAGCACTCCTGCTTACTGCGTAATGCAGTCTTACAGGAGCGACCAAACCAAGGCTGCGATCTGCCTCCGATGGGTACCACAGATGATGGAATAAATAGTTCCATTCCCTACACCACATCAGTGACAGAGTCAGCAACAGCGCTGGGATCATCCGGCGAGAAGCAAACCCGCCCCCATGGGTAGGATGCAAAGAAAGACCGCATTCCGTCCCAATCCGCCGACCTGTAATGCCAAACACGGCGGCAACCTGCAGAACGCAACCGCGAGGGGAGCGTGAGTAGCACCACACTCCGGATCAGACAATGGTCCGAAGAGCCAGGCATCGACGGAAACCTGATATCCGTCCGGATGAGAGGTCAGCAGAAGGTCCAACAGGAAGGTGATGATCCTCCACATCTGGAATCCGCGTAGGCGAAGTAACCAGCTGTGTCAGACCATATGCCAAGGCAAAGTCATAAACAGATCTCCCGCATGATCGGTTAAACGTGACCAAGCCATTCGGCGTGGTGGGCGTTAAAATCGCCAAGGATCACGATCTCTGCGGATGGGACCTGTTGTAGCAAGGAATCTGTAGCCATTTGACGTGGTCGATGAGTCGGTCTGTTTCGGCATTACCGCTATGGGACCTATAGAGGCACCCGTAGACGCGCGGATGGTCGTCGCTATCTACGCGTAGCCAAAGGATGGACAGGTCCGAACCTTCAAGACTGCCGAGGCGTCGAGAACAGATGTCCTCTCTGACGTATACGCAAACTCCAGCCCGAGGCACAAAGGTGTTCCAATTTGTACCCCGGTAGAGAGAGATACGAGTATCAGCCGGAAGGACACCTGCGTCTCGGTCAGAAAGAGCAAGGCCGGCTTCGCCGTCTCGAGATGGTAGTGGACGGCGTTTAGGTTCGAGTGAAGTCCCTGATGTTGCAAATCCACGGATAGCGTGGCGGGGTCGCCTGGTCTTGTTGCTCAGTTTGCCCCGAGCAGTTATTGTTTTGAGCGAATTTTCCCCCAGAATACGCGGGGCAGCCTGAGCACCCACGCTCAGGAGTGGAGTAGCATGGTCGTGGATGCTCAGCGAGGATTCTCCAGGGTGCTGGTACCTCCTGGGTAGTCTAAAATTTAATTCACTACCATGTTGATGGGGGAATTGGGCCTCGGTCACCTGCACTCACCAGACGAAACGCAAAAGCAGAGCTTCCACTTCACGCCGGTATTCTGTGAGGTCGTGGTACTAACCCGGCTCGAGCCTGCCCATACGTGCAACAGCAAAAGCTGCTGCGTGGCTCTACCACCGTTAAAATTTACATTAATGCTAACTTTAACGCCGTTCAACGGCATTTGAAATTGAAATGACGTTGACCGTCCAAGTGTGGCCACTCACTTTATCGCGTTAAAATTAAGGCAATAATTGTTGCGTTTATGGGCATTGACGTTTCTCGTTAGGTGTGGCCCCAGCATAACAAGCGTAGACAGATTTATTGACTGGAGGTTGGCAGTAATTGTAAGGTTGCCATAATAAAAAAAAATTGTGTTATTGGTAATGGTAAAAAACAAATCAATCAGTGTGACCATATGTGGCAGATTCCTGCCATTTAGGCAGGATTGGCCTCTTATTTTAGCCTCTGGCATGATCGGTTGACGTTTTATAAAACCTGAGAATATTTGGCAGTATTGGGGTGTTAGAAATAGATTTCACTATGGCAACTTAAAATGCCGAAAATGGCAACCCTAGGTACTTCGCCAGCATGTGAGGGATTTCTTTGTACTCCTAGTGTTATATTTGTATCACATTGAATAAACAACTTTAAAAGTATGTGTGTAAAGTTGATAACCTTAAAACGAGTATTCAGAAACACGAGCTTATGGTTAATAATATATCATAATATCTTGTTAGCGATATCTTGTTAATAATATTTCGTGGACGATAGTAATTATTGGTGATGGTAATGAAGCGAAAATCTGAAAGAGAGTATAGACCGGAGTGGGAGTAAGGTCCTTTATTTTCATCGTGGATCTCCAAAGCTAAAGATGATCAGATCCAAATTGGCATCCCGGTTATCCGGCTTTATAGGAGCATGCTGCTACTAGTAAACATCAAAAAAAAAACATCCGTTAGTGTTGTGGAACATTCGATTGGAACGAAGTTCCTTTCGTAGTATATTATTATTGATTAACAAATACAAATAAATGAATTACTAGCGTCTATTAAAATGAGGCGTCATTTAAAATAAAATAATATTTCTTTCATGACAAGATAAGAAAAAGTGCGAGTGAGATGGATATTATTCCATCTCGCTTCCTTATAACCGCCAAGGCCGTCTACACTACGTCAGAAGGGGTCGTGACGGAAAAATCTTACATTTTTTCTCGCCTACTCCCCATCCGCCAAATTCGTACCGTCCGATAAGGAACTTCGTTCCAAAAATATGAGTGGATTCAGCATGCGAAAGAATATTCTCTCAAATAAATTTAATTAGGACAAAAACACGAAACAGATTTAGATATAAACAAACATGTAGCGTCTATCTTGCACGTTAAACAAGGCAAAACATAAAAAAAGCATAGCGAGTGCATTGCATTCAAACCAACGAAAGAAAGAGCCATGCTGCAGCTATATTAGTAGTATAGTTGTAGTACGAATGGGTCGGCTCGACCGGGGAAGGACCACGCTCTCACAGAATACCAGCGTAAAATAGCAGCTTAACACTGCTGTGTTTCGTATGGTGAGTGTAGAGAACTGGAGACCCTTTTTACTGGAAAAGAGACATTCCATCTTAGTCCTCACGGGTGACAACGCATCCGCATTTTGATTCTTTATTGAAGATAGATGTAGATGTCTATGGGTCACAGCAACCACTTACCATCAGGTGGACTGTGTGCTCGTTTGTCACCCTATCCTATAAAAAAAAAATTAATAAAATATAGCATTTAATTTTTTTTTCTTAGTTTAATACAATTTTACAATGGTAAATAAAGTTGGCAGTATTTAGGCATTTTTCACTACAGACTGGCAGGATTTGGCGGGTTTTGAACCAAAGTAAGGTAGGATCTGTATTTTAAAGATGGTCACACAGATATCATTCTAACGCTCTTGGTTTGGCCTAAAGGTCTAGATACCAGGCCATAAACTCCAAAAAAAACGCTCTTGGTAGAGAGTAATTGTCATATATATACAGTAATCTATGGTAATTGTGTTCTGTGCATAGACTGATGCTCGGGCTACACTAACGAGAAATGCCGTTAATTATCGCATTGATGGGCGTTGAATGTAGGTGTGGCCACCACTTAACGCGATAATTTTACAACGGCATTAACAATGCCGTTTGCCGTTGGGCGATAACTCGAGTGGCGGTACATCAAAGAGATTAACGCACGAATTAACGCGTTGATGCGGCCACACTACGTTTGTCTCATTGTGCACGGTGAGCGCAACGGGATCGCACGTATGGCTATGATGGAGTGGAATAATGAAAAAGTTATTACGTTTCTTGAGATTCTGCAAACAGATCCATGCTTAGGCAATGATAAAATATATTCATATAATAAACATTTACACTCATCAAATATAGAGTATTAGCGTCAACGTTCATCTTGCTTGAAATTCAAGGAATATCAACGTAAAGTGACCACACGTCCCGTTTTTAACGGGACTGTCCCTTTTCTCGGAAGCTCCGGGACGCAAAATAGTCTCGTTTTCCTGAACCGCGCGAAAATTTTAAACTATGAAGTTCGTCAGACACGAACGGTGCGAGAGCGGGACCGACCAAAAAAATAACCGAATGGGATAATTTAAAAGTTTTCGCAGAAACTCGTTGGGTGGAAGTATTCAAACACTTTCGCACCAACAATATTCAACATAAATTCTTTTGCATTTTAATCGAAGTTTTTTAATTTAAAGAAATTTTAATCGAATTTAAAATCATCACCAACTTTATTAAAGCAAATTTGTTCCACTGACAAGTATAAATATAATTAAAAAATATGTTGCATTTAATAATTACTGTCTGAGGAAATTTGCTTTAATGAAGCAAATTGAACTGATGATTAATTTTTATTTTTCACAATTTGTTAAAATAAAAATAATTATAATTAATGTGATTATAATTATAGTGAACATTAATTGTATAAAGGTACAATTAATGTTCACTATAATTATATTCACAGTTTTTAAATAAATAACATAATATTTCTTTTATTGTTAACCTGCTAACTGGGGAGTATAAATAAACCCATGTCCCGTTTTGAGTTAAAAAATAAATGGTCAGTTTACATTAATGCCATCTTTAACGCCGTTAAACGGCATTGAAATTGAAATGACGTTGACCGTCCAAGTGTGGCCACTCACTTTATGGCGTTAAAATTAAGGCAATAATTGTTGCGTTTATGCGCATTGACGTTTCTCGTTAGGTGTAGCCCCAGCATTAGAATATACTGGCGTATAGACACCCCCCCTACCCCAGCCTACGAATTTGTAGTGTATATAAAATAAAAAATACTGACAGACGTATTTTAAATAGCACATCTCAAAAATATTAATTATATAAATTGCACCCATGTAGTTTATAAATAAAAAATAGGTAAAGATTGCTCACCTTATAAGATAGATATAACTTCAAATAATTAGAATTGGGTGCTTTTTGCAATATGAAAAAACTGCACCCTGCTTGTATATAATTGCACCATCGTTAAAAATTCATAAAATGCAACATTAAGTGTAAAAAAAAAAACAAATTTGTTAATTCTCAACAAAGAGTGTATAATGACTAGGTGTAAGAGGCGGGACTTCCTTAGTCACAGAACACAATTACTTTCTACTGAGAGAAGAATGCCAACTTCATACTAAAAAAAAGAAACACGTGTTTATACATGTACACTACAAGCACCACGGTGGGAGCCCATATAAATTTTTTTAACGGGAATTTCAAACCTTTGTATTCTGTAACTTAAAGGGCGCCAAGTTACTTTACCAACATCAAGGCATGACATTTAATTACCCCCACCCTACACCAGCCTACGAATTTGGAGTGTATATAAAAAAAAATCTGACCTATGTAGTTTATAAAAAAAAACAGGTCACACGTGGTGGAAGTGAATCCTTCAGAAAACTAAACTTCGAGAGAATGCGACGAATGCAGAATATCAAGAGTATGATAATTGTAGGGTTTATTTATTATAATATTGTTACCAACTTTAAAATTATTTTGAATTTTATTTTACATAATATATTACATTAAATATTAAACAGACTCCAAGTTTTCAATTTCAACAATTGACGCGAGTACCTTATGGTCACTAAAGTATGAATATTATTTTAATACGATAATTTTTAATCACAAGTGCGGCTTAAAATATACGATAATAGTTTAAATTTATAGCAAACAAACGTTACAATCTTTATTTATAGACATATAGAGCCTAAATTTTAGTGTAATAAATCAATAGGTTATTTTCTTTCGAGTAAAACTTTGTTGTAGCGCCAATTAAAATGTATGTTAACCATCTTTAAAGCACCGCACAAAGACGAGACCGAGATAATAGGAAACACCTTTTTTTTTTAATAATAGAAATCGTAAGTAAGCGTAAGGGTTAAGGACCAGAGGATAAGCTTCCTAACAACGTCCAAAATGTATACATATTTTGATAGGGTTGTCATCTGATGCATGTGAAAAATTTAAGGAAAAAACAAAAATATTGTATAGTATTAAACAACATGTGTATTCCTTGTAACTTAAATTAATAAAATAACATGTCTATTACTGTTTTGAGAATTTCCTTGTATTACAGAAAAGGGTAATTTGTGCAATTTACAATTAAAAACCGCGCGAATCTTTTCGAGAGAATTTCAAGGAAATAGGTTTTCTCACATAAGCTTCACATTATATATTACTATCAATATAATTTTCGTAAGACAACTTATTCATGAGTACAAAAAAATCAGCGATCTGCATGATGGACAAACTAGAAACCGCAATGAACTCCGCCTCAAAAAGGTCCGAAATTTATTCGTGAAAATTAGTGTGCTCTTCTATAATAAAATTCTGCAATCCATTTTGAGCTTGCCCTTATACAAGTTTGATAAAAGAGCGTGGATTTGATTCGCTCCAACTATGCTTGGGATTGCAGTTAATCATGTCAATAATTATAATTATTGTAATTTTTAATTTTTTTAAAAAGAGCAACCGCCTATATCCTATTTTGCATATATAAAGGTATGATAAATCTTGCTTATACAGAACAGTAATTATTTACTAGATAAATCTATATTGTCTTATTTTATAACACAAAATCTCTAAACTTAACTCAAACTGTAATCAAATTAATAAATTAATTGATCTTTAAAATCATGAAATATTGTTAGTTTATTTATTTAAATACGGACGACCAACAGCCCTTTCGTTCATACCCTGACTGAGCCGGCGCGGCGCAATCAGGTTTGTAGTTTGTACCCAGACGGACCGTGGGTGAACCTGTCGGTGAGAGCTCATGCACACATCGCTGCGCTATATATGGCGCAGCGATTTGTGTGTACTATTGTACTCTTATTTGGTTTTATTAACTTTTTGCACTTAATATTGCATTTTATGGGTTTTTAACAATGGTGCAGTTATATATTCAAGCAGGATTCAGTTTTTTCATGTTGTAAAAAGTACCCAATTCTAATTATTTGAAGTTATATCGACATTAAAAGGTGAATGATCTTTACATATTTTTTATTTATAAACTGCAAAGGATCAGTTTAAATAATAATTAGTTTTGAGATTTGCTTTTTAAAATACGTCTGTCTGTATTTTTTTTATATTCACTTCAAATTTATAGGCTGAGGTAGGGGCAGTAATTAAATGTCATGTCTTGATGTTAGTAAAGTAGCTTGGCGCCCTTTCAATCATTTACTTTTACTAAGGAATTCCCGCTCCGTAAACCTAGTGATTATATACTCTTTGTCGACACTTAACAAATTTGGTTTTATTAAGTTTTTGCAGTTAATATTGAACTTAATGCATTTTTAACGATGGTGCAATTATATTCAAGCAAGGTGCAGTTTTTTCATACTGCAAAAAGTACCCAATTCTAATTACTTGAAGTAATATCGACGTTATAAGGTGAGTGATTTTTAACTATTTTTTATTTCCAAACTACACTGGTGCAGTTTAAATAATTAATATTTTTGAGATGTGCTATTTAAAAAACGTCTGTAAATAAAAAAAATATACATATACTCCAAATTCGTAGGCTGGGTAGGGGGGGTCGTATAAACCACCTGACAGCCCGAAAACGCGTGACCAATTTTGATTTGGCATTGTGTGCGTTAGCTAGTGATGTACATTTTACTTACAAGGACTATCGAAAAATGATTGTTAAGGAAGCGGTAAAAAGATTTAAAAAAATTGTTTAGTGCACGAAGTTAAATAACTTCAAAAATTAACTGAATTTTACCATGATAGTACTAAAATAATTAAAAAATATTCATATAACATGTTCCTGGGAATAATAATTGGATTTTAATTCAAATGTATAAAATCCCAGGTGACTTTACCGATAAACTTAAAAAACTCCTCAATTACTCGTATCAGATCGGAAGGTTGTATTTTCGAGCTATGATCTTTGGAGAAAAATATTTACTGCCGTGGGTAGTTTCCCGGGAATTTCTTTTTTAACATATTGTTAATATAAATAGGTAGATACTTAACTAATTATATACCTATTTATATTTTATAAAATGTTTTGCTGGGGAAATAAAACACTGGGACACGGAGTACATAATGACTGATTTATTTTTCATATAAGTATTACTTTTGACAAACATTAAATAATTAATAATTAAATACATTCTAGAAGTTTATTTTATCATTCGACTTAAATATGAATGTAAACTTAATAATTTAAGTAAGGAAACTTGTAGGAATCAGTTAAATAATATTGCTCTGTTTAAAGGCCAATATGTTTATGACGCTTCATTATGCTTCATGTTTATATTCTTTCATCTGTCCCTGAAAAGTATAAAGTAATAATAAACTTATTATCATTTTAGCTGCATGAATTTTAAAAACATAATGATCTTAACAGAGTAAAGTGCACCAAGTGTCTGAGGATACAGATGCACTCTCTATTCTCTCAATCTCGGTATGTTAAGAAAATGGTCACTCATTCATGGACTGACCGCGGCAAGTGCAACTTAATCTCGCAGATCTTTTGATCCGCGCAGCTATTACTTATCCACGAGTTCTCTCTCTACGACTAACGCTGTAGGATGAACCACGCTATTTAAGCCCTCGGCACAATGTCGTCGGCCATCAAGCATGAATGGGGCATCGAGCGTTTTATCAAATACTATAGAATTTATACTATCGCGTCTCATGCGCGGGCGTCTAGTGGCGCTTCAGGACTATCACTAAATATCTATAACTAACTACGCTAAAAGTTTTATCATTGTGACTTGGGAATATAATCCGAAGCTCCGCTTCTATATTTTAAACAGTAAGTATATCACATTGACGAAGTCTTGAGAATTTACCTGTGAAATGTGCAATTATCAGGATTGTTTCTATTATTAACATCACAGTCACTCACAGAAGAAGTAACCATTTTGGAAAAAAGTAACTTACTAAAAATAACCACTATTACACTCTGAAAAATTACAAAATATCTAGGAGCTATTTCTTGCGTGCCGAATTGTGACGACCTGTCATTCAAAATCGGTTACAGAGTCATGAGATTTGGTATCCTTTTCTATCTTGCATTTTGCCATAAGGAATTTTCTTCTCCCTTGCACACTATGTTGGTCTATACGCCAGTATATTCTAAGTCTATGGTTCTGTGGTACAGTTGATCAGTACCATTGAGTTATATGTACTACGTGCGTAGTACATATATATCAATGATCTTGGAAAAAAGGTCTAGATACCAGGCCATAAACCCAAAAAAAAAATATATCAATGATCAGTACCTTTAGGGTTATATATGTTCTGTGGTCGTTATTCTTCCCTTTAGGGTTATATAATATGTTCTGTGATCAGTACCAGGGGTCAACTTTGTTCTACGAACATGTAGTGGGCTAGAAAACAAGAGAGACAACAACACCAGAGTAAAAGAGATGAATTATACAATGTTATATGTATATGATTATGACGTCACAAGAAAAATGTCTGCCGGCGTTCGCGCATCATTTTATCTTGTACAATACGGCCGACGTATCTTGGCGAGTCCGACCTTCGCGCAGAAGGTTGCGCAATAGCTTTTTTAAGGAACAAAATGGTGGCATGAGGCGACGTACGGGGGGCGGTGGTCTAGGCTAGAGATTGACCATAAGTAAACACAATCGACCCTTTAGTCATAAAATATCGCAATCGATTAGTTTTATTTAGAAGTTATTGATTTTTGTTTATATAAGATATTAAACGAAATAGATTTACAAATATAGTGAATTTTGTTGATAATAAACAAGATTTCGACTTAAATAAAAAAAAAAACTAAAACATATTATTTTCTCAGCTGAAAGACATAATGTACTTAAATATCAATTATCTATTAACGTCTTCTTGAGTAACGACTATTTGAGAAAATTTAGAACCTCCTTATAAATTGCAAATAAATATATTTTGTCTTAATTTTAATCGATTTGAATAAAATCGATTAAACAACACCCTCAGGCACGCGTGTTGGACATCCCTTTCTGGTTACTTCGTAAAGCTTCGTGCTTATTCGGCAATGCTCGGTACACGGTAATATTTCTCAGTCACACGTTAGCATTGGTGTCGTGTTCGTGTCGCTATCTCTGTCTTGAGCACAGTCGGTTACAAAAGTTTTCGTTGTTATTGTTGTTTGTTTTTATTAATAGTGTTAAGTTTGTTTTGTTTGTTTTATTTGTTTTATTTGCAAGTGTCAGTTAGCACTTATATTATTCGCCAAACATGCCACCAAAACAAAGAATTTCCCCCCTCAGCGACAGTGATTAAATAATAATAAGTGTAAATAAATAAAAAGTATTAAATGTAAATAATATTGTATGTGTTTGTGATAAAATCTGCCCCTATCGAAAGGTGAGGTATCAAATTGAATCTTTAATTTATAATGTCTCCAAAGTGTTTTGATATTTTGGTCACTGTATTAGGAAATTTTATTTGTACATTGGTATATATAAAAATGACAATAACAGTTTTCTTCACGAGTGTTCATGCGCTAAACTTCGCAGAGCCTATATTCAGACTCGCCAAGATACGTCGGCCGTATTGTACTTATGTTTATTTGTAATAAATAAATAAACTAGTTCCATTTAATTCTACATACATTGTTAACGTTGAGTTGAGTTTGCTCCTCCGTGGCTGTGTTTGGGTGAAATTAAGTGTGTGTTGTGAGATATAGACTCGGTGTTGAGACAGTGACTCTTGTTTGAATTTGTGTTTAATTTTCGCGATGAGTTCGCAGAAAGAAAACACTAGAATCTGTAGCATGTGTGTGATCTTCACCTTCTATAGATTCCAGCATCATTTTGCATCGGTTTCCGAAACCTGGCTCAAAAATGCTCTGCGGTATGTATACCTACATAAGTACTTCCGTGCTATTCGTTTTAGACGACCTACAATACCATATTTATTGTTTATGCAGCTTCAAGCAACCACAGATTAACGTAATTTGTATATGTCGTGGCTCGTGGCCATATAGTAAATTGATCACTTCATGATGTGGTCGACCATTTCATGAAATTGTCCCGTTTCATGATGTGACTTGCTAAGACTGGCCATATCGTTTGAACGTCAACGTTTAATGATATGGCTATGTACATATGGCCCATCATGAAACATGACCATTTCATGAAATGGTTGACCTCATCATTAAGTAATCAATTCTGATATAGCTACGACAAACATAATATATCTAATATATTTGATACACTTTGATAAATTCCTAACTTTCGTTGCCAAAAATCATCAGGTACTTAACTATTCTTGCTTACACCATTCCTGTATTTAATATTACATCCTATACATCTCTTTCAATCAAAGGAAATACAGAAAGTTTAGGTTGTTATTTAGATAAAAATTAAATAAGAATATTATATGTTTAATTTTAATATTTTTTTATATTCCAGCTGTGAATTATGGGCAAAGTATTGCTTTCCAAACGAAGCCTGGTCTTCACCAAAATTCCAGGATGAACTTCATAAAAAACATAAGATGCTTTGCAGCAAACATTTTGAAAGCACATGCTTTAATGAGAAGAAGTTGTTCAGAACAGCTGTACCTGGTGTTCAATGCTACACCAATGCAAGGTTAGTAAAATTAACACTTGAAAAGCATATTTGAAGCTATTTACATTGCAGATAAATACAGACTTTATGTTATGTGTAACACATAATATTATGCAGCAAAATGATGATGTTGTTAACATGAAATTTAAGGAAATGTTATAACCAGTTACACACAAGAGCTATACTCGGGCCATTACAAACATGCAAAATGAGTTATAAATTATAAGGATCATAGGAATGTGAAACTCGTTATTAATAAAGGAATGCCGCTTGCACTAAAAAATATTCTGTATTTTATCCTTGACTTCTCTCTTGCACTTTATTACCTGTTATCAACTATATTAACAAATCCTTTTTTACTATAACACAACACTAGGCAGTTCCATAAGGTCTGTAAGTGCAAGTGAGAGGTCTGATAATAATGATTTATGACTCAGTTTACAGGTTTGTAATGGCCCAAATAAAATATAATTATATATTAATACATATTTGCTTACCTCAACTATGACTTATTTTAATTTAAGGATTTGAATTAATTTATTTAAAATATGTTAACCTTTCATTTTCAGGCTACAACATTTTCTAATATGCCAGATCAACCTGCCATATTTGAACCTGTTGCCGTTGCCGGCCCATCCAGAATTTATCCTTTAAGAGAACATAATGCAAACATTATCACTCCAACCAATTATTCAGGAATGCTTGTGTGCAAGTCTTCAAAACAAGAAGGTGATCAGAAAAACAAAATGTTGATAAGGAAACTGAAAAGTAGCATGAACAAAATATATAGATTACAAAAAACCATAAAACATTTAAAAAATGAAGCATATTTAAATGAAACTTGTAACTGCTGGATAGCAACAGTCAAACAGTAAAAAAAATCCTCAATAAAAATATGAGTTCATCATTTACACTGTTACTGCAAGGAGAACTGCAGAATTATAAGAGGAAGAAACCTGGGCGCAGGTGGAAGATGGAAGCTAAAATATTAGCACTGAGGCTCTACAAAAGGTCACCAACATGCTACAAGTTATTGAGGAGAATGATTTGTTTACCAGCACCCAGCACATTAAAATCCCTCTTGAGTAGATTTAAGATGAATGTGGGGACACACAAAGCAACACTTACAGTGTTGAAAAACATGACAAAAAACTTTGGGCCATCAGAACGAGAGTACATATTGTTGTGGGATGAAATGTCCTTAAGAAAAAAATTATGGTACAACTCAAAGGTGGATCATATTGAGGGTTTCCAAGACCATGGTACACAAGGTAGATCTCCACAGGCAGCTTCATATGCCCTTGTATTTATGGTAGTTGGAGTTAGGAAGCAAATTAAGCAGCCAGTGGCTTATTATTTATCTAGTGGGTTTGTCACAGCTGACAGACTATCTGCTTTGATTAAGGAGGTATGCATTTCTTCTTCATTTTGAATGATAATCATGCTTATTTAACTCTTTGATAAACTATGTCACCAATCTGCCTTAAAATACTTTCAGGTCTTAAATTGTGTTGCTTTAATGCTGGACTTAATATATGCGCTTCAGTCTGTGACTTGGATGGAGTCAACAAGAGAGCTCTATGCCTGTTAGGAGCTTCTGTTGAGAATCCCTACATAGAAGTGAGCAATCACAAAGTTGTCACACTATTTGACACACCACACTTGCTGAAGTGCTTCAGAAATCTTTTTATGAAATATGATGTAAAGTTTAGGACCAATATAACAACAAACAAGGAATTGGTAAGTCATTGTTATTTAGTTAAAAAAAATTGTCTAGTAATAAATATGTACATAGTTTATATCTAATTGTTATAATACTTTTAATAATTACAGGTATCGCTAAATGGAGCCACATCAGGCAATTCTATGAATTGCACAATAATAATCCCAATTTTGTGTATGCACCATGCTTGACTAAAGAACACCTTGACCCCAATACCAAGCAAAAAATGAGGGTAAAACTTGCAGCACAAGTTTTAAGCCACTCAGTTGCAGCAGGAATATATTCCAAAATAGCTAAAGGTAAGACATCTTTAATAGTCAAAGTCAAACTCATTTATTTACGCAGATCATAATTATGCATGATATGAACATTTAACAACAAGTCAACAACACCCTTTCTTACAAATTCGTTTCAACAGTATGGTAACGTGGAGTTGTCTCTTTTATAAAGGGAATTATAACCATCTAGTAATTATATTGTCCTTTTTATTACCTGGTTTGAGCAAGATGGTTTAAAAAAACTAGCCAGAAAATATGCTTACTTATATTGATTTAATTGTTTATTGTTAATTTTCAGGAGACATGCCGACTGAAGCAGTGGCAACGGCTAATTTAATAAAAAATATGGATGAACTGTTTGATAGTGTAAACGCGGCGACACCAGATCTTAGAAGAGGAAAAAAAATTTCCACAAACATAAAAAAACTCAACAGAACATCTGCAAATGTTCAATAGAATGATTTTTTTTTAACACCTCTGAATTTTTGGGTTGCAGGGGTAATCCCCCATCAAAAGATGGGTGGATTTGGACCCTCAATGGCATAGAAATGATTTGGAGAATCCTTAGTTCCAAATATAAAACAATTAAAAGTCTGTCTACGAGAAGATTCCAGCAGGACCCACTGGAAAATTTATTTGGTTGCATACGCTACAACTGTGGGTCCAATAGCAACCCAACAGTTGGACAATTTGTTGCTGGGTTAAAAACTGCTCTGATAAGTAACATGGCACACACTAGCTCAGGCAATTGTGAGCTGGATAGCAACAGTGCCATTATAACAAATTTTAAAACATTGCTGGCACCAGGCACAGACATATGCACTGATACAGAGCAATCCGAACATGCATACCAAATAGAAAAAGAAATTGAAGAAAGTATAACTTTCTCTCTGGAAGAAAACTTGGAGGAAGGAAGTAGCGAACTACAAGCATGTGCTTATGTCTGTGGCTTCATTATTAAAAAAAATAAAATCAATTGTAATAATTGTACAAAAATTCTAGTTTCTAAAACGCCAGAGGGAGTACATAATTTTATAGAATTCAAAAATTATGAAAATGTAAAAAAATCTCTTACATATGCCTCAAAGAATTTAATAGCTTGTGTAGAGAAAAGTGCAAGCATAATAAATATATTTTTAGAAAAAGGGGCATATGAAGAGAATATTAAAATGAGAGTAACACAATTGTTAAAAGACTCTATAAATTATGACTTCCTCGAAGATTGTGTGGAGCACAAACAATTAAATATAAGTTACATAGTTAATAGTGTCTTCCACATTACAATTAAGAGATATTATATTCTAAAAAACAGAATGTATTCTGAAGAGGCGAGTAAATCTGCACTAAAAAGAAAAATGAACATAATTATGCATAAATAAATCTACAACTAGCACCTTTGCCCACAAATTCAACCGCCTGAATTTTAGACTTTTTCACCCAAGATGATAATACAACACCTATTTATTTATTTGTATTAAATAATCTAACTATTCATGTTTAAAACTCAATATTCAAAAACACCAGATTCTCATACAAACTTTCAATCCTTATTTCACATGTTGGGGTTTAAGTTTCCAAAATCGCTCAAAAACGTGTTTCATTGTTGTCCAAATGCCAATTCTCATTGATTTTACTTAATAAGGGACGGACTTTCATGCAAACTTCTGTTCTATCCACTATAGGGATAGATTTTCAAAAAAAAAATTTCTTAGTACATGTCTACGTCACAAAAGGAACCTGTTCTGCTTTGATCTGCAGTCAGTTAGGACAAGTAATTATATATGAATAGATTATGTTCATTTATGTTTTTAGTGCAGATTTACCGCACTGGACCCGTGTGGTAGTTTACAGCCACTCCCTCTCACAGAGAGGAGGCGTGTGTTCTAGCAGTGGAACATTATAGGCTGATTATGCTTTATTCATTATTTTACAACTTGTTTTATTAATGGACGATAGTGTAGCTATATTGTCAGATCTGTCTGCCTTCAACCAAAATAATAATTATCTCTTCCTAACCATTTCTTTATTTATTTCATTAAACTGAAATAATACATATTAAATAATATGATACATGTTTGTAAAGTGTAAACTTGTGTTTGACCTTGTCTAGGTTTTGGTTTAAAATTATATGCAATAGACCTGTGTGCCTAGTGCGAGTTTTTACGCGTTCGATAGCGTTAAAGTTAACTACGATTTGTATGGAATAAAACAGCGCCAACTAGTGACAATAATTGAAAACACAATTCCTGAGTGCGAGTTTATTACGAGTCGATATCGACCATCGAACATTGACTAGTATTCGACAGTGAGAACGTTAACGCTCGTGATTGGTTGATTCAAGTACTCTCAAGTATTTTGCGAGTGCGAGCGGCAATTTAGACGTAACATAAATAAACTTTACTCTGTCGCTATCGAAAAAGTTTTCACATAGATTTTACAGTGAGAAAGTAGAGGAGAACAATTGTTGAAGGTTTAATTTTATTTCGTTTTGTGTGAAGGATATTTAATTATGGCAGGACGTTTTTTTTTCGCATGGAGGATGTTTGCAGCCGCTAAGGCACAAGATGACCGTAATTATAACGCCAATGTTGAAACAAAAGCTCGTGCATCTTTCAACCCCTTGTTACACCTCACGGAGAGGCAATTTAAAGATAGATATCGCTTTTCAAGAAGATATTCAAGTTTTTGTGTAAAGAGCTAAGGACTTTGACAAATCTTAGGTGCTCTCAACGTTTCCTTGGAACATAAAGTATGTATTGATCATTACTTTTACATTTTGCAACTCAAGTTTAGAACAACATTAAAGTTGTTATGTTTCTCTTCAGCAGTTGCTCACTGCTCTATTCTTTTTGCAACTGGATCCTATCAAAGGCCAGGAGTTGCAAAACACCGTCACAGAAAATGCAGTGTGTACATAGAAGAAGTTACCCAAGCACTGACACACAAAAATATTATAAATAAATATATTCGGTTCCCCGATACTCCAGCTGCTAGACAAGCAATTAGTCAACGTAATAAATATATACTTATTTCTAAAAACTTTAAGTTATTTCTTTGATTTGGTAAATATTAATTTAAAAATATAGTTTTACAGAAAATATGGAATCCCTGGAGTAGTTGGTTGTATTGATGGAAGTCATTTTAAAATAGTTGTCCCACCAAAAGAAGAGGAACATTTGTATTATAGTAAAGCACTACCATTCACTAATGTTCAAATGGTAAATCTAGTATTTTTTAAATTATATTTTGATTGTTAAAAAGGGCAGATAAACAAAATGTCTTCTTTTCAGGTATGTGATGATGAATATAGAATTTTAAGTGTCAATTCAAAGTTTGGGTGCAAATCATGATTCCTTTATATGGGAAAACAGTGATTTAAACACATATGCAATCTTTGCACGAAATGGAGAAATGGTCTGGCTTTTAGGTAATATATCCACAGTATAACTTATTGGGATGTTTTGAGTTATGTAAAGTATTATTACTAAATAATTTCTATCTATATTATTGACAATAAATATCATGTATATTTTAACTCGTAGGAGATTCTGGATATCCACAACGCCCATGGCTTATGACACCATTTTTAGATGCTGAGTATGATAATTATAACGAAAACATATGAGAGCTCGAGTTGTCATTGAAAACACATTCTCACGGCTGAAAAATCGATGGCGATGTCTGCACAAGGATAGAGTACTGCATTACAAGCCTGTGAAATGTGCACATTATTTTAGCATGCTCTGTGCTACATAATATAATTACCAATTTTGGTGTTGAGGACACACAGGAAAATATGGGTAGGTATCTTAATATTAAATCATACTATAATATATTTAGGTAACTTATAAATAGTAAACATATTATGAATTATTTTAGGTCTGCAATTTGAAAGGACAATGGAATTTGACCAAATGAACTACACAGAAAGAGGGAAGCTACCTCTGATTTAATTAGAGTAGAATATTAAGAGACCAATTAGCAAGAAGGTTACAATAAGGATTAATAAATAAATTTGAATAAGCTTAAACTTTTCTTTATTAATAATCAACCTTAAATTTTATCACAAATTTAATTAAATAATTAATAGTAACAACATAATAAGTAAAAAATATTAATAGTAATATAGTAAAAATATATATTAATTGACTATTCTTTACAATACTTATTAACTAATTTATCTAACATATCTAAAGCTCTTAATCCTAATGCTTGCCATTCTCTCTGAGCCTGAACTTCCAACTCTGATTCTATTTTGCTCCTCTCATCATGTTCATGTAGTCTTGGTGTTGTTGATTTTAAAGTTTCTCCAGTGTTCTTGGCTTGGAGAAACTGTTGCTGCCTGCTCTGTGTGCTGGTCTCACTCGTCTTCGGTGATCCTCGATACTAATTGGTCTTGCAGGCGAGGTGTAGTTTGCCCGGACAAAGCAGGCCCTGGCTGAGTTTCTTGGATATGAGACGTTGGAGACCGTGCCTGTATCTGTAATAATTTCTGTAATGTTAATATGTTACCAAATTGATTTGAAGTTATCACCTTCATGAATAATTTAAGTTCTATCTTACTCTCCATTTGCACCTCCACAAAGTATTTGCTGGAGCAACATGAGGCTGTGTTGATGACCCTGGGTTGTTCCAAGATTGAGAACCTAAAATATGAAATATGTAAATGAAAGTTTCAACAAAATCTTAATAGTAGTTGTGTACAATAAACAAAAAGGCAGACAAGTTGGCTTTTAAATTTATAACATTAATTAATTTTTATCTAAAAGTAAGACTTATTCATATTTAACCAATTGAGTACATTGATTGGCTATTTATATTTTATTATTTTTAATTTATTCGGAAAAGTGGCATTGCTTCATTGGTGGTGTGGTTGCATGTGCTGCTGCCAAGCAAGAATTTCTGGGTTTGATATCCGGAACAAACTCAGTACTAGCCTGAAATTTTTATACTGTCTAATAAGCAATTTATATTAGATAGATTATATAATTATTACTTTGAACTTCTTCCTCTGCTAAAGCAAGAGATGGTGAAGATATAACCTCGGCAGTGATGGTGGCAGCAGGGGCAATATTTTCCTGAGCAGGCTGTGAAGGACCTAAAATAAAAGTAATATTGTTCATATAATATATTATATACTGTTAATAATTTGTTAATAATATGCTGATATCCCATTACTGCAACTTACATTCTACTAATTGATGTGGTTGTGGAGTCGGTATGACTTGTTCAAGATTCACTCTGGAATTACCCTTAACATAAATCCCCTGAAAGAAAATACAATTTATGAGATATATAACCTATTAGCAAGTGGTTTAATTTAAGTAGATAGTATAGTCAGTTGTAACCTGTGACAACCCAGCCTCTTCAACTGCCAAGCCTGTAGCTACTTGTACACCAATCAGATTTAGGACTCTTTGTTCCCAATCTGTCAATTTGACATGAATAGCAGGCCCACCACCAGTACCACTAGCTGCTTTATGCAGACGAGCAGCTTTTTTCTTAATATTATTTTTATAATCACTCCAAACCTTAAAGCGTGCAGAGAAGCAAATGTTTTATAAAATTAAGAGAACCGCAACCCAGTTTAAACCAAAATAGGTATAAAATAAATAACCATTTAGACGTACCTTCTTCCATTTCTCAGTATTTTTTGTATCACCGCTACCATCACTATTCAATAATTGAGCTAATTCCTCCCAATTTTTTAAACAGGCCATCCTACCTCTTGCATTAGAGGATGGTTTGCTGAGATCTCCATGCCTAAAATCAATCAATTATAGTTGTGAAACCCAGTTACAAAACACACAACATAAGTATGTTATTAACACTAAATAAATTAAATTCTACTTACTGCTCCATAAATGTCACCATCAAATCGAATTGGGACGAACTAGTCTTCGTTTTTGACTTAAAATTATAGTTTAATATTTTCAATTAACAAATAAATAGCAACTTTACAACAAACACAAACTGTTACTTAAAATTATATTTTATTTTCAACTAACAAATAAATCGCAACTTCACAACAAACACAAACTGTCAAAGTATAAACGTATAAACAAAGATGCTATAATAACCACAACTTTGATAGACAGCTACTATTAAGAACACTAAGTAAATATGTCATCCTAAATTAGGTTAGTTTATCTCACGACGCGAACGTGCTACCAACATAAAAGAAGGAATTAACGCCATTCACGGTGAGCAAACGCGAATCGAACGGTTAGCTTCGATTGTAACCACACTCGCTTGTCTTCGCTTGTCGATATTCCATGACGTTAGCTCGGTTAACGCGATGGTGAAGCATTCGAATGAATTTGTGGAACTGCACTAGGCACACTGTCCATACTTGTAATTATGTTCTAAGATGCTTGCTGCATTTTCAAATTGTATGCATAATTTCATTTTTAGAATATGTTTAATTTGTGTTTTCACATGTTTTCGATTATCTGATTAATTATCATTACATACACATACTTGTGACTTGTGAACACCTTTTGTCCCAAATAATATATAATCCAAAAACACACTTATTCATGCAAAATTAGTCATAGTTGCCAAATGAATGTCTGATAAATTATGATTAAGTTCATGCAAATAAAAAAGTCAAATACCAATGTTTGTTTTATTACACTGTTCCATAAATATTAGCTAGCATTTTATGCACATACACTGTTTCGATAGTGATTTGAAGGAAACTATTGAGAAACGCAATGTACGTGCATAAAATGCAACAAAAGTATCTGTAAAATGCACTGTTTTGAAATTCCGCCCTAACTTCTACTGTCTAGTTTTCGTGGGCGGTATACAGATGGAGCGCGGGTTGTAAGGAAAATTTCATAAAATTTGTATGCAGTCGTCAGGGGAGGAAGTTGGTACTAAAAATTTAAAGTCTAAAATGTATGGAAACAGGCCTCTTACGACGTTTCATGAAAAGTTTGACGCCATTTATTAAAAATGGCGCCAAACGCCAACAAGGATTCTATGGTAAACAGCAGCGCCGTTTTCTATGAGCGCCATCACGATCATGAGATTTAGTTTGTTAACCTAATAATTTTCTTTGTTCATATTAATATTTTGTTACATTCCATTCATTACTGTTATTTCGTTCTTACTATGTCGTCACGAAAAGAGATTTGTGTTTTGGATGCGACAAATTAGGTAAGAAATATTTGAAAATCTATCAATTATACATATTGATAATTCAACGAATGCGGTCAACCTTTTTAAAACAATCAAAACAAATTGTGGAAAGGTTAGTAGCAATTACAATTTCACACTGTTAAACTAATAGAACATGTTCATTTTCAGGTGCATTTATGCATAGGTTTCCATCGCGTAAAGGGCTGACATGTTCCATATTTGGATGTCGAAAGTTGGAAATAGATTAGAAATAGAATAAAACCAATGAAAATTTTCACTACTAAAAAGATGTGTGATTATCACTTTGAATCGAATTACAAAACTACAGGTCATCGTTTAACCATAACAGCTATTCCAACTTTGTATCTTGAAGGTGAGTTTTAAATTAAAAACAATATATTTAACATGTATTTGTTTAAATGGTAGAATTAGATACTGTATGTAGGTGTCACATTGATTGAATGTGTATGTGGGAAGAAAAATGATTTATATTCTATTCTAATTATATTAAATTCATCTCACAGAAACAAAGGGTTAGTGCAATTAGGTGGATGCCTATTACCAGCCTTTTAATACCAATTTCAACTTTAAAAATTTTGCTATTTTAATTAGCACTCGTTATTTATCCAAAACGTAATGAACATTTATTTACAATTATTATTTCAAGAACAATTTTATAAACGACGATAAGCAAAATGCGTAATGGCTAAAATTCCAGCCACCCTGTACTGAATGTCGTCCTTTGTGTACCTAATGCCAGCATAGCATAGGGTTATGCCTTTTGAGTTTTTTATAGGTACCTATGTAGGTAAGTTTTAGGTACAGATGATGCATGTCACAAGCTCTTAACTCTGTGTCACAAGCATGGAATATGTATTAAGACAGATGACAAAAATTATTTTATTTTAATGTTTTACCTTACCTTACTGTATTTTAGCTTTAAAGCAGTTGCATTTTTCTTTAACACTAAACAATTAATTTAAGCAAATTATGATAAAAATTAATTTAATCATTAAAGTTTTCGAATCTCCCTCATCATTTCAGCCCTTCACAAGTCCACTACTGAACATCCTCCTCCATTGACTGCCGCAAAGCATGTTCCTGAATCACTTTCCTTGTTATGAGTTTTTCATTTATGTTCTTAAGTTATAATAAAATTAGTATTACTAAGTTATAGTTAATTACATTTATTGCTTGTTTTTTTGTCTTCTCAAAAATAAGTAAATATATAAGGTGTTTAACATAACAAATGTCTGATGGAAAAGCAAGTACACCTTATGCTAAACTTTAAAATTAAAACCAATTTTAAGACATAGACGAATTGGTCATAAATTCCTTAACCTTAAAATAAATTATGTTCTAATTAATGGTATTTATTCCAGTTTATGACAGCCCTGATTTATATTACGTGGCTGAAATTAGGTACTTATTAGGTACGCCAAATACATTTCCTATATCTAATTACAGCCCCATTAATTTCACTAAAAGGAAACAAAAAACTTGTAAATATAAAAAAAAAATAGCTGCATTACTTTGTCTATAGTCATATTTATACAAATCAAAAAGCCTTAAGATGAGCTAATGTAAAATATCCTTAATTTTATCGGGACCATAACTTGTCAAAAAATAGAAAATGAGCGTTTTCCGTTGCGTGCGTGTTTTGATTTTTAATTTAACACTTTAGAAACTGTGTGGTAATATTTGAAATATACTTTCTAGTTACGTAAGAATTTTTTAAACGACAATATTTGTAGTTAAGACTACTAGAAATCTTATTTACAAAGTAAAAAGTCGAAAAGGCTGGTATTAGGGGCATCCACCCTACTCATCAATAATTTGTCACGACCTTCACTCAAAGTCAAGCATATTTATAAATAAATAGTTGTGGTGTTATAAATAATCTTTGTGTTTTTTATAGATTTCCATTGCATTATTTTTCACGAGTATTTAAGGAAACATATTCCTTGAAACAGAACACAACTACTGTGTCCCAAGAATATATGCTCCTAATCATACCTGAGAGATCATACAAATCAGCCTCAACCTGTAGAAAAGAAGTTGAGTGGTGAAAGAGGTAATTAAATTCTGTTTTAACTGTTTATTTTATAATCTCTATAGGGTGGTAATTTGGAATTGAGTACTTGGGGTGGCCACTTAAATCATATCATATGTTATACAATATAATAAATGTACAAAATGTTCTTAGATTTATAAACTTGATAATACTTTACTAACTACTAACCTACCATTAGGTAAACTGTATGCTCACTGCCCCTTTCACTTTAAAAACCTGATGGTTATCAGATAGATAATTATTAGATATATCATTTATTACAGTCTATACTGCCATGGTAACCGAGAGAGCAGTATGTCAGATATTTCTTTTCAACCAACTTCAAAAGTTACCTTAGAACTGTTTTCTAGGTGAACAGATTTTGATGATTCTTTTAATTTTTTTTTTGAAGCTGGTGCTTTCTCATGCTTAGCAAGAGTCGCTATTTATTTAAATGATTTTATGGAGTGAATTTTCTGTGCCATGTACTATTATGTATTCTGTGCTTCTGTATAAAATTTGCCACAAAGAGAATACATCCAGTAAAGTTTTTACCAGTGAAAACCTTAAATTAAAAGAAATACCTCAACCTTGTACTAGACTTTCTGAAAGAGCCATTACTGATAAAAGGAAAAGATAATTTAAAATCTGTGTCTGTAAATCTGCTAATTGCAGACTTTTTGGGAAAATTTTGTGTTAATAATAATGTTGAAAATTTAGCAAACGAGGAATAAAGCAAATAAAATTTAACACTGTAATTAAATAATAATAGATACGATCGGTGAATGTGATAAAATGTAGGCTAGTTTTTGAAACAGCATAAGTTGGTATAATCTCCCAGGTTACACTGATTCTAAAAGTTGTACTTGTCAGTGATTCTTAATTATGTTTAAGTATTATTTTTCATTAAGGTGCTTTTAATGACATTTTTTGTTGTTTGTAGAAGTACTTTTGAAACAATTTTATGTTAAAGAGCTTTTTCATGTTGTTTGTAAGTTAATGAGAATAATTTTGTGCCAAATAACACTATAATTATAAACATTATAATTTTTGATCTCTATGATTAAGTCTTTAAGTTTTGCTAAGAAGTATATTTTTAAGAATTTTTATGGCAAATAATAAGAACCAATATGTGATTTTTGATCACACTGATAAAGTTTTATAAATAAAATATGTTAGTACATTTTTGTTTTTTTCTCCACTATTTAATGCATACTGCTCATGTTCTAACAAAAATATGGAAATGCTACTTTTAAAAGCAATAACATCCTTTACTGTGAATGAAATAATAAAAAATTCAAAACCGTGGCGAAGGGCAGTATGGTACTAACTACTGTTTTAGCTATTTATTTAAGTGTATTACCATTTTCTCGAAACCCCTTTTCTAACTTACTGCCATCTCAATCCAGTATAATATTTTTTTCTTTAATTGTAATGTGTCATGTGTAGATTTAAGCGTTGAATAAATATCTGTCTTTATAAAAACCACTGCTGAATATAGGCTTCCCATAGATTGCCTCATAGGATGATATTTATAACAATTGCCACATTTGACAGGTGGGTTGATAAGATTCAGGAATTAAAGTGATGAAACAATGTTCATCTGTCACTATATTTTGTGATTAAATTTATTTTAATTTTCAATATTCACAGCGCCCAATCTGCATCCACATGACCAGCCTTCAACATCACAGACAAATGAATTACAGGTAATTCTTTAGTTTTATTCAATGTATAGTGTTCGTAAATATAAGAAATCATTAATTTTTACTATTACTACTGGTTCCAAAAACTTTTGTTCTGGGGAACCAACAAGAAACCCGATGGAACTTTTGTTTTGAAGTATTGTATACAATTAGTATGAAAACAGAAACAGCATGGTAGTGATCACCCCATTGCCAGGGGTTATCAATTATGTACTTTAGTAGCATAATAAATCTTTGTTAATCAATTTTGTTTAATAAAAATTTTAACTTTTGATAGATAAGGCCTGCATATTTTGTGGGGCTTAGGTGTATGCATTGCCGAAATGACTAAAATTAACTAATCTAGCTGTTTCAGCACATGTAAGGCCTCTAATCTTTTTGTATAAAGTTTTCTGATTTAAATATTTAATTCCTATATTTTAGTATCAAACAATATTTTCTAACAATTTGCTTAGTAGGGAAGCAAATATAGTCTAGTATAAGAATATCATATACTAAAATATAATCATTTTACAGCATTTATTGTAAATTTTACATTTTAAATTTCAATTTGAAAAGCTAATATATAAATTAAACATTTTCAGATAAACAGACGAAATCGGATACTACTCTAAAAATTATAAGTTGTTATAAAAGCACGCGAGAAGACTTAAAATTCAATTAAAGAAGTCTAGAAAACTATAAAGATTTTAGGACTCGTCTATCAAACGCAGAAAAATGAGTAATCAAGTAGCATTTGAGAAGATCACCAAAAGATGACATTTGCAGCGAAGGTTTTGTTATAGCTGCTTAGAATCATTTATTGTAAAATATGTTTCATATTTTGTATTGTCAAAACTGTGTTTATGAATCATTTATTGTAAAAATTATTATTTTTATGCTTTGTTTTGTAAGAGCTGTTTAGAATCATTTATTGTAAAAAATATTATTTTTATGCTTTGTTTTGTAAGACCTGTTTAGAATCATTTATTGTAAAAATATTATTTTTGTATTGTGAAAGCTAAGAATAACTTATTATAAAATATTGGTTTCAAAATTTGTATTGTCTAAGCTGTTAAGAATCATTTATTGTTAAAATATTAGTTTCATTGTATTGTGAATGCTGTGTTATATGAATTGTTTATTGTAAAAATCTTAGTTTGTGTGTGCACAGTAAGAATATCCACCACCCCATATCATCCTGTAGGTGTCTTAAGAGGCGACAGGGAAACAAATCAGAAGATGGACAGCAATGTCTTCCTAATAACGACTAAAATTAAAGCTGCGGTTGGCAACCCACTGCCAACCATTGCAACTATGGTAAATATCTCTTCTATGAGGCGATTGTTGAAGATGTGTTAAGATGAATCATTTATTTAATAAAAAATATTATTTCATATTTCCTATTGTCAAAGCTGTTATGAATACCAAGGGCCAAGCCCTTCGCCAGTTATTTTGCTGTGGACTACGGTCCAGTCCCAACTTCTAGTTTCTCATCGGGCGGAACGCGTTGGTTGGTTGGCGCTCACTGCACACGGCGTTGGCCTGTGTGGAGCCGTGTGCCCCCCATTTTTCTAAAATGTGAGTGAGCGAAGTCCTTGTATCATTTTAATATAAATATTGTAAGCTTTTCCAAGTGGGAAGATATTAATTAATAATGGTATTAATAGGTAATGGCCTATATTTAGCCCTTTAGAACCTTTAGAAAGATCAATATATTGATTATCTGATCACGTATTTTTTTTAATATAGTTATATTTTATAGACGGCCATTTTATATATACAATAGAGGGGGAGGGTTATTATAAAAATATTTCTTATTTTGTATTAACAAAGTGTTTATGAATCATTTATTGTAAAAATGTTTTTTCATATTTTGTCTTTTGAAAATTTATTGTTAGACATTAGTTTAATATTTTGTTATATCAAAGCTGTGTATGAATCATTTATTGTAAAATATATTTATCGTATAGTGGCGATCTAAGAATATCCACTACCCCATATTATCATCCCGTGGGTGTCATCGTAAGAGGCAACAGAGGAAATAAATCGGCAGATGGACTGATCTTCCTAATAACTGCAGTTGCAAACCCACTTGCCAAGTGTGGTTATAGCTTTGGATTGCCTCACAGCCGCTTAAGTTTGTTGTTATGGTATTAACTTAATATTTTGTAATGTTAAAGTTTGTTATGATTCATTTATTAAAATAATAAAGTTTACTATTTTTGTATAGACAGCTGTGTTATTAATCTATTAATGATATAAACATTAGAATAAAAATATTAGTTTTATGTGTTGTATTGTCAAAACTAGGTTAAATCTTTATCCATCTCCTTAAATTCAGAAAATATAGAATAATGTACTAATTATTTGTGTTTAATTCCATTCATGTTAAAAATCGTAGTTAATTCCTATTTACAAATTATGAATCACACTTTATGTATTAGATTAGTTATCAACCGACTGTTAAATTAAACATTTGAAGCATTTTGTTACCATGCAGTTATTTAAAAATGTTTCAAATGTATAATTCACTGTTGGTTGTTGATGATTAATCCTAGTACATAAAGTGTAATGAATTACCATGAACAGTAGTGTATATGTGAGGTGTATGTGTTATACACGCACACATTCTCACTATATTGCCGAAACGACACCAGACGGCGCTAGTACTCCTCGGTTGACAGATTTCGCACGAGTGGGCTCTTTTCCTGTATAGGACAGTTACTATACTCTTTGGCAGTCGTTATTCTTCCCTTTAGGTTATATATGTTCTGTGATCAGTACTGGCAATACGGCCGACGTATCTTGGCGAGTCTGAATATAGGCTCTGCGAAGTTTAGCGCATGAACACTCGTGAAGAAAACTGTTATTGTAATTTTTATATATACCAATGTACAAATAAAATTTCCTAATACAGTGACCAAAAATATCAAAACACTTTGAGACATTATAAATTAAAGATTCAATTTTGATACCTCACCTTTCGATAGGGGCAGATTTTATCACAAACACATACAATATTATTTACATTTAATACTTTTATTCATTATGTTTTGGTGGCATGTTTATGAATAATATAAGTGCTAACTGACACTTGCAAATAAAACAAATAAAACAAACAAAACAAACTTAACACTATTAATAAAACAAACAACAATAACAACGAAAACTTTGTAACCGATGTGCTCAAGACAGAGATAGCGACACGAACACGACACCAATGCTAACGTGTGACTGAGAAATATTACCGTACCGAGCATCCGAATAAGCACGAAGCTTTACGAAGTAACCAGAAAGGGATGTCCAACACGCGTGCCTGAGGGTTGTTTAATCGATTTTTATTCAAATCGATTAAAATTAAGACATAAAAATATATTTATTTGCAATTTATAAGGAGGTTCTAAATTTTCTCAAATAGTCGTTACTCAAGAAGACGTTAATAGATAATTGATATTTAAGTACATTATGTCTTTCAGCTGAGAAAATAATATGTTTTTAGTTTTTTTTTTATTTAAGTCGAAATCTTGTTTATTATCAACAAAATTCACTATATTTGTAAATCTATTTCGTTTAATATCTTATATAAACAAAATCAATAACTTCTAAATAAAACTAATCGATTGCGATATTTTATGACTAAAGGGTCGATTGTGTTTACTTATGGTCAATCTCTAGCCTAGACCACCGCCCCCCGTACGTCGCCTCATGCCACCATTTTGTTCCTTAAAAAAGCTATTGCGCAACCTTCTGCGCGAAGGTCGGACTCGCCAAGATACGTCGGCCGTATTGTACTTCGTGTAAACATTAACGTAATACATTTTAAAGCAGGGGTTGAAAGCGGTAAAGGTATAAGGGTATGGTACCGGTATAGAATTACGATACAGCTTCGATTTTAAGGTAGAACCAAAACGGTTGAGAATTACGGTTGTGGTACCGTTAAAAAAATTTTCGGTAACGAAATAATTTCATTACCGAAAAAAATGATGCGACGAAGAGCGAGTCAACTCGATCGTGTCGAGACTTGAACGAACGGCGACGCGTCAGTTGTATTTGATTTGCTATTTTCGTGCCTTTTTAATTTCACTGTTGCTTTGACGTATTATTTTCATTACTTTTATTTAATGAAATGAGTTCTCATACAAAACATACGTGTACAATAAATGTTGCATATTTAGTACATAATATATTGTTGTTACGTTTGTTTTTACATGTTCCATATTGGTCACACGTAAAAACAAACTAACATGCAAATATTTCAAACTAATCTAATCATCAACAAACTAATCTTCACAAAAAAGATGAAATGGTTTTTATGACAGTTTCTCGGTACATTCTAAGTTTTCGGATTTCCCCTACTGTCCTAAATAAAAAAATGACTGTAGAAACCCATGTTTTATGTGGCTTTTCTGGCATGGAAAGCTAATGCCAGGATCCTCGCCAAACCTTATTGTATTACTTTTTTACATTAATGACTATTATTTTCTGAATGATAAAAAAAATTTTTTGATCAAGTACCTCCTCTCTTACCATTGCGGCCGACACGACGCGTGACGCCTCGGCGCGGGCGGCAGGGTACAAAGAAAACCTTTATTTTATAATTTAGATACTTGAAAAAGTAATGATATCGCAATATTACAATATCGAAATTATACAGGTACAGTTACTTTAAGGTATAGTAATTCAAAGGTACCTTTATTTTAAGGTATCGAAATTTAAAGGTATGACGTCATACCGCTTACCGTTTTAACCATAATTTTTTCGGTTATTCAATCCCTGTTTTAAAGTGCGACTTGATAAAATACAATAAAAAAGGCATTGAGATAATATGTCCTACGGTACGTAAGTACATTATACTTCAATGTTATAAGGTATCATATTCCGAACAGTGTTAATTTATTTTGGATTTTAAATGGAGACAAGTTTGAATATCGGCCGGCTAAGATATTTCTACAAAATGTATTTGTTTGTTTATATGCATTAGTTAGTTTATACTGGTAATGGGAGGATCTCTTTGCCCTAAGGTGTTAACAATCACAAACATTTTTTATCGTACATAATATGTATTGACAACATAGGTAATGAATTAGCCTGAATAGACCACTGGTAGACATAAATATGTCTTTTCCAGGGTGTAAGGCAAACAGAGAAAATTATTATAAATAAATATATATACATCAATGCATAATAAATGTACAAATAACAAATGCTCACAAACACATACATAATACGTATATCACTCCTAATCCATGCTTAGCGAATTTAAAGGCTAATTGTTTATTTTATAAAGTCAGTCTCAATGAATCCTTACAAAAGAATACATGCCTCTTTCTGTCAATAACAAGTAAATCTAACAGTGTGTACCTTAACTACAATAACACAGGGTATGGTATTTCAAATTTTGCTTCTTACAAAACTTACAGTCTATTTACCCACTATTTTGTATTATCATTTCTAAATTAAAATACCAATGATACAAGATTTAAAATTAACACTTTTAGCTGCATTTATCTTCTTATTAAATTTACTTATAGTAGTTGAGATAATGATTTCTTATATTTACACAAACACTACACATTGAATTAAACTATTTTTTACGGATTTTATCACATTTAATTTACTTATTATTAATTTATAACTGCAGCTTGCAACTTCCCTTGCTAGTCCCATGAAAGTCTGTAGTTTGTGATCATATTCTAGAAGACCCCTTCCATTACATCAGATTTGATAGACCACAAATCCTCGCGAAAGAACATCGATTCCTACCAAGGATGATACGTTAGGTTATTGAAATTAAAAAACATCCTAATTTCAATAGAGAAGGAGGTTGGGTACTACCCCCTGCTTGGGATCATGTTAGGATCGTGTTATTAATAAAATTAAAACTGAACCCAAGCATACCACTGCAAGACTTCAAGATACAGTAAGCAAATTCCACGTAGATCGTACCAAAAGAAATAATTAAAAAGCTGAAGCTACTCTGGATTAACTTTGAGAATGGGACGTCAATCACCTAAGTCCCCCCTTGCCCATGGGTGCTACAAAGTGCCCAAAATGTCGGGAATTAAAAATATGTAAATAAAACATGATAAAATCCATAAAAAATAGTTTTATTCACTGTTAATAATTATAGGTTTTTAAAATCAAATAAATATGTTAAATTCTCTGATAATGACTCACAAATTGAATGTTTGATGGAAGCCATCTGCTTATCAGTTTCATGAGGGAAAAATAATCTTGTTATTTGATAAGTACTTAAATATTTTTACAGAAGCACATTCCTTATAGACATGTCACTGCCAGAAGATTCAAAATATGTTCTCAAAACTGAAGAAGGCCCAGTATGCGGATATATTGATAAAGTTAATGGAAAATCTTATTACAAATTCAAGAAAATTCCATATGCTAGACCACCTATTGGAAGCTTGAGGTTTCTGGTTAGTTTAATGAACTTTTATATTTAAGAAAATTTTATAAATTATCTTATTAGCTTTGAAGGTAAATAATATCTTAGCAAAAATTTATAAAAATACCTTATTTTGTACAATAAACCCTATTTTTACCTTTCAAATAATTTTCTTTCACAGTGATGTATAGAAAAATGCCTGGTAAAATTGCCTACAATTGTCCATATTTGAGTACTGATATTATACTGATATGTTAGACTAGTTTTTAGCTTATCAATACTTCTATGATGTAAAGCACAGGTCATTGCCTCAGATATCTTACTTCTTAGATTCAGATCACCCTTCGGCAAATTGTACAGAAGTCCGAGGAGTACAATTTGTCACTATGTCTGGCGTATGTGGACTATGAGAAAGCCTTTGATTCCGTCGAAATTTGGGCGGTGCTGCAGTCCCTTCAGCGGTGCCAAGTTAACTGTCGGTATATCGAAGTGCTGAAGTGTTTGTACAGTATAGCTACGATGACTATCCGAGTACCGAACCAGAGTACAAAACCTATCCAACTGCAGAGAGGTGTAAGACAAGGTGACGTTATATCCCCGAAACTCTTCACCGCTACATTGGAAGACGTTTTCAAGCTTCTGGACTGGAAAGGATACGGTATTAACATCAACGGCGAGTACATCACTCACCTTCGATTTGCCGACCATATAGTCCTTATGGCAGAATCGCTGGAGGACCTAAGCACTATGCTCAATTACCTCAATAGTGCCTCCCAACGGATAGGTCTTAAGATTAACACGGACAAATCAAAGATCATGTATAACGTCATGTCACACCTATGCCGGTAGTTGTTAGGAGCACTAAGCTCGAAGTTGTTGATGAGTATATTTACCTGAGACAAATAGTCCGACTAGGTAAGTCCATCTTCGACCGAGAGGTGAATCGATGGATTCAACTCGGCTGGGCAGCGTTCGGAAAATTACGACACATCTTCTCATCAGGTATACCTCAAAACTTGAAAACGAGACTGTACAACCAGTGCGTGTTGCCAGTGATGACCTATGGAACTGAGATGTGGTCCTTCACTGCTGGCCGGATGAGGAAGCTCAAGGTCACTCAGCGAGCTATGGAGAGGGCTATGCTCGGAGTTTCTCTGCGTGATAAACTTAGAAATGAGGATATCCGCAGTAGAACCAGAGTGACCGACATAGCCCAACGGATTAGTAAGCTGAAGTGGCAATGGGCCGGCCATATAGCTCGAAGAACCGACAACCGATGGGGAAAAAAGGTTCTCGAGTGGCGGCCTCACGTATGCGAACGAAGTGTAGGGCGTCCCCCACTAGATGGAGTAACGACCTGGTAAGACATGCAGGAAGTCGATGGATGCAGGTGGCTGAGGACCGTGCTTTGTGGCATTCCTTGGGGGAGGCCTATGTTCAGCAGTGGACTTGTGAAGGGCTGTAATGAGATTCAGATCAAGCGAATAGGGTGGTCAAACTTTGAGTTTATGAAATCAGGGTAATTGTCTTTTCACTTGTTCATCTGAAAATACAATAAATAGCCACGACGAAATTTCGACGATCTATATTTTTTTATAATAATAATAATAATGATTTATTTCGGACTATGATCCATATGGGTTAGTAAGTAATTTATAAACTAAAATATATTAGTAACAACATTATTATTATTATTACAGCTTTATTTTCCACTTTTTTTTTTTATAGGAGAGGGGGCAAACGAGCATGCGGTTCACCTGATGGTAAGTGACTACCGCCGCCCATGAACAACCGCAACACCAGGGGAACCAGAGGAATTGCAGATGCGTTGCCGGCCTTTTAAAAGGAGTAGGCTCTTTCTTGAAGGTCCCTAAGTCGTATCGGTCCGGAAAAATCGCTGGTGTAAACTATTCCACAAGGAAGTTGTGCGAGGAAGAAAACATCTTCTAAATCGCACAGTGGTGGACCGCCAATCATCCAGATGGTGTGGATGGTATCGGGAGTTCTGCCGCGATGTGCGTTCGTGAAATTTGGCGGCTGGGATTAATCCGAACAATTCCTCAGAGCACTCCGTGGTAAATGCGAAGAAAATGCAAAGAGATGCAACATCTCTTCGCAGCGCCAATGAATCGAGCCGATCGGAAAGGACTCGGTCGTCGACGATTCGAGCCGCTCTGCGCTGGATGCGGTCAAGTGGAAGGAGCTGGCACTGAAGAGCCCAGCCCAGAGATGGAAACAGTATTCCATGTGAGGCCGAACCTGCGCCTTGTAAAGTTGCAGGCGTTGTGCCGGCATGAAATACTGTCCTGCTCTGCTGAGCACGCCAAGCTTTTAGAGGCCAATTTTTCTCTTCCAAGTGACCACGAAACTGCACGTCACTCGATATGTCGACGCCGAGGATTCCGATACTGGTTGAGGCAACAAGGAGTGCCTTGAAACTGAGGAGACACGACAAAGGGTTCTTTTTAGCGGTAAACGCGCAAACTTGTGTCTTCTGAGGATTAAACTGACTAGATTTAGTCGTTCCAATCCGAGACTTTGTTCAGCAAAGACTCGACTTCAGACACAAGTTTGTTCCGGTACTCGGCGATGTTTTCTCGAGAAATATTGGCACGGCCGGTGTATAGAGCATCACCAGTGCTGTCATCCGCATAGCAATGAATGCTACCGGTTTGCAAATATCATTTATATGCAGAAGAAACAGCGTTGGTGATAGCACGCAGCCTTGTGGAACACCAGCGTTAATAGAGTTGTAGTCGGAGCATGCACCGTCTACAACGACCTTGATGCTCCGACCTGCAAGAAAGCTGGTGATCCAATTGCACAATTTCTCGGGAAGCCCATAGGAAGGAGCTTTCGAAGCGCTTTGTGCCAAACCCGATCGAAAGCCTTCGCAATGTCCAAACTAACGGCCAATGCCTCCCCTTGACTCTACTGCCTCCGCCCATCTATGAGTCAGGTAGACCAGAAGATCACCAGCTGATCGACCCGACGAAAACCGTATTGGCGGTCACTAATCAGCTGGTGATCCTCAAGGTACCGCATGAGCTGGCAGTTTATAACGGACTCCATTATTTTGGAGAACAAGGGGGTGATGGCGATAGGCCTGTAGTTGGACGGGTCTGAGCGGTCGCCTTTTTTAGGGATCGGTTGGACAAAAGCTGTCTTCCATGATTTCGGGACTACGCCTAGGAAGGAGTACCGGAAAAGACGCGTTAGAACCGGTGCCAACTCCGAGCACGTCCTCAGCACAATTGGGGATTCGACAGGCCCACTCGACTTGTGATGTCCAGGAGAGAGTGCTTTGCGAACTGAGCGCTGTGAGAACCGCACATCCGGCATGGAGCACTCACACCGCGGGATGGTCGGCGGTGTTCCCCGTCATCAAGAGTCGAGTTGGACGCAAAAGAGAGCCTAAAGGTCGGCTTTCTTCTTTGCGGCGTGGGCCAGTGAGTCGTCCTCCTGTGCAGAGATGGTAGTGATGGCTTACAGAAATTCCCTGGACAGCCTTGGCGAGAGACCAGAATGGTTCCCGAAGGAAGGCGAACTAGTTTCTCGCCAATTCTGCCTATGTGCTCTGACTTTGCCTTGGCAATAATTGAAGGACCTGGAGGCGAAGTTATACTTCTTTTCAAGCATGCTGGTGTTTACATCCCGAGCCACCGAAGCCACAGCCCAGGCCTGATAGTACTCCTTCTTACTGCGTAATGCAGTCTTACAGGAGCGACCAAACCAAGGCTGAGATCTGCCTCCGATGGATACCACAGATGATGGAATAAATAGTTCCATTCCCTGTAGTACCACATCAGTAACAGAGTCAGCAACAGCGCTGGGATCATCCGGCGAGAAGCAAACCCGCCCCCATGGGTAGGATGCAAAGAAAGACCGCATTCCGTCCCAATCCGCCGACCTGTAATGCCAAACACGGCGGCAACCTGCAGAACGCAACCGCGAGGGGAGCGTGAGTGGCACCACACTCCGGATCAGACAATGGTCCGAAGAGCCGAGAGGGGCATCGACGGAAACCTGATATCCATCCGGATGAGAGGTCAGCAGAAGGTCCAAAAGGGAAGGTGTATGATCCTCCACATCTGGAATCCGCGTAGGCGAAGTAACCAGTTGTGTCAGACCATATGCCAAGGCAAAGTCATAAACATATCTTCCCGCATGATCGGTTAAACGTGAACCGAGCCATTCTGCGTGGTGGGCGTTAAAATCGCCAAGGATTACGATCTCTGCGGATGGGACCTGTTTTAGCAAGGAATCTGTAGCCATTTGGACGTGGTCGATGAGTCGGTCTGTTTCGGCATTACCGCTATGGGACCTATAGAGGCACCCGTAGACGCGCGGATGGTCGTCGCTATCTACGCGCAGCCAAAGGATGGACAGGTCCGAACCTTCAAGACTGCCGAGGCGTCGAGAACAGATGTCCTCTCTGACGTATACGCAAACTCCAACCCGAGGCACAAAGGGTGTTCTAATTTGTACCCTGGGTAGAGAGATACGAAGTAGCCGGAGAGTACAGCTGCGTCTCGGTCAGAAAGAGGCCGGCTTCGCCGTCTCGAGATGGTAGTGGACGGCGTTTAGGTTCGAGTGAAGTCCCTGATGTTGCAGAAATTCACGGAGAGCGTGGCAGGGTCGCCTTGGTCTTGTTGCTCAGTTTGCCCGAGCAGTTATTGTTCTGAGCGGAATTTTGCCCCCAGAACAGGCAGCCTGAGCACCCACGCTCAGGAGGAGTAGCATGGTCGTGGATGCTCAGCGAGGGATTCTCCAGGGGTGCTGGTACCCTCCTGGGGTAGTCTATTATTTAATTCCGCTACCATGTTGATGGGGTGGGGGGAGAATTGGGCCTCCGGTCACCTGCACTCACCAGACGAAACGCAAAAGCAGAGCTTCCACTTCACGCCGGTATTCTGTGAGGTCGTGGTACTAACCCCGCTCGAGCCGCCCCATACGTGCAACAGCAAAAGCTGCTGTGTGGCTCTACCACCGTTAATATTACTAATATATATATAACTAATATTACACTTAACAATTGTTACAAAATATTATATCCTATTATAATAATTTCCTTCCCATTTTTTTGTTATGTGGCCCCACTATGGGTAAAAGCCTCCTCCATTCTTTTCCATCTTTCCCTGTCTTTGGCCGTATGCATCCAACTTTTTCCTGCTATATTTATTATGTCATCGGACCATCTTTTCTTCTGTCTTCCCACGTTTCTTTTGCCTTTTGGGCCCTGCCATTTAGTTGTTTGGTATGTCCATCTCTTATCTTTGTATCTCGACAAGTGCCCTGTCCAGTTCCATTTCTGTTTCAAACTAAAATGAAGAGCATTTGTTAATTTTGTTTTCATGTGTATGTCTGCGTTTCTCGTTTTTTGTATTTTTCTCAGTTTCAGTATACTACGTTCCATTGCATGTTGACAAGATGAAATTTTGTTTTTTACTTTTTCAGTGAAGACCCAGGTCTGGCTAGCGTAAGTTAAGCTTGGGAGAGTGCAAGAATCCATTATAGTCTATTTTATATTAAGACTATAGTTCCCTTTTAGAATTTCTTTTTGGGCCCAGTATTTCTTCCATGCTGTACTTATTTGTCTGTCTATTTCGTTTTCGTTGCTGTTTGCTTCAAAAGACACCAATTTACCTAGATACTCATATTAATTTGTATATTCTATCGGTTTTTCCTCTACTTTGAAGGTTTTGGATGCGTTCATGTGTAGACCGATTTTTTTGCTTTCAGAGTTTAATATTTGTAGTTTTGCTTCTAAATCTGTCGCGGATTCACTAAAAAGAACAATGTCATCTGCAAACCTTAGGTGTGTTAATTTATTATTAAGTATCCATATGCCTTTATTTTCCCTATTAATGTTTTTGAAAATGTCTTCAAGTACAGCTATGAATAGCTTTGGAGACAACGGGTCTCCCCTGCCGCACCCCTCTACCAATTGTGAACTCCTCCCCTTGTCTTGCCAGTTTTACTCTAATTACATTTTTAGAGTAGATGTTTTTTATGATATTTACATATGTTTTGTTTACATCATTATTTCTTTGAGCAGTCCATATAGATGGGTGTACTATGCTGTTGAATGCTTTGGAATAGTCCACAAAATCTATGTAGAGTGGTTTATTGAATTCTTTATATTTCTCTATTATTATTTCCACTGTGTGAATGTGGTCTATTGTTGAGTAGTGCGGCCGGAAGCTCGCTTGTTCTATTGGGTGATTCTTGTCAATATCTGGTGCTATTCTTCTTAGGATGATTGATGAAAAGAGTTTATATATTGTTGATAATAAGCTGATAGGCATGTAGTTGCTGATGTCGAGCGGTTTACCTTTATACAATTGTATTATGTTTGATTTACTCCATTGCGATGGTACTTGCTCTTTTTCCAGTACTAAGTTGAAGAATTAATACATAAACGAGCGTTTTTCGGGAAAAAGTGATACATCCTACCATTGGGATGACCCGGAGCGTACTAATTTCCCTAGTATATACAGTAATCTATGGTACTAATCGGACGGCGTCTGCGCGTGCTGATTTATAAAAATTGTGCAAGGATTAAATTCTGCAAAATTTTTTTCAATCCTTGTTGACGAAACTACTGATGTTTCACGGCAAGAACAGATGTCCATTTGTCTAAGATATGCCGAGCCAAAAGATAATGGGTTTATCTTGCGTGAAGATTTTTTTAACTTTTGTAACAGTTGAGAATACAAAAGGAAGATATTTAGCTAATGCAATTTTATCTGAATTAAAATCTTTGGGAGTAGATTGCGAATATTTAGTCGGACAAGGATATGATGGAGCTTCTTCGATGAAAGGAAGTTTTAAAGGTGTGCAGGCAGTAATTCGTGAGTCACATCCAGAAGCCTTATACATTCATTGAATTTAGCTCTGGGTCATTCTTGCCAGGTTCAGCCTATTCGAAATACTATTGGAATTATACAATCGGTTGGAAATTTTATCAAGTCCTCGGCAAAACGAACCAAGTGTTTAAAAGATAATATCGAAAAAACTTCCCTGAAACACAATGGGAAAACCTTACGGCAATGTGCGAGACCCGCTGGATAGAAAATGGGTTGTTAAGATTTAAAGAAATTTATAAACCTATTGTTGATACACTAGACGACTTAAGCACTGACATGGATTCTGAAACATCGTCAAAGGCTAATTCTTTTCTGAGATCAGTAATTTCAAGTGATTTTGTTATAAGCTTATGTTGCTTAGGAATGTTGTTCCCGTACACATTGACACTATGTAAAATACTTCAATCTCCCCTATGCGATTTGGCAGCAGCTTTACAACATGTCGATTTAATTATAAAGACTATTGAAGGTGTTCGCCAAAATATTGATTCAATTTGCTGAACTTTTCAAGAATGCACAGAATTTGCTAAGTACTGTAAACGAGGAATGAAAATTCCGCGAATAACGTTACGCCAAGAGCATAGGGCAAACTACAACACAAAAGATCCTGAAACTTATTTTAGAATTACTATAATGATTCCACTTTTGGATGATTTCATTGATCAGCTTCAGTCGAGATTCCAAAATCATAAAGCCACATTATAATCTCTCAACATTTTAATTCCGTCTGTGTGTTGCAAAGAACAAATTAATCAAAATTATCAAGAAAACTACTTTGAGCTCTATAAAAAATATTTGGAATGGGACTTTGTAAAAGCTCCATTAGACATGTGGCGGATAAAATGGGTGGAAGAATCTGAACTAGATCGACCAACATGTGCTATTGAAGCTCTCGGAAAATGCAACCAGGCCTTATTTCCAATCCAGTCCCGTGTAGTGGCGGGTAAGAATACCCACTACCCCATATCTTCCGTGGGTGTCGTAAGAGGCGACAAAGGAAACTGATACAGAAGATGGGCAGCAGCATCTTTCTGATAAAAGCCAAAAACAATAAAAACTGCGGTTGCCAACCCGCTCGCCAAGCGTGGCAACTATGGCAATATACCCCCATGAGCGACGACACAAAGAAACGGCCCCAGTCCCGGCGGCCCCGCTATTCCTGGCTACGGTGGCGACCATGGTAACGGCGGGGCAGGGGTGCTAAGAATCTCCGGTGGAGTTCGGTTGCCACCTACGACGACTCGACCTGGCAACATATAACGCACGCACCCTGAGGACTGACGAGAAGATCCTGGAGCTGGAAGAAGAGATAGATAAGTTACGCTGGAATATAATAGGACTATCCGAGGTCCGAAGAGGGGAGGACACGGTAATCCTCGAATCCGGCAACTTATTCTATCACCGGGAGGCGACCATCTGTCACAAGGAGGTGTCGGATTTATCGTCCACAAGTCTCTCGTTAACAACGTTGTAAAGATCGGGAGTGTGTCGACGAGGTTGCGTACCTTATACTCAGAATCACCAAACGGTATTCGCTGAAGGTCATACAGGTTTACGCACCAACCTCAGCACACCCCGATGAGGAGGTGGAGAAATGTATGAGGATATCTCTAGAGCCATGCATTCCTCCAAAACCCACTATACGGTGTTAATGGGAGACTTCAACGCAAAACTAGGCACAAGAGAGAGCGGTGAGCTGAAAGTAGGAAATTCGGAATAGGGCAACGGAACCCAAGGGCCAGCAGCTGGCCGACTTTATGGAGAAAGAGAGACTCTTTATGATGAACTCTTTCTTCCAAAGCGGCCCCACAGAAAGTGGACCTGGTCGAGCCCCGACGGTTCGACAAAAATGAGATTGACTTCATTATGACGACCAGACGACAACTGTTCAGTGATGTCTCAGTGATCGCGAGGGTGAAAACTGGCAGCGATCACCGAATGGTGAGAGGCACACTGAACCTAAACGTTGTTGGAGAGGTCACGTCTAATGAAGTCAACGCTCCGTCCCTCGTGCTCTAATCCAAAGTCCCGAAAACTTTCAGCTCGAGTTACAAAATCGTTTTCAGTGCCTAGAATTTTGCAATGAAGTGGACGATATGAATGACAAGCTTGTGGAAACTGTCCATGCGGTCGGAGCTAAGTTCTGTAAGACCCGTCGCAGAAGAACACAAAACTCTCCGATCACACTCTTAATCTCATGGTTGTTAGACGGGAGATGAAGCTGCAGTCTTCAGCAGATTTGACAGCATACAGGCAACTGAACAGACAGATCTCCAAATGCATGCGGCGGGACTTGCGCAACTTCAAT
>JAGSMP010000041.1:6615000-6817409 GCA_029286625.1 Parnassius orleans | reverse complement strand
TTTTATCCCAAACGTAGTATGCAGGTACTTAGGTAGAGCAATGTTTTGCAAAGTTATCCACTTTACACAAATCGAAAAAGGATACGAGTGTGGTTGTTGGAGGACTATTCACTCTTTCACCCGATTTTGCTCATTAAAATAAACCCTTGCCCATTTTCCAAATAAACAGCGAAACGCTCATGAATGGGAAATTCAAGGATTCGCCATACTGCCTCTGATGAACTTATATATGTTCTACTTGTGTAGGTTTTAACTTCATCCTTCTCATTCTCTAAAGCAAACGATGCCTGGTCTGAACCTTTATTTACGTATTTCTAATTCCCGTGGAAAATCGAATATGTTGCACAAGTTTGTCCTTCTTTCACGTCGCAACAGAGCGTCGGCATGGCATGATTATTTGTATGGGGATAGTTCGGTGGCTGTAGAGTGACATAGGCTACTTTTTCAGCGGAAAACATATCATTCCGTGGGAAAATCGAATATGTTGCAAAATTACATTCAGCTAGGTGGCGCCACCGTGATTCTACAAGACGGACGACGGTACGATGGACGAACACAGAAGGATATCTGGTTATGTCTTTTACCAAAATTAAGATAAAATATGTATGGATCTGTATTTTTCGCAGGACCGGGAAGAGCGATAAAAACATAAAATTCACCAGCTGATTTTCTTCAAACGTTTTGGTGCATCGTAATTCGCAGAATAGGCGATAACCTCGCAGACGATATTAAGTAATCCATTGATGCTCTGCCTACCCCCGCAAGAGTTACAGGCGTGAACGCTTGTTGAACGTGTCACGCTTTCACCTAACTATTACTTAACAATGGTAGAAACAGTTCTTAGTAAGCCTTATTAATAAGCCTTAGTAATATTTATTGAACGGAAATGAATACAGTTCTTATATGTGGTTATGAATGAATCGGTATTACAATAAGAAAAATTGTGCAAAATTATAAGAAAAATTTTTAAGAGTTCTTATTAACTAACGTATACATATTTTAAATTGATTCCGCTAGATGTCGTTACTAGGTTTTTAAAACGCGTAACGAAATGTTTCTGACATGTAATTAACTCCCGCCGTTGAGCCGCACGTCAACTTATAGTGCATACGGTACCTATATGCTTAAATTGTTTCTATTTCGTAGCTCATTCGACTACCTGCTTTCGATTTCGGTTGTTTGTTATTTGCTTTGTGATTTGTTTAAGGTTGAATGGATTTATATTGGCTTTCATTTTCGGTTTGTGTATTTTCTTGGATCGGTTTTGTTGATTTGGTTGTATTCCTTTATACATATTATTTAGACTCTGGCTTTGATTTTGGATTTTGTTTATTTAGAATCGTGAATTGGTTTTCGTTGTTTTAGGTTGTTTAACAATATTTCAAAGGTATATTAATAGTATAGATAGTGTATATGGTACCTATACACTTACTTCTTTCGTTGGTTATATTTATATTAGTACTGCTTTCGATTTCGGTTTTCTGCGATTTGTTTTGTGATTTGGTTTAAGTTGATTCGATTTTTTTTGGCTATCGTTTTGGATTCGTGTTGTGTCTTGAATTGGTTTTGTTGTTTTGATTACAAAAATATTAAAAGAAATATTTATTCCTTTTAGATATTTTGCATTTGCTTTTAAAAAATATTTAAAAGGAAATTTAATTCCTTTTAGGTATTTTAACTTTTTATAAATAGGTTTTTTCTTACTTCATGCCTCGCAAACGTAAGTCCAGCCTTTCAAGAGTATCTTCTCAAAGACAAGCGAAAATTAAAGAAAATTAACTCGATCGCTAGAATCTTTAGAAGATGATGAACTGAGAAGGCAAGAACAAGCAGAGCGTCAGGCTGCTTCTAGAGCATCTGAGACACCTTTCAACGTCAGCAAAGGCGTCTTGAACAGACAGAGCGTCAGGCTGCTTTAAGAGCTTCAGAAACACCTTCTCAAAGTCAGGAAAAGCGTCTTGAACAGGCAGCGTCAAGCTACTTTAAGAGCTTCTGAAACACCTTCTCAAAGTCAGCGAAGGCGTCTTGAACAGGCAGAGCGTCAAGCTACTTTAAGAGCTACTGAAACACCTGCTCAAAGTCAGCAAAGGCGTCTTGAACAGGCAGAGCGTCAAGCTACTTTAAGAGGTACTGAAACACCTGCTCAAAGTCAGCAAAGGCTATTCGAACAAGCGGAACGTCAGGCCGCCTTAGAGCCGCGGAAACACCTGATGAAACTCTTACAGACTCATTGAGCAAGCTGAACGTCAATACTATAAGGGCATCTGAAACACCAGAACAGACACAGGCGCGAAGAGATGCAAATGCACAGCTCCAAGCTGAACGTCGACAAAACTTTCAAAAGAAACAATTGGTCGGTTTTAATGACGCAGCATTCAATTATGATCCGTTGATTGATTATAAAATTACAGGTTAGTTGTTATCGGACTGATGGAGAAGGCGTGTCGATTTCGCAGCGCTTAAAATGGAAAGATGAGACCGCAGGCATGTGTGCTGTCCAATGGCAAAGTGTCTCTTCCGTTACTTGGGGAACCAGAAGAACCTTTGAAAACTGACACAGTGTTCAAAATTCAAAGATTATTGCATGAACGTAACATTTTAGTCAAAACATTTCTGCTTTAGAAAACCTACCTGAAGAGGATTATAAAGTCATTCACGCAGATCGGACCCCTCGAGGAGAGCATGGAAGGCGCTACAATGCACTTGATAAACGAAATAGCAGCCGTAATTAGTGGTGATCAATTTTCTTCACGAGACATTGTCTTGCGAGCACGTGATGATACGTTGCAACGGGTAGCCGATACACACAAGTTTTATGACGCTCTGCAATACCCATTGATTTGCAAAGGACAAGAGGGTTATCATTTTCAAATTCCACTCATTAACCGGTCACAAAGGAGCCTACTCCGAACAAAAAAGTATCATGTATGGATTTTTATGCGTATCATATGATGTTGCAGAAAATGATTTTAACCTCTTAGCCAGTGTAGACAATTATTTCATCAATTTTTGTAGACATGTATGTGAAGGTAAAAGTGAACGTCTCCGTTATATATCTTTAAATCAAAAGCTGCGCGTTGAGAATTATATACATTTACAAGATGCAGTTTCTAGCGACGCCAATGTAAACCCCAAGATTTAGGTAAAATGGTAATTCTGCCCTCATCATTTTAACAGTCCCTACTACCTACATGAGTACACACAAGACGCATTCGCCTATGTACGAACTTACGGAAGACTTGATCTTTTTGTTACTTTTACTTGCAATCCCACATGGAAAGAAATAACCGATGAGCTAATGCCGGGCCAAAAAGTACTGACAAACACGATTTAGTTGCTAGAGTATTTGAATTAAAAGTACAAAATTAATGTATGGAATTAACAAAGGAAAATATTCGGAGAGGTGCAGTGCTTCATGTATTCAATTGAATGGCAAAAAGAGGATTACCGTATGCCCACATTCTAATATGGCTAAAGAGATGTTGCGGCCCAGCCAAATAGACGACATAATAAGCGCCGAGATTCCGGATCCTGAGCAAGATAAAGAATTGTATGATACCATCGTCCGAAATATGATTCACGGTCCATGTGGACACGAAATTCAATATCGCCATGTAGAAAGAAGAAAATGTACAAAGAAATTCCCTAAACAGCTATTAAAAGAAACAGTACAATGACAATGGCTACCCTTTATACAGACGCAGAGCTCTCGAAGATGGTGGCAGGAAAGTTACAATCAAATCTCGCTCTGGAGCGTTCAGAAACCTGGATAACAGCTGGATTGTCCCGTATTTGCCCATTCTATGTAAAATGTTTAATGCCCACATTAATGTAGAAGCATGTAGCTCTGTCCGCGCAATCAAGTATATCTGTAACGTACATAAATAAAGTAAGCAGCCAAGCAATATTTAATCTCAGGAGTGAAGGCGAGGCAAATCCCGTTAATGAGTACAGACCTTTCAAGCAGGGCGTTATGTCAGCAGTAACGAGGCAGCGTGGCGTCTCCTTGGCTTCTCTTTACTCGAAAGGCACCCAACAGTTACTCACCTTGCTGTGCACTAGAAAATGGAGGCGTGTATATTTCACCGAAAGAAATTTGAAAAATTGCATCACCGCCATAAACTACACTAGCCTTCTTTCAACTTTGTCAAACCGACCCCTTTGCAAAAACGTTGTTATATTCTGAAGTCCCCGCTATTATACTTGGAACACATCTAGAAGGAGTGGAAACACCGTATTCAAGGCGCGCCTGTTGCAAATTGGCCGGTGTAAAGTCATCAGATGCCCTTGGTCGTGTGTATACCGTCCATGTAACTAATTTTAATGTTTCTGTTTACGATTGCTGCTGCACCATGTTCGGGGTCCTACAGGATATAAAGACCTTAAAACTGTCAACGGTCAGGAATGCGCAACTTATAGAGAAGCATGTGAAGCTCTGCATCTTTTAAAACGATAATCACTGGGATGAAACCATGGAGGAAGCTGTGCAGTGCCAGTCACAACCAAAATTTATTTAATTAGGGATCTTTAGCAACTCTCATATCATCTTGGGCTATCTAATGCACATAAATTGTGGGACAAATATAAAGTACATGGCGGAAGATATTTTGAAAGTTACAGCAGACACACGCGAACATGACATACAATGAACACATTTATAATGAAGCACTGGAAATTGAAGATAAAGTAATGGCAATGGTAGGCAAAAATTAAGCGACTTTGGAATGATAAGCCCTCAGCGAACAACAAAATGAACTAGTGATGAAATTATACGAAACAAACTACGATATACCAGCTTTGCAGCAGCAAGTAGCCGTATTGTACCCCTTGCTTCTCGAACAAAAACGAGTTTTTGACAAAGTATTAGGACAAATTGATCTGGAAATGGTGCACTTTCTTTTTAGATGCCCTGGAGAACTGGGAAGACATTTTTGTTAAATTTATTATTAGCGCAAGTACGGAAAGATAAAAACATTGCTGTGGCCGTAGCTTCCTCCGGTATAGCTGCCACGCTGCTAAGCCAGGGCCGCACTGCACACATTCTGTTTAAAAACTCCTCTAAATCTAGCCCAGGAAGAATCACCGATCTGCAACATTAAAAATAGTGCTGAGGTATAATGCTACGACATTGCAAACTTTTAGTGTGGGACGAAAGTACAATGTCGCATAAAAAACTGTAGAAACACTAAATCAAACGCTGGGTTTGCGCAGCAATACCGATGTAATGGGAGGAATGGTGGTTTTACTGGCTGGTGACTTTCGCCAAACTTTATCTGTCATTCAAAGGGCACCTGCAGATGAAATTAAAGCATGCCTCAAGTCGTCTATTTTATGGAACAAGGTGACAAATTCAGTTTAACTACGAATATGAGAGTGCATTTGTATAATGATATCAATGCTGGAAACTATGCTGACACTCTATTAAAAAATTGGCGATGGGCGGTTGGAAACGGATGCTGAGTGCTGCGTTAAATTGAAGAGAATATTTTTATAAAGTTAGTTCAGAGTCATTCTGAATTAATTGCGAGCGTTTATTCAGATTTAACGAACAACATGCATGAAGACAAATGGTTATGTGAAAGGGCGATTCTTACGCAAAAATGAGGCGTTAACAAAATAAATTCAGATATATATAAGCGAAGTAGCAGGAGAAATAACAGAGTATTTGTCAGTAGACACAGTTATGGACACAGAACAGAGCACTTCATATCCCTAGAGTTTCTAAATTCTCTAGAGTTGTCAGGTGTGCCCTCACATAAGCTTCAATTAAAATTAGGCGTCCCAGTCATGCTAATGCGAATTTAGATGCTCCTCGGTTATGTAACGGGACAAGGCTGCATGTGACACATCTTGGACGGAACATAATCGGTGCTACAATTTGACAGGCGTAGGAAAAGGTGAAAATGTTATTATAACACGGATCCCTATAATTCCCACAGATCTTCTTTTCAATTCAAAAGGTTGCAGTTCCTATTAAGCTCAGTTTTGCAATGACAATTAATAAAGCGCAAGGGCAAACGTTACAGGTAGCGGGGTCAACTTAAAAAACCGTGCTTCTCTCATGGTCAGCGAGATTATACAACCAGTGCGTGATGCCAGTGATGACTTATGGATCTGAGACGTGGTCTTTCACTGCTGGCGTATGAGGACGCTCAAGGTCGCTCAGCGAGCTATGGAGAGGGCTATGCTTGGGGTTTCTCTGCGTGGTAAACTTAGAAATGAGGATATTTTGCAGTAGAACCAAAGTAACTGACATAGCCCAACAGATTATTAAGCTGAATGGGAAATGGACCAGCCAAAGAGCTCGAAGAACCGACAACCAATGGGGAAAAAGGTTCTCGAGTGGCAGCCTCGTACCGGTAGGCGAAGTATAGGGTGACCCCACTAGATGGGGTGACGACCTGGTAAGACATGCAGGAAGTCGATGGGATGCAGGTGGCTCAGGACCGTGCTTTGGCATTCCAGGGTAGGCCATGTTCAGCAGTAAACTTGTGAAGGGCTGTAATTATGATGATGTTGATGAGGAAGGAATTTGCCTACTTTTTATCTAATATTCGTCTCCACACTGCTTGTTTTTCTCATAAATAAAAAATGCATGCACAACACTGATGAACAATGCAATGATAATGTTTTGTGAGGATATCGTTTCTGCGGTAACAATTCTTTCAAGTATACTAATTAATGGATTATTGGAAAGACCTAGGTCGAGCAGTTTAAATGTAAGGCTGTTGTAATTTGGTACGAAATTATAAAAATAATTTTAAAGTATAGTTTAAAATTGCTACGAACATCAATCGAAATCATTCCTTAATTTCCTTACTTATGTAATATTTTCTGTCACATTAAACAGAAAAGTCAACAATAGCAGTGGTAGCTCATACGCAGGGCGTTCTACCTTTTGTATATCGAAGAACACGACATTTTGTATAAATAAAATACAGGACTTTCGATTGGTTTAACTTAGATCTACATTACCGAAAGTAACGTTCAGTAAAATTAATGGTCCATTTTGTCATTTTCTACATTTATATATCGAGTGTCTGATTATAGTATTTTGTTATATTTATATATAGATTTGCCATTGTGATAGAGTGGAACCTATACTAGGATACCCTTTGTTACAGTGCTCAATACTCATGCTAAATATGAAGTTGGTTTACGTACATAAAGCATATACTTTTACAGAAACATTTGGTGATGTAATCAATCATATCTGTTGTTTTAAATATAATGTCATTTCGTCTTACTTGGTAAGCCAAATGGGATCTTATGTAATTTTAGAATAAATAATTTTCGCACTGACAGAACTTTAGCATCAGAGAAGATTAAGATGGTAGAATACCTCTAAAATTTAATTAGTATCACTTTGAGAACAGCACTCTGTATATTAAATTTTAATCCCTTCCCTTCTTAGTTCTCTGTTCCTCTCAAAAATCTATGCTGCTTTTTATTTTGAAATAATAAGTTAAATATTGAAAATAAAAAGGCAAAATAAAAATTTGGAGTACATAAAGGAAAGGAGCTGTCGACAATTGCCAGTATTTTGCCGCCACTAGCATTAACATTAAATTACGAAACAGTAAATAAATTCCACCCTCACGCTTTGTTTTATTTTCAACGCCATTTCGACCATGTTGGGGTTGGACGCGGTTGCGTTAAGAACACATAGCTGATGTGAATCGACGCTCCGGGAAGTCTGCAGTCTGTGAACACGTACAGGATCGCCCCGTCACTAAGTTAGATTTGATAGACCACAAATCCTCGCTAAAGAACACCGATTCCTTCAAGGATGATTCGCGAGGCTATTGAAATCAAAAACCATCCTAATTTCAATAGAGAAGATGGCTGGGTTACCTACCATCTGCTTGGGATCCTATAATTAATAAAATTAAATCCCAACCCAAGCATACAACTGCAAGACTTCAAGATACTGTAAGTTCATACCATAGATCGGAACAAAAATTAATAATAATTTTTAATCTGGAGGTAACCGTTAACTATGACATTGGAACGTCAAATATCTCAGTCCCCCGTGACCATGGGTGCTGTAAAGTACTCGAAACGTCAGAATATAAAATAAGTTAATATACGCGATAAAATCCAAAACTAGTTTTATTTAAATATGTTACATAATTTGATATTGGAAGGCTCTCCGTGTACTCAAACCTAGTTTCTAATAGCTTTTTGCAATTTATTTAGTGCAATTTATTCACGAAGTCATCATATGTTTGTGACATATTATCTTTGGAATTACGGATGTCTCAGTTTTGGCTCTTTATTTCTTCGATTACTGATTTGAAATTGTCGAAAATTTAACATCTTGTTCTAGTCTCCAAGATGAAAGCAACATAACTTTGTTTCTAAATGATCGCAAATCTTATCCCTCATGTTCGCATATACGTTGAGATAATTTTTCTAAAGATGATGACTCACTTTGCGCAGTAATATTTGATTTCAACTCACTAGTTCTTCGGTGGTGTACGCTTCATTGGCATGGTGTACGTATACCAGGAGCACGGAGTAATCAAAATAGTCAAGCTATCTTGATTACTCTGTGTTAAGCGCTCTTACAGAGAGTACTAAGAGCAAAGAAGCGTAGGGCAGTAGAAAAATAAATAATATGTATAATACTGCTCCCACACAATTGACTGGAAGCGAGGCTCGCCTACAATAAACACCCTCGGCCAAAATAGTGGCTCGCGTTGTCCAGACTATTATTACGCGGACCAAAAAGCAGACAGCAGGTATTATAACGCACTCGACTCATCTCAAGCAGTCACAGAAAGTGTCAGGAGCTCATGAGCACAGGACAAGAAATAATATTTATTCTGCTTGTACCCATTGGTGGGAGGAGGTTAGGCGTTTACAACCACACTAAACTACAACATGGTCGAAGTGGCGTTGAAAATAAAACAAAGCGTGAGGGTGGAATTTATTTTCTGTTTCGTAATTTAAGTAGTTAATGCTAGTGGCGGCAAAATACTGGCAATTGTCGACAGCTCCTTTCCTTTATGTACTCCAAATTTTTATTTTGCCTTTTTATTTTCAATATTTAACTTATTATTTCAAAATAAAAAGCAGCATAGATTTTTGAGAGGAACAGAGAACTCCGGGGAGGAAGGGATTAAAATTTAATATACAGAGTGCTGTTCTCAAAGTGATACTAATTAAATTTTAGAGGTATTCTACCACCTTAATCTTCTCTGATGCTAAATTTCTGTCAGTGCGAAAATTATTTATTGTAAAATTACATAAGATCCCATTTGGCTTACCAAGTAAGACGAAATGACATTATATTTAAAACAACAGATATGATTGATTACAGCACCATTCGCCAAATGTTTCTTGTCATACACTTTTATGTATGTATAACTAACTTCATATTTAGTACGAGAACTGGACACTGTAACAAAGGGTATCCTAGTATAGGTTCCACTCTATCACAATGGCAAATCTATATATAAATATAACAAATTACTATAATCAGATACTACATATATAGATGTGGAAAATGATTTGGACCATTATATGGACCAATGAATATAATGGACCATTAATTTTACTGAACGTTACTTTCGTTAATAGAGATCTAAGTTACACCAATCGAAAGTCCTGTATTTTATTTATACAAAATGTCCTGTACTTCGATATACAAAACTGCTAATTGCTATTGTTGACTTTTCTGTTTAATGTGACAGAAAATATTGCATAAGTAAGGAAATTAAGGAATGATTTCGATTGATGTCCGTAGCAATTTTAAACTATACTTTAAAATTATTTTTATAATTTCGTACCAAATTACAACAGCCTTACATTTAAACTGCTCGACCTAGGTCTTTCCAATAATCCATCAATTAGTATACATTACTTGAAAGAATTGTTAATGCAGAACCGATATCCTCACAAAACATTATCATTGCATTGTTCAGTGTTGTGCATGCATTTTTTTATCTATGAGAAAGACAAGCAGGTGAGGACGAATATTAGATAAAAAGTAGGCAAATTCTTCCTTCATCGTCATCATCATCATTACAGCCCTTCACAAGTTCACTGCTGAACATGGCCTCCCCTAAGGAATGCCACAAAGCACGGTCCTGAGCCACCTGCATCCATCGACTTCCTGCATGTCTTACCAGGTCGTCACTCCATCTAGTGGGTGGTCACCTACTTCGCCTACCGGGCGCAGGCTGCCACTCGAGAACCTTTTTCCCCATCGGTTGTCGGTTCTTCGAGCTATGGCCGGCCCATTGCCGCTTCAGCTTACTAATCCGTTGGCTATGTCAGTTACTCTGGTTCTACTGCGGATATCCTCATTTCTAAGTTTACCACGCAGAAAACCCGAGCAGCCTCTCCAGCTTGCTGAGCGACCTTGAGCGTCCTCATACGGCTAGCAGTGAAGGACCACGTCTCAGATCCATAAGTCATCACTGGCAACACGCACTGGTTGTATAATCTCGTTTTCAAGTTTTGAAGTATACCTGACGAGAAGATATGTCGTAATTTCCCGAACGCTGCCCAGCCGAGTTGAATCCGTCGATTGACCTCTCGGTCGAAGTTGGACTTACTTAGTCGGACTATTTGTCCCAGCTAAACATACTCGTCAACAACTTCGAGCTTAGTGCTCCCAACAACTATCGGCATAGGTGTGACATGAACATTAAAGAATTCTTTCTTACACTCCATAAACTTTCACACCCATTAAAATAGATATCAGAACGTTTTACCATTTCGGCTACATCACACAAGTATAGCATAGGGGATAGTAGTCAATCACTGGCTTATAATAAGTAAAAATAATATCGATAGCGCAGTGGATAAACGCATGGTTGCACCGATACTTATATAGCCTATAAATATTTCCTCCAGTTCTGGATGTTGTTCATCTACAAATTTCCCACAGTAAAAAAATCTTAGTAGAGTATAACGTTTTAAAAAATATAATATATTTACTTTGGGAAACAATATCAAGATAAAGTACTACTTTCTATTAAGATGTTATTAAGATTCACTGTATTTGTGAATCTTAATAACATCTTAATAGAAAACAGTCTCGCGCTGTTTGAAATTCAGCCACCAAAGAAATATAATTTGTTTATAAAATGAGTCTGCTCCACGTAGAAAATATTTCTTCATTTCTTCTAGTTTTTAAATTTTTAGGGTTCCGTAGCTCAAAAAATATGAGAGTCTTATAGGATCACTTTGTTGTTCGTCCGTATGTCTGCCTTTTGTCTGTCCATCTGTACGTGTGTTATGGCCCTTCTCAGGAACGGGTAGAAGTAGAGGTATCAAGTCGAAACTTATATCAAATACCAAAATCTGCGGTCCCGTGGAGGTGTAAAATATTCAAGCATCAAAAAGCCTACATTGACGGGCGCTCCATAAGCTTGGGGTAAAGATTAAAGCGGATTTACTCGAGACTCGTCGTTCCTATACTCTTCCTTTAATTTACACTGGCGAGCCAATGAGTTATTTTTAAGAGTTTTTTGAAGCAACGTGCCAAATTTCATACAATGCTATTGAGGCAGCTCACCTGGTTCGTCAGCTCACAAAACCGCGGTTTGCGATGATGCACCAACGAGCTGTACCGGCGAGGTATCAAGACAGCGGTAAAGCTCGCCTGGCGATCAGGGCCCTAAGTCAACGCATTCAAAAGATGCAGCCATTTACGATACATATATTGATATTAGCAGAGTCACTCATCAAATCAAAACAATAGGATAAAATACTAGTATAATAATAAAATCAATGCCTCACAGCACAAGTAAGGAAAAAATCATCGTTAATTTGTGGATATACGAGTATCACATAGAATTTTTTACGATTACTAACTTGCACTTGCGATATATAGATCGTGATATAGAAATTGTGAAGAACATTTTTCCACAGTCAGTTTGTACTTTAATCCAACCAAACATTGCTCTCAGAAAATTACTTTTTCTGAGAGCAATGTTTGGTTCTTACCTTACCAAATTATACCTAAACCTAATTCGCGGAATAGATAAACTATCTTCTACATTATACATAAAATTTGTTAATACGGAGCCCTCAAGGCGCGTTTGGCCGGTTTTTATACTAAACTTGTATAACTTTTTCGTGATTATTATTCCGTTAGTATATTTTACATACCTAGTTATCTTCTACAATTATTCGAAAATTATTCGAGAATAAAAAAAATATTCGAGAATGATAAATAATAATATACACTAAAATCACGTAAAGTGACAAAAGAGGTATCAATACAGCTAACGTATTAAGAACAGCTCTTGAACGCATGCAGCCAAATTGAAACAAAGATGGCTAAAGGAGAATTGTCAACAACTCTCATGGCTAAAGCTATCCTGTATTGTAATTATTATGGTTCTCTTACTACTCAAATCAAACAACAGTCACTGCATCTGCTTTGTGGCAGAAATAAATACGAAGATGATACCTCGTAACAAGTAGCTAACCACCAGTATCGATGCTACCGTAACCTTCAGATTTTAGGGATGCTTACAAAGCCAACACCAAAATGGAATTGTGAAGGGCTGTAATGTTAAATGGTAACATTACGCTGCTTAGGTAAAATATATAAACTATCCACAGCTGTGCTTTGTGGCATTCCTTGGGAAGGCCTATGTTCAGCAATGGACTTGTGAATGATGATGATGATGATCCACAGCTGGACCACTTCCATCGTGCGTTTCACACAACTATTTTGAGCTGTTTTTTTAAAAATGTTATAAGTTTTCAAATCGTATCTTCAGAGATCTTTAATCGAGGTTATTCAGTGTTTGTTTCCCTTACGAATTAGTTAACCCTGTCATTGGTATAGGCAAAATACTTGCCAAGCAATGTTTCGTAATGCGTAAGGCTCTACGGTCCTCGCTCCATCTAGCGTCGATGTCATAAAATTATTTCTACAGCTATTAAATTAGATTATTAATAGATTAAATGAGACTATTAGATTAAGTTAGTTCTTCCGTTATTTAGCAAAACTGTCACTTGAAAAAATATGGCGTAAGTGAGGTGATTTTTTGGGATACTCGGCAAAATCTATTTAAATTTCAAACTTGGCCGTCTAAAAAGTAAGTAAATCTATTTTATTGTATTGGTGAATGACTACATAATCTATCTTATTTCATTATAATTTCTACAATACAGCCTTGATTTCAATTTAAATTATCAATATTTGAGGTGACTTGAGGTGTTTGACGTCCCGATGTCATAGTTAGCCCGGCTACCTTCAGTTTTTGAATATTAATTTTTGGTCCGATCTACGCAGAACGAGCAGTATAAAAAAATGCATAAGTTCGTACATCATTTGCAATATTGATGACTGAAGGATCAATATCAGAAAGTATTGTTTTGCTTGGGTTTGGATTTATTTTATTAATTATAGAATTCAAGCAGATGGTAGCACCCATCCATCTTCTTTAATGAAATCTCATCCTTGGTAGGAGTCGGTGTTCTTTTGCTAGGTTTTGTGGTGTATCAAAGCAGACAATCGTTTTGGGCTTACTAGAAATTTTAACGACCCTCAATGGGTATAACACAAAAAATTAGATACCAATTTATTATTGTAAATAGCCTAAAGATTTTATGAAAATCTAAATGGAATCAAGAAATCTGAAAAAAAAAGGTGTTGTTTTGATATTCGTGTACAAGTCATTGGTTCTGGTAATATAATATTTAAAAGAAATTGTAGTAGAGATGTCGACTCGAGTTAGCTCGAGATGAAATTCACGTAACTCGGATTGAACTCGAGTTACGCAATTCAGATGGTGGAAGGAAGCTGTGTCAATTTCTTACAAATTATTTTTATATTGTTCTTCCATCCAACACAAATACTATTAATAAACTTAAATGCAACATGCAAACCAAAATATTTTTATATATTTTGGTTTTATATACTACTATGAGTATGTATTAATGTTAATAATTAACTATCATAAATTATACTTAATCAATTTATTAATATTGTAACATATCAATAAGTTGCTCGAATTAGTAAGTCGAGTTCATCACTAAATTGTAGACAGACACTGCATTGACCGTAAGATAAAGATGCGACCTGGAGTAGAATTTTGTGACTCAGAGTCACTCAGGTTAAATTATCATGTCACTCTAATTGTACTCGAGTCTTCGAGTAATTCAAAATAACTTTACAGTTCCTGCATCGAGTAAAAGTTTATCAATCGAGTTGAGTAGCGATTTCTTTAGTTAAAGCATTTTAAATAGGTACATTTATTAAGTGATATGTCAATATCAAATAAAATACAAATATTTTTATTTATTTACTTGTAGTATTTCCATGTTTTATTTTCATGTATGTAGTATTTCAAAATCTATAAACTGTATTTTACGTATCTTATAAACCGCTTTCTTCACGATATTATTTTTTCCAAAATAAAGCTACACTGACGATTTTTGTATTGTTGTTTCATTGTTATTACTCATACTTTAAACAAACAACTATATTTCAATCACAATTTATGTGAAAAACAATGATAGTACAACCACGATATTATAAATCAAACTAAGTTCATAATATTTGTTTACAACATGCCAGATTCAAGTTTGAATTTGGATATAACCTGTGATGTCGCCCGCGACAACATAAACTACAAGTGAATCAGTGAAGTATCATCTATCTATTGCTCTCCGAATCTACACGGTGCGCCGAGTTGACTCGGTAACTCTAGTGCAAGCGGGCTCGAGTAAAATTTATTTTCACTCGAGTACCGAATTAAACCAATTCACTCGATTCACTCGAGTGAAAACAGAGTTCGAGTTGAATCACTAGTGTAAGAATAAAGTCTGTGATTAATGGTTATTATCAAAGAGAATATAATCACTACGTTTAGTTATTATACTTTTTTGGTAGCAAAATTAAAAAGTTTATACTTATTTGTTTACATTACAAGACAATAAAATATCATCTCATCGATGCACAAGTGTATGGATACATGAAATACATGGATATACATTATATTCGTATCATAATATGTATAATATCATGCAGGTTAACCAAATATTAATATTCCAAATTATGTATTTCTGTTCTATATATGTAAGTAATACAAGTTTAATTTTCCACCTAGAATTTTTGAAAATCTATAATTTGTGTTGAATTACCTAAAACAAATGACAAACACAGGTCTGAGAACCTTATTAGTATGTTAAAAGTGACAATGTATTAAGTTTTATGTTATTAGTTAAATCTAAATTAAACATTAGATAGAATAAACAAAAACAGTTTTTGTGTATGTTGAAAATTAGAATCTATGGGTCGGGGATTCAGGAAGCTTCTCTTTGATGTAGCTTCATGGGCTTTGAAGAGCGATTCATTTAACTGCATTTAAGTAAAATACCTTATGTATTCACAAGTTGCTCCATATAACTAGACAATACCAAATGACTTATCAGGTGGTCAGACATGGATATAATATGGTACATAGTATGTTTTATGTAAACTACTTGTACTTGCACCAGAAACAAATATAGTTTGCACTTAGTTAAGCCATTTTAATTGTGTAATGGTTATGTTCTTGATGTTTTTGGACCATATCCTGCGACGGAATCAGATTCTTCTATTATGCTTAGACTGCTGTGTTGTTAACTCTGCAGAAGGAATATTATTTTGTCATCAAAAAATTATATATTTTTCTCCTAAACGAAACTAGTGAAAATAAAAAGTCAAACAACTTTTACATAGTCAAATATTGTTGATGTAAATCCATAATTACTATTTTTGTATTTGATCAACTGGAGCTAATAAATAGTGTATATTTTATAATAATTTCTTATTTATTTATCATACAGGCAGAGATAACAAAATGCTGAAAAAATGGAAATATAATTTATTGACACTGAAGGAGTCTTATCTCATATCTTATTATTGAAAATGTCCTTCTGATTCCTAAAACTATCATAAATTGACATGTTTTTGGCTTTATAGTATTTGAAATGTAAACAATACATATATAAACATAGTCTCCACAAGCTATTTACAATGAAATAAATATAGAAAAAATATATAAAATTAACATTTAGTATAGGCATTCTTTATAATAGTCATTAACAACTTTTCAGGTCGATCGCTGAGAAAGTATCCATATGCCTTGCGGGCTGAAAGCTTGCAGAGCTGCCCGTAGCAGAGACAAAAGTATGGATATTGAAGACATCAGTCTTATATCATATCTCTTATCATTGAAAATGTCCTTCTAATTTCTACCAATATCATAAATGCACATGTTATCATCAAGTTATTTAGAAAAATCTTTTGAAATGATGATTGACAATAACAAATACGATTAAATTATACATGTGTTTTATTATCCTTCCATAAACAGTTTAAAACATCTTACTCTCACTATTTATCCATACCATTTTTATAAATTTTGTGCAGCATCATATTATGTCCCACTATAGTTTTAGTTGAAAACATCAGTACTGTGTTATCCACATAGGTGATAATTTTACCATTTTAATTTCCATCTGACACAGCTAATTTATGTAAATTACGAAAAGAGGCCTATGATGCTACCATGAACGCCATTTTTACCCTCAAATCAAAGCTCACCAATGATTTTGACAGATCGATATTTCTTCTAATCAAATCTTCTAACAATTATTCAGAAGATTAGGAACAAAAACCGTATCGAAGGCTTTGGCTAGGTCTAATAAGACTTTTAACCCTCGTCCAGTCTATCGGTAATATAATCATGATTTATATCATCGGTATCATCGATAATATAATTTAGCACTGAAATTTTGATTTGCCATATCCAAAACCATATTGATTGTTAGACAAAATTTTATTTTTTTCTAGATAATTTTTTTAAACGGGTATTAAGAATTTTTTCAAAAATGTTTGATACTAAGGTTTATATTTATATTTGTTTGTAATTAGAATACAGCTTTCTCTCTACCCTTACCAATCGGAATAATAATTGATTTTTTTAAGGACGCTTAGAAAAACACCATTACGCATGCAGTTATTAATAAAAGGAAAGAGAAAACCTTTATGAGATTTCCATAATTGATCAATTTCCGCTTCATCCATTTCAAGTAAACAAAAGAGCTTGTATGCAATATGCTACGTCTGTTATTGAAACATGTATAGTCGTCCAGAATAGGAATAATTGAATAACATGAGAGCAAACATTAAATGGTTATTAAAATATCAAAATCAATTTTCAGGCGCCTCAACAACACCTCAAAATGGGGTAAACGAGCATGCAGCCCACCTGATTGTAAGCTACTATGCTGCGAATATTTTGTGTCAAAAGTGGCAGTGCAATTTTAGAAGATGGTGCATGTGTACTAAAGTCATCGACAACATACTTCTTCGATACAATTCATTATCGAAACTATTGCTATAACTCTCCATATTAGTAGTTGCGAATACTTATAAGTAAGCTGTTGATTAGTATATGATTACACGGCGAGACACTCGAAAGTAACTTACAATAAAATGAAATAACAATAGGCAGAATTCAGTGATTCTCTGCAAGAACCAATAGAGAGACACTATGGCAGTCATATCGAGATCTGTTTCATATGTTCATAGAAAAATATGGTGTAAGAAAATTAAATTTATGTGGACTTTTTATACATTTATATATATTTTTATACGTGAGAACCATGCTGCAACTATATTAATAGTATAGTTGTAGCACGAATGGGTCGGCTTGACTGGAAGGACCACGCCTCGCAGAATACCAGCGTAAAATATCAGCTCTACGCTGCTGTGTATCGTAGTGGTGGTGAGTGAGAACCGGAGACCTTTTACTGGAAAAGAGGCATTCCATCTTAGTCCTCACGGCTGACAACGCATCTGCATTTAATTCAAACGAATATAGATGTATGTCGGGGCCACAACCACTTACCACCAGGTGGACTGTGTCGTTTGTCACCCTAATTTATAAAAAAAAAAATATTGATACGGCTCCGTGGCGCAGTGGCTAGCAATGAGTTGCTGCGCTGGGGGCCGCGGGTTCGATCCCAGCACGGAACAAGTATTTGTATGGCCTACAACAAATGTTCCGGGTCGAAATTTGTCCTGTGCAATTTGGGTTTGTAAACTGCCTCCACGATACAGGAGGAATTCCTAGTGTGGGGGTAACGTTTAAAAAAAAGATATATGTAGCATTGGATGTTATGGTATTTTGTTAATATATTATGTAATAGAGAAATATCAAAATATTTTGTGTAATTTTGTGTGTGTTTATTAACGTGACGACGTAAGGTACGTGTACTAAATGTAGGGTGAGTATGATATTTGCAGGTGACATAATTACAAATATTTTTACTAACACTTTCTTTGAAGAAGTTGATTAAAAGTATAATTAAAATAAAATCAAATTATGACATAGAGTTATTGCTATACAAAACAATAAATAAAACTGATTTTAACTGAGTAGTCACTCTTCTGTGAGCTTAATTCAAGTCATTTTCGTTGTTGATGCGTATGTAGGAAGCCCCTTCCTTTTTTCTCAAATAAATCCTACCTTGTGAAATCCAACAAAAAAGAAAGGTATTCGCTTTTGAGTATTCTCTTGCTTCACTAAAAAGTTTCTTGGTTAGAAAGGTTAAATTTTCTATGATAAAAACCGGTGTTGAGGGATAGACCAGGTGCTTCTTCTCACGTTGACACAGATGTTTGACATTTAATTTGGTCGTTAATTTTTGATATTTTAACGTAACGCGGTTGCGTTAAAGAACACATAGCTGATGTGAAGAATCGACGCTCCGGGAAGTCTGCAGTCTCTGAACATGTACAGGATCGCCCTGTCACTACATTAGATTTGATAGACCACAAACTCGCTAAAGAACACCGATTCCTTCCGGATCGAACCGGCCCCCCAGCGCAGCAACTCATTGCTAAGCCACTGCGCCACGGAGCCGTATCAATATAAATGTATAAAAGCCCCATAAATTTAATTTTCTTACACATATTTTTCTATGAACATATGAAACAGACCTTATAGACTGCCATAGTGTCTCTCTATTGGTTCTTAGAGAATCACTGAATTCGCCTATTGTTATTTTATTTTATTGTGTTACTGAGTGGCTCGTCGTAATCATATACTAATCAACAGCACTATAAGTAACTACTAATATGGAGTTAGCAAAGCTCTTTGTTTTACTTGAAATAGATGAAGCGAAATTGATCAATTATGAAATGTTAAAGGTTTTCTTTCTTTTATTAATAACTGCATGCATGGTGTTTTTCTAAGCGTCCTTAAAAAACAATTATTATTCCGATTGGTAAGGGTAGAGACAAAGGCTGTATTCTAATTACAAACAAATATAAATATAAACCTTAGTATCAAACATTTTTGAAAAATTCAATACCTGTTTGACAATATTTTCTCGAAAAATAAAATTTTGTCTAACAATTAATATGGTTGGATAAATTGACAAAAAATTTCAGAAAGCAAATTATATTATCGATGATACCGATGATATAAATCATGATTATATTACCGATAGACTGGACGAGGGTTAAAAGTCTTATTAGACCTAGCCAAAGCCTTCGATACGGTTTTTGTTCCTAATCTTCTGAATAATTGTTAGAAGATTTGATTAGAAGAAATATCGATCTGTCAAAATCATTGGTGAGCTTTGATTTGAGGGTAAAAAAATGGCGTTCAACAAGGTAGCATCATAGGCCCCACTCTTTTCGTAATGTACATAAATTAGCTGTGTCAGATGGAAATTAAAAATGGTAAAATTATCACCTATGCGGATAACACAGTACTGATGTTTTCAACTAAAACTGTAAGTGGGACATAATATGATGCTGCACAAAATGGTATAAACAGAGTGAGCTGGCTAGAAGGGAATTGTTTTGACGTCAAAAAACAGTTAAAACCAAATGCAAATATATATTGATTTGCAATAACCTACCTGATAATGTGTGGTGGTTCACAACCTCACAGAATTTCGATACTAGACTTGCACTTTTCGAAGCAATAATCGGTATTCATGCAAACCGCTTAAGCCGCTCAAATACCTTGGTGTCACTATTGACAATAACATGAGCTTTAAAGCACATGCAAAGACCATATGTGGTAGAGTTAGAAAACTGATTGCAATCTTTAAGATACAGAGACATGTTCTGGAACCAACACTACTTAAGCGTGTTTATATAGCAAGCACTATGGCAGTCAATCATTACATCATATTACATAAGGATTCGGGGTGGCATCCCAAAACAAGTATAAAATGTTTAGAAGTGGCTTAACGAGCATTTCTAGGGTACTTAAAAAACCCTACCTTTATCCTGCCCCACTCTTAAATGATTACTGTGAGGTGCTACTATTTAAAAAAAATTATCAGTCAATTTGCAATTCTTAGCCTTAATAAATATAAATGTATAAAAGAAGTGACAAGCCTTTTATTTTCACTTGAGTATGACAAAATTGAGGAATAGGTTGCCACTGTATCCTGAAAACATTTCATGGAGTAAAGGAATTTGTACTCACGCACACGAATACGAATACTCACATGCACACGCAGACGAACACACTATATTTTTTGCTAGTTTTTTTTCATACTTATAATGTTAATTTATTATTGTTTTTCGGCTATCGATTGTAAAGTCTGTAAGGCGCTGTAGACAAAATACAGGATTAATAAATAGTTTGGCTTCAGATGACGAAACAAGTTCTTTTCATGTTATTTAAGCCAGTAAAGATATAGCCAGTAAGTTTTTAATATGTAATTCTGGTTTGTAATAAAAATAATATTATTAATTATTGTTATATTATAACTTTTTAATTTCTTAAATGGAATGAGAAACAGAAACAGAAACTTTTTTATTCAATATAGATTACAAATAATACTTATTGAATGTCACTCTTTTTTAATTTACCACTGAATCGGAAAAAATAAATATGAACACGTAACTTATATTCATAGTTAAATATTTTGATAAAATTGTGTGTTAAACCATGTATTTTTTAAATGAGATTTATCTTTTTGCTCTTTTTCTTGACGTTTTGGATTATAAACATTTAAGTTAACATTTTATTGTTTAAATATATACATATTTTTGTTATAACGATGTTTTTAGTTGTAATGAATTAAAAAAAAATTAAAAAACGGTTGACCCTGCAGCCCATCCATGGAACTTCCCGCTTATTTCCGAGCGTTGCGCTCGAAAATAAGCGGGAACGATTATTTAGTTTTTTTACAGAAATCCTACTATATAATAGAATATAATATTATAATATTATAAATGTGAAAGTTTGAGAGGATGTATGGATGTTTGTTACTCTTTCACGGAAAAACCTTGAATGGATTTTAATGAAACATTACAATAATATAGCTTATACATCAGAATAATACATAAGCTATAATTCATAAAAATATTGTGTAAATTGGCCAAAATATTATAACGATAAATGTTATATGTCTGAAAAATCTGTCATCTGCGAGCTATTTTGGCGTGAACACGCATCACGCAAAAACCTGTGAACCGATTTGGATGGGACTTTCACTGGCAGATAGCTGATGTTATAAGGAGTAACATAGGCTACTTTTATTTTAGGGTTCCGCGCAAAAAAAATCCACGCGGGCGAAGTCGCGGGAACAGCTAGTTTTTAATAATCTAATCAGCTCGAAGTCTCAATGAACACTTTCGAACGTCGTGTCGCCCATCTCCACACACAAACACACACACACGACCGGACGTCCAGCCGGGAATAGTCGGAACGGCTTCCTAGTACCTCAAAACGTGGAGATCTGATGAAAACTCGCATTCTCAAAATCGGACCGAAATCTATTACTTCCTACTTTTGAAAATTATTATTTTCAAAGCGGGAAGTTAAAAACTAGTTCGGTTGAATAAGTATTTATTACAATTTCAATCATAAACTTTAGGTTACTTTTTACTATATATATTTTAAATAACCGTTTGTTCAATTTTGACATAGTCTTATAGAAAAATTACAGTATACTGCTTGTTTTATGATAGTATATAAATTCATTCATCATCAACGGCCTTCGCGTTGATGATGTATATCTATATATCTGACCAAATTAAGTTTTTATCTTTTTTATTTTTTTTTGTTTATGTTTATTTAGTATGAAAAAATATGTGTATCTTAAAACTTTTTATAATAATATATAAAAGGAATAGGACGAAAATAAAGTTCCCTTTTTGTTCTGTAATTTACATTGTGCTTGAATATTTTGCCGTCCAAAATTCGAAAGCATTGAGACGTGTGTGTAAACGAGATGGTGAACTCTAAAAGCAATTAAATTGGGTAAATAAGGACAACTTGCACGGCCGTAGTTTCTAAACTTACAAACTAGCGAGAACTAAGTTTGCTCTTCGGTATTTGTGTACTTTTACATTTTAGCGCCACAGAAAACTAAGTTTAAAGTTCGGTCCCTTGATTTTAGACTTTCGCACATGCCTTCATAAGTCAAAGTTTAGTTTGTTTGCAGTGGAAGAAATAGTGAATACTTTGTTTTTGTACGTTATTAATAATTTTTTCGTTTTGCGATCAAAAACTAGCTACATATTCACAGTAATTTTTGTTGGCTAACGTAATATAAAATTTAAGATAGTACGAGTAAGTAGAACAAAGTTGTCAACTAGAGTCGGATTCCTTCAGGTGTCGTAAAAAAGAGTTACTCCATCGTAGTCTTACCGTGATGAATTTTGCACTTTACTAGGAGATATTCATAATATTGCATGCCTTAAGCGCAAAGCGCGTAGGTACATATGTTCTACTAGCGCCTAAAAATCAAGATTTTAACGTTTTGTCACATGAAATCGTATCTAACAATCATATTGAACATCTAAATGATATAAAAAGCACATAGTCAGAAAGATAAATGATTGTTGAACTTATTTTTTTTTAAATCGATCAATTGCTATTTTTACATAAAAAAGCGGTTTTAGTGGCATAAAGTGTAGATTTATCAAGTCCGCATGGAGGCGTAAACGCGATAACTTTTGAAAATATCAATTGTTCAACTCTATCTATTTTTTAAACTCTTCATCTATCATGTGTGAAGCCATGGAATGTAAATGGCAGTTTAATTTTGTTTTGTTTAGTTATAATTATTTTTTTTCGGCTGAGAAATAGCGAAATTTTCGGTGTTTTGAGCAGCCTTGTATTCATTTATCTACCGACTTCAACAGGAGGCGGTACTCAATTCGACTGTATGTTCCTTTTTTATTTGTGTTACGTAAGTTTTTTTTCTGGGTGAAGCATTTCGATGATTCTTTTTTTATTTAAAAGCTTGTGTTTCTCGTGTGGAACCATATAAATTTGATCAAGGTCTGACCAAAAGTTTTTGAGTTATTATTAATAATTAATATTGAAATAGGTTGTACAACTTTTTTTATTTTCAATTATAAACCTCTACGGTCGGCAATCACGGGAAATAATGGAGTGGTGGATATTTTTACATCGCTAATTGTTGGGAAAATTTGTCAATTTTATGGACATAGGTTGCATCATTTTTAAAATAAGTGGCTTTTACCTTCTTAACACAGATCACGTACGTAATTAACTTTTCTGTGCATATAGTGGAACGAGAATGGACTGAAGTTAAATTTGTTTACTTGTTTATCTCATCTTGCTTGAACAAGAATGCCATATAAGATTGGCGAAGCGGCTTAAAAATTTTAAGAGATATTTGCAAAGTTTCTTAACTCAAGGATTCTCAAGGGTTTGAACTCGATTAAAAATACGATACCATGTTATCATAAATTAATTTTAAATATGTACAAGGCTTTATTTAAAAGTTAATCTTTCAAATCTTTTCTCCAGGTGGTTAATATGTTCAGTACAAGTGGCCAGTACATTATAGCGACAAAGTGATAATATTTATCTTAGTGGCTGGTTTTCCTCGTGGTTCATTATTCAAGCAGAAGTTTCTACTACGAAAGCGATTAAACCAAAAACGCACAGTGCGTTCGTTAGACGAATCCTATCTTTACGTAATGTTGATATTGCAAACTGTCTCTACTGCGTTAGAGCCACGTAGATACTCGTTTTGGAAAATTACTCTCAATTTTGAGGTCTACATTTTTAACTCAAATACTGAATGAAAAAACATTTGAAAGTCAACCAATAAAATGTCGTAATTTTTTTTTATTTAGAATGTTATAGTTTTTTTATATAAAAGGTTTTAATTACGAATCTTGACCTTTTTTTTTTTTGCGGATGGAAAATCATCTAATGACGCCTTCGCTGTGGGTGGAGCGAAGGGAGTGCTCAGACTTTACTGACTAAAACCATCCGTGTTCCTTCAGTTCTTACGTTCCGGAGCCGCGGTATCTCTTCGAACAGCCCGCAGCCCCGGTAGGCGTCAGGTTGCAGGGCCCTTCACTGCTGACAGCTCTTTGAGGCGCGCGTGGAACAAAACGCGCCGTCGACACGGCCTGTCGTCGTTAGACGGACGGACGGCGAGCTACCCATTGCTCGCCGTCCACAGGTCGCGTCACGGTGGTCAGGGGCCACGACGTAGCCCCCGACGCCCGGGGCGTCTCCCGCGGCGGCCGGGAAGGAAAGCTGCTGTCTTTCCTTCTCTCCTGCTCCGCCACCTCCTTCGCTAGCATCACTGCTTCGCAGAAGGTGGTGACGGCATCCCATTCCGTCTCGCCCGGACCATGGCTTCGACCAGGGCCGGACGCGAGAGGTCGCCGCCCATCGCCGCTACGAGCACGGCGGTGCTCCGCCCAAGCAGGGCACACCTCCACGTGTGCTCCACCGTGTCCTCCGGTCGATCCTCGCAGTGGGGAGCACCTGCGTTTCTCCCGCCCGATTCGGTGCAGGAACCTCCTGGAACACACCGTGTCCGGTGAGGACCTGCGTCAGGCGGAAGGTGAGGATACAGGCGTCTCTCAAGCCACCTCAAAGAGGGTCTTATCGCCGCTATAGTGGCGTGCCAGCACGGGGTTGCGACAGTCGCCTCTCCATGTCGCCATGAGATCATGCCGGAAGTCTGTCCGCTGCGCGACAACTTGCCGCGGCAGCGGGTCGGCAGTGCCTCCGCGCGCCATTCGTGCAGGCGCGAGGACTATCGCCTCCAGATCCCATGGCGGCAATCCAGCAAGGAGGCTCGCCGCCTCGCGGAGATCAGTAGCCGCGAAACCATCTTTACGGCGAATCTTGGACCTTGCAGGTTTAATTTATGATCAAAGAGTTTTAGTTCGCTCCATTAAAAATACCACTTCATACTTTAACCCCTTATTTAAACATTTTACTGACGTATAAATTAGATTAGCAATTCAAATAGAAAGGACATAATATTTGCATACGAAGAAGTATAAACAATAACGTGACCATTTACAAACTTAATATCGGCCTGTATCGTTGCTATCAGTCATAAAGTAATATTTTACTGAAAATCTTTATGAACCATTAATCACTACAGTTTATCGTGATCTTACTTTCTTTACTCATGTCATATCACTGTATCTAGTACCTGGATGTAATTCATGTTATAGGGAAAAGATAAAAAATATACATTTTACACATAAGTACAAAGAACATGTTTAGGTTTTACATGTTATATTCTTTTAAATACACACACGTTTTATATAAAAACCTTCAGGATAAGTTAGATAGTTTTTGTTACATTGTCCATTTAAACGCTTTTGTATAATATTTAAATAAATTGTGGGTGCGATTCAGACTGTATTTACTGTCAATTTCGCATTTTGAAAGTAAGTTCAACTTTTAAAAAAAAGCTTACAAAATGAATTTCAAAAAAATTTTATCAAGTAATTATGTAACGAAAGAAATTATAAAAACGATAACATGATTTTTTCTTGAAATATGAGAGACATAGTGCACTTACGTACCGTTTTAACGTTAGTGTACTTTTGTCTTCACTCACACAAACATCGTTTTAAAAATTGTAGAATCGAACTCTATTTACCTCAAAACTTGAAGATAATAATATAATGAATTTGATATAATACAAAAAAATTATTGAAATCGTCCAGGTTAGTTCCTTAAAAATCTCTATTTATTAAATTCAATTTTTGCTATAAACAAAATAGAAAATTAATGGGATTAAACTCCAGTAGATAAATTTTGCATTTAGACGTTAATTACAAGGAGGTTGCCTTGCACGAGCCAAGAAATTATTAGTTCGTTACAAAATTTATTACGAGGCAATTAAACGGTACTCAAACATTTTACATTTTCGAAAGGGGTAGTGATCCTTACCTCATGAACGCAAGGATCACGACCCCTTTCTTTATTTAACATAATTTGTAACTGACAAAAGTTCAATTGGAATCAAACCGTGTAGTGCCGGTGTAAGAATATCCACTACCCCCATATCATTCCGTGGGTATCGTAAGAGGCGGCAGAAGGAAGCTGAAACAGGAGTTGAGCAGCAGCATCTTCCTTGCCTACCCGCTTACCAAGCGTGGCAACTATGGCAAATATACCTTTTGAGGCAATCTTTAACTTTTCATAGGCTGTAATGGTAATGGTAGTGTAGTTTTATAAGTAGTGTGTTTTAAAGGCTATATTATATACAACATGCATTTGCCTTATATGTTATAATTTAACAAAAGGTAAGTATGTTGTAGTGTACTAGCAAGTCACTGAACTAACTTAATTACTTTAGTGACCTTCTAGTTTCAACGAAAGCTATTAATTACTACAGAGCAATGAAACAAAACCACTTCAAACAGAAATATTTTTGATTACATTATATATTATTACAGTTTTTAAATTGCTTACCTTCAAACAACAATTTTATTATTCCAGTTCATATTTAAATGTAATAATTGTACGTAAATGGCTGCAGATTTAATTTTGACTTTTATGGAATGTTATGAAATAAGTTTTAAAATTTTAATTCCTCATAGTTTGGGTTTCTCATTATTTTAATTTCTATTAGTATTAGAAAATTTAAAAGGCAGAACACTTATTGTTGTTTGAAGTTGAACTAGATGTTATGTATAGTATATATATTTCACCGATTGTTGGCTAACATAAACGAAATTATGTTGTTTCATTCTGTAAGTGTTGTAAAATTCGAGTTTGTCATTAATATCTGGCGATCTTTAACTACTACCAGATTAATGTATCGAAGAATTACGAGTACAGGATTTCAAAAGCTATTATCTAGAAATTATTAACAGACTTCAATAGACCCATATACCCATCAGACATATTATATATCATATAATATCCCATATAAATTTTAAGAAAGAAGTTTACACTTAAGGATGACAAAATAGATGATTAAGTTTTTAATGTAACAATTTAAACGACATTTAATCGTAGTTGAAATAAGGAATATCAATTTGAAATAATAAGCTTAAAAATATTTATTTAAAAATGCTTTATTAAAAAATGCTTAAAAAAGACTTCAAAAACTAATAAGAATAAAATAATTGTACATAACACTCGTAGCTTTTTAAGACGGGGATTTAATTCTTTGATAAAATATCTTTTATTACCGACTACAAAAGCTATTATGTGCAAATTGATAGAAGCTTATTTAGATTTTTATAAATTTTTCGGTTATCGGGTTCACATTTATCAAACCTCTCACCCAGCGCTGCATGTATAGCCAAATCCTTCAATTAATTTATGCCAGCTGATATTATATTATTTTTATAAAGGCCTCAAACGTAGTGCTTCAACGTAAAATTGGACTTGCAAACTCGAATAACATTGAAAAGATTGGTGATGATGATGAATAAGAATTAATTAAAATAATGAATTAATGTTTTTGTGCATTTCTTCATATAATAAAATTTTTGCTTAAATTGACATATAAAAATAGACATATCCGATAAATATAGCTAAATGTAGCCAATCTTGTCAGTGACACTCTGACATATGGCGGTACAGCAGGCACTCGCTCGACTGGCCGGCTTCACTCGTTCACTGTGACGTAAGGGACCCGAAGCTTATTGTCTTGCAAAACTTGCTTGACGTGTTGGAGCTCGGCGGCAAGGTGCTTACTGTCACAGATCCTCGTGCTCTCTGGAAGCGTGATTCCATTAAAACATACCAAGCCGAAGAAGATTGGTCAGTTTTACCATCAGTCAAGTAATGTCCTCTGCAAGATGCAGGAGGTACAAGCTTGATTGTGAATGTGGTCTCTTATATAGGACAAACTGAAAGATCAATAAAACCCGCGTTAAAGAACACATAGCTGATGTGAAGAATCGACGCTCCGGGAAGTCTGCAGTCTGTGAACATGTACAGGATCGCCCTGTCACTACATTAGTTTTGATAGACCACAAACCTCGCAAGAACACCGATTCCTTCCAAGGATGATTCGCGAGGCTATTGAAATCAAAAACATCCTAATTTCAGTAGAGAAGATGGCTGGTGTTACCATCTACTTGGGATCCTATAATTAATAAAATTAAATCCCAACCCAAGCATACAACTGCAAGACTTCAAGATACTGTAAGTTCATACTGCGTAGATCGGAACAAAAATTAATAATTTTTAATCTGGAGGTAACCGTGGTTAACTATGACATTACACGTCACTCAGTACCTCCCGTAACCATGGGTACTGTAGTACTGAAACGTCGGGAATATAAAATAAGTTAATATACGCAATAAAATCCGTAAAACTAGTTTTATTTAAAAGCCCATAATTTTGTTGTTATTGAGTTATAAGAAGTGTTAAATGAAATCAAATATTATTAAAAGGATGAAAGAGGACAAAATAGATATAATACATGACAGTAGGCAACGTGACTGCGACAACAAACTCCTGAGTAAGTACGTTAAGTCAGATCTAATAAATTTTAAACAATAAAGTTATTTACGACCCTAATGAAGAAAGTTATGTCGTTTCAATAAACTTCAAAACGAGATGTAATTTTTTTGGCCAATATTCCTTTGTGACAATACAATTTTCTTGAGTTTCGTAGATGTGTGTATACAAAACCGACTTGAGCCTGAAAAGATACATAAAATAAAATAGCCTTTTATTTCCAAAATAAAATTAAAATTACAATCATTTGCTTTTATAAATTAACCTTATTCATTTAACTATCATTAATATTATTAGCAATTATGAACACTATTAAAATATAACAGTCAAACATTTATAAAATATTCGCTAAAATAATTATTGACAGATCATTCTGACAACCAATAGAACAGGCGTGTTTAAACGTCATCGTAAAACAGGTTTCCGAAAAGTACAATGAGTATAATAAACCATTCTACAGCCTTTGTACACTATAATTGGGAGAGTCTAGAAAGGTAAGGAATTCACAAAACGTTAAGAAACATATTATATTAAAACAAGTATATGATAAATGCTCAGCAAGAATTTACCTCAAAACATTAGGAGACGAGTTTCCTATAAGAAGAGGTGTCAGACAAGGTAGCCCGGTTTCACCAAAGCTATTTTCCTCGGCTCTAGAATATATATTTCGAAACATAAACTTTTTTATAGGATAGGTGACAAACGAGCACACAGTCCACCTGATGGTAAGTGGTTGCTGACTGAGATAAAACGGGCTTAAACATAAATGAAAAAGACTTCACCACCTCAGATTCGCAGAAGACATTGTTTTATTAGAAGAGAATTCCAAGACACTTGAAAGGATGATACAAGACCTATTAATTGGAAGTAAAAAAGCTAGTTTGGAAATGATCTAGAAGAAAACCAAAATAATATCCAATATAGACCGGATACCAATAGTTATTGACGGTGAAGTACTAGCATACGTAGAAGTATACACTTAGGCCAAATCATATCACCGAAAGACCCAACATCTAAAGAAATTAATAAAAGGATAGCCAATGGATGGAAAAAGTATTGGTCACTAAAAGAAATAATGAAGAGCAGAGAGTTGGGAATGGCAAGAAAACGAAAAGTGTTTGAAATATGTATTCTTCCCTATTTAATATACGGATGCTTATCTTGAGCCCTCACAACTTCACATAGAAATAAATTTCTAACATGCCAAAGAACAATGGAGAGAAGCATGCTTGGTGTAAGGAAAAACGACCGGGTTAGGAACGAAGACACTCGAAACAAAACCCAAGTATCTGATATACTACAAAGAACAGACTTTCAAAAGTGGAGATGGACTGGACAAATGCTTAGAAACTGTCAAAAAATGGAGCCAAATTGTCACAAATTACTCAAGGGATGGCAAAAGAAGCAGAGGTGGGCAGCGTAAAAGGTGGGACGATGATTTCAAATATACGGCTGGACCTTACTGGAGACGGTTAAAAACTCGACCGGAAGGCCTTTGTCAATAGATATTTCGGAATCAGGGACTTTATAAAGTAAAAAAAAAAATTAAAAAATATTGAAAATATACAATAATTAAAGAAAGAAGAAGGAAATCGGTCTGTAGTTCTTCAAGAGAGCGTTGTCGCTTTCTTGAAGAACAAGACCATCGCACTTCTGCTCCACGCCTCCGGTGTATGTATGTTACCATGGAGGACGGAATTAAAGAGCTCTGAAGGACTTCAAGCACCGGTTTTCCATCCGCTTTCAGAAGCTCCGCCTGATTCCATCCTCGCCTGGGGCCCTGCCGTTTTAAGGTGCTGGAGAGCCATTCTAATCTCGCTCAGACTGACGTCCGGGATATCATCGGAATAGTGTCAGATAAGACTTGCTCTTGGATCGTTATCACACTTGCGCGTGGCTCCAACAATGACGTGTACAGCTGCCCATAGAACCTCTCAATCTCACTCAAAATCTCAGGTGTCCCGGAAACGATGCTGCCACAATCGGTCTTCAGCTTCGACAGTTGGCTCTTTCTGGCAGACAGATCTCTAGCAAAGACTTTGGAGCCTGGTTCCGCTTTCGATCGCTTCTTCAATACGAGCTGTATTGAAGTTGCGCAAGTCCCGCCGCATGCATTTGGAGATCTGTCTGTTCAGTTGCCTGTATGCTGTCAAATCTGCTGAAGACTGCAGCTTCATCTCCGTCTAACAACCATAAGATTAAGAGTGATCGGAGAGTTTTTGTTCTTCTGCGACGGGTCTTACAGAACTTAGCCCGACTGCATGGACAGTTTCACAAGCTTGTCATTCATATCGTCCACTTCATTGCAAAATTCTAGGCACTGAAAACGATTTAGTAACTCGAGCTGAAAGTTTTCGGGACTTTGATTAGAGCACGAGGATTGAGTTGACTTCATTAGACGACCTCCAACTTAACGTTTATGTTCAGTGTGCCTCACTATTCGGTGATCGCTGCCAGTTTTCACCCTCGCGATCACTGAGACATCACTGAACAGTTGTCGTCTGGTCGTCATAATGAAGTCAATCTCATTTTGTCGAACCGTCGGGGCTCGACCAGGTTCACTTTCTGTGGGGCCGCTTTTGGAAGAAAGAATTCATCATAAAGTCCTCTTTCTCCATAAAGTCTGCCAGCTGCTGGCCCTTGGTTCCGTTGTCCTATTCGAATTTCCTTACTTTCAGCTCACCGCCTCTCTTGCGCCTAGTTTTGCGTTGAAGTCTCCCATTAACACCGTATAGTGGGTTTTGGAGGAATGCATGGCTCTAGAGATATCCTCATACATTTCTCCACCTCCTCATCAGGGTGTGCCGAGGTTGGTGCGTAAACCTGTATGACCTTCAGCGAATACCGTTTGGTGATTCTGAGTATAAGGTACGCAACCCTCGTCGACACACTCCCGATCTTACAACGTTGTTAACGAGAGACTTGTGGACGATAAATCCGACACCTCCTTCGGACGGATGGTCGCCTCCCGGTGATAGAATAAGTTGCCGGATTCGAGGATTACCGTGTCCTCCCCCTCTCTTCGGACCTCGGATAGTCCTATTATATTCCAGCGTAACTTATCTATCTCTTCTGCCAGCTCCAGGATCTTCTCATCAGTCCTCAGGGTGCGTGCGTTATATGTTGCCAGGTCGAGTCGTCGTAAGTGGCAACCGAACCTCCACGGAGATTCTTAGCACCCCTGCCCCGCCGTTACCATGGTCGCCACCGTAGCCAGAAATAGCGGGGCCGCCGGGGTCTGGGGGCCGTTTCTTTGTGTCGTCGCTCATGGGGTATATTGCCATAGTTGCCACGCTTGGCGAGCGGGTTGGCAACCGTGCTGTCTACGTGCTGTTTTCGAGAGTCATTACGAATTGTCTCATGCAGACTCGACTACTTCCAGCCTCCTGAACAAGCCGGTTTCCGAAAAGGCTTTAGCACCATAGACACATACATACCCTTCGGCAAATTGTACAGAAGACCGACGAAAGTACAATCTGCCACTTTGCCTGCGTATGTGGACTATGAGAAAGCCTTGATTCCGTCGAAATTTGGGCGGTGCTGCAGTCCCTTCAGCGGTGCCAAGTGGACTGTCGGTATATCGAGGTGCTGAAGTGTTTGTACAGTAGGGCTACGATGGCTATCCGAGTACAGAACCAGGTACGAAACCTATCCAACTGCAGAGGGTGTAAGACAGGGTGACGTAATATCCCCGAAACTCTTCACCGCTGCATTGGAAGACGTTTTCAAGCTACTGGACTGTAAAGGCTATATTATATACAACATATTTGTTTTGTTGATATAATTTAACAAAAGGTAAGTATAGTTAAAATAAAGTCACTGAACTAACTTAATTACTTTAGTGACTTTCTAGTTTCAACGAAAGCTATTACTAGAGAGCAAAAACAAAACCACTTCAAACAGAAATATTTTTGATTAGATTATATATTATTACAGTTTTAAATTGCTTACCTTCAAACAACAATTTTATTATTCCAGTTCATTTAAATGTAATAATTGTACGTAAATGGCTGCAGATCTAATTTTGACTTTTATGGAATGTTATGAAATAAGTTTTAAAATTTTAATTATTTCATAGTTTGAGTTCCTCAATATTTTTATTTCTAATGTATTAGAAAATTTAAAAGGCAGAACACTTATTGTTGTTTCGAAGTTGAACTAGATGTAAGTTAGGTATAGGTATATATATTTCACCGATTGTTGGCTAACATAAACGAAATTATGTTATTTCATTCTGTAAGTGTTGTAAAATTCGAGAGTTTGTCATTAATATCTGGTGATCTTTAACTACTACCAGATTAATGTATCGAAGAATTACGAGTACAGGATTTCAAAAGCTATTATGTAGAAATTATTAACAGACTTCAATAGACCCATATACCTAGCAGACATATTATATATCATATAATATCCCATATAAATTTTAAGAAAGAAGTTTACACTTAAGGATGACAAAATAGATGATTAAGTTTTTAATGTAACAATTTAAACGACATTTAATCGTAGTTGAAATAAGGAATATCAATTTGAACTTGTGATATTCCTTATTTCAATCAAAAGTAAAATAATAAGTTAAAAATATTTATTTAAAATTTTATTAAAAATGCTTAAAAAGACTTCAAAACTAATAAGAATAAAATAATTGTACATAACACTGTAGCTTTTTAAGACGGGATTTAATTTTGATAAAATATCTTTTATTACCGACTACAAAAGCTATTATGCAAATTGATAGAAGCTTATTTAGATTTTTATAAATTTTCGGTTATCGGGTTCACATTTATCAAACCTCTCACCCAGCGCTGCATGTATAGCCAAATCCTTCAATTAATTTATGCCAGCTGATATTATATTATTTTTATAAAGGCCTCAACGTAGTGCTTCAACGTAAAATTGGACTTGCAAACTCGAATAACATTGAAAAGATTGGTGATGATGATGAATAAGAATTAATTAAAATAATGAATTAATGTTTTTGTGCATTTCTCATATAATAAAATTTTTGCTTAAATTGACATATAAAAATAGACATATCCGATAAATATAAAGCTAAAATGTAGCCAATCTTGTCAGTGACACCTCTGACATATGGCGGTACAGCAGGCACTCGCTCGACTGTGGCCGGCTTCACTCGTTCACTGTGACGTAGGCGCGGGACCCGAAGCTTATTGTCTTGCAAAACTTGCTTGATGTGTTGGAGCTCGGCGGCAAGGTGCTACTGTCACAGATCCCTCGTGCCTCTGAAGCGTGATTCCAAAAACATACCTGCCGCCGAAGAAGATTGGTCAGTTTTACCATCAGTCAAGGTAATGTGTCCTCTGCAAGATGCAGGAGTGTAAGTTTGATTGTGAATGGTCTCTTATATAGGACAAACTGAAAGATCAATAAAACCCGCGTTAAAGAACACATAGCTGATGTGAAGAATCGACGCTCCGGGAAGTCTGCAGTCTGTGAACATGTACAGGATCGCCCTGTCACTACATTAGTTTTGATAGACCACAAACCGCTAAAGAACACCGATTCCTTCCAGGATGATTCGCGAGGCTATTGAAATCAAAAACATCCTAATTTCAGTAGAGAAGATGGCTGGATGTTACCATCTACTTGGGATGCTATAATTAATAAAATTAAATCCCAACCCAAGCATACAACTGCAAGACTTCAAGATACTGTAAGTTCATACTGCGTAGATCGGAACAAAATTAATAATTTTTAATCTGGAGGTAACCGTGGTTAACTATGACATTACGACGTCAAATACCTCAGTCCCCCCGTAACCATGGGTGCTGTAAAGTACTCGAAACGTCGGGAATATAAAATAAGTTAATATACGCGATAAAATCCGTAAAACTAGTTTTATTTAAAAGCCCATAATTTTGTTGTTATTGAGTTATAAGAAGTGTTAAATGAAATCAAATATTATTAAAAGGATGAAAGAGGACAAAATAGATATAATACATGACAGTAGGCAACGTGACTGCGACAAGAAACTCCCGAGTAAATACGTTAAGTCAGATCTAATAAATTTTAAACAATAAAGTTTTTTACGACCCCAATGAAGAAAGTTATGTCGTTTCAATAAACTTCAAAACGAGATGTAATTTTATTTGGCCAATATTCCTTTGTGACAATACAATTTTCTTGAGTTTCGTAGCTTATGTGTGTATACAAAACCGACTTGAGCCTGAAAAGATACATAAAATAAAATAGCCTTTTATTTCCAAAATAAAATTAAAAATTACAATCATTTGCTTTTATAAATTAACCTTATTCATTTAGTACTATCATTAATATTATTAGCAATTATGAATACTATTAAAATATAACAGTCAAACATTTATAAAATATTCGCTAAAATAATTATTGAAAGATCATTCTGACAACCAATAGAACAGGCGTGTTTAAACGTCGTCGTAAAACAGGTTTCCGAAAAGTACTATGAGTATAATAAACCATTCTACATAGCCTTTGTACACTATAATTGGGAGAGTCTAGAAAGGTAAGGAATTCACAAAACGTAGAGAAACATATTATATTAAAACAAGTATATGATAAATGCTCAGCAAGAATTTACCTCAAAACATTAGGAGACGAGTTTCCTATAAGAAGAGGTGTCAGACAAGGTAGCCCGGTTTCACCAAAGCTATTTTCCTCGGCTCTAGAATATATATTTCGAAACATAAACTGAGATAAAACAGGCTTGAACATAAATGGAAAAAGACTTCACCACCTCAGATTCGCAGAAGACATTGTTTTATTAGAAGAGAATTCCAAGACACTTGAAAGGATGATACAAGACCTATTAATTGGAAGTAAAAAAGCTAGTTTGGAAATAATCTAGAAGAAAACCAAAATAATATCCAATATATAGACCGGATACCAATAGTTATTGACGGTGAAGTACTAGCATACGTAGAAGTATACACTTAGGCCAAATCATATCACCGAAAGACCCAACATCTAAAGAAATTAATAAAAGGATAGCCAATGGATGGAAAAAGTATTGGTCACTAAAATAAATAATGAAGAGCAGAGAGTTGGGAATGGCAAGAAAACGAAAAGTGTTTTCCCTATTTAATATACGGATGCTTATCTTGAGCTCTCACAACTTCACATAGAAATAAATTTCTAACATGCCAAAGAACAATGGAGAGAAGCATGCTTGGTGTAAGGAAAAACGACCGGGTTAGGAACGAAGACACTCGAAACAAAACCCAAGTATCTGATATATTACAAAGAACAGACTTTCAAAAGTGGAGATGGACTGGACAAATGCCGAGAAACCGTCAAAAAATGGAGCCAAATTGTCACAAATTACTCAAGGGATGGCAAAAGAAGCAGAGGTGGGCAGCGTAAAAGGTGGGACGATGATTTCAAATATACGGCTGGACCTTACTGGAGACGGTTAAAAACTCGACCGGAAGCAATGGAAAAGTCTGGAGAAGGCCTTTGTCAATAGATATTTCGGAATCAGGGACTTTTAAAGTTAAAAAAAATTTTAAAAATATTGAAAATATACTATAATTAAAGAAAGAAGAAGGAAATCGGTCTGTTCTTCAAGAGAGCGTTGTCGCCTTTCTTGAAGAAGACCATCGCACTCTGCTCCACGCCTGGTGTATGTTACCATGGAGGACGGAATTCAAAGAGCTTCAGGACCAAGCACCGGTTTTCCATCCGCTTTCAGAAGCTCCGCTGTAATTCCATCCTCGCCTGGGGCCTGCCGTTTTTGGGTGCTGGAGAGCCATTCTAATCTCTGCTCAGACTGACGTCCGGGATATCATCGGAATAGTGTCAGATAAGACTTGCTCTTGGATCGTTACTCACACTTGCGCGTGGCTCAACAATGACGTACAGCTGCCCATAGAACCTCTCAATCTCACCTCAAAATCCAGTCCCGGAAACGATGCTGTAATCGGTCTTCAGCTCGACAGTTGGCTCTTTCTGGCAGACAGATCTCTAGCAAAGACTTTGGAGCCCTGGTCCGCTTCGATCGCTTCTTCAATACGAGCTGTATTAGTTGCGTGTCCCGCCGCATGCATTTGAGATCTGTCTGTTCGTTGCCTGTATGCTGTCAAATCTGCTGAAGACTGCAGCCTATCTCTGTCTAACAACCATAAGATTAAGAGTGTGATCGGAGTTTTGTGTTCTTCTGCGACGGGTCTTACAGAACTTAGTTCGACTGCATGGACAGTTTCACAAGCTTGTCATCTCATATCGTCCACTTCATTGCAAAATTCTAGGCACTGAAAACGATTTAGTAACTCGAGCTGAAAGTTTTCGGGACTTGGATTAGAGCACGAGGATGAGGTTGACTTCATTAGACGACCTCCAACTTAACGTTTATGTTCAGTGTGCTCACTATTCGGTGATCGCTGCCGTTTTCACCCTCGCGATCACTGAGACATCACTGAACAGTTGTCGTCTGGTCGTCATAATGAAGTCAATCTTATTTTGTCGAACTGTCGGGGCTCGACCAGGTTCACTTTTGTGGGCCGCTTTTGAAGAAAGAATTCATCATAAAGAGTCTCTTCTCCATAAAGTCTGCCTGGCCCTTGGTTCCGTTGTCCTATTCCGAATTTCCTTACTTTCAGCTCACCGCTTTCTTGCGCCTAGTTTAGCGTTAGTCTCCCATTAACACCGTATAGTGGGTTTTGAGGAATGCATGGCTCTAGAGATATCCTCACATTTCTCCACTTCATCATGGGTGTGCCGGAGGTTGGTGCGTAAACCTGTATGACCTTCAGGAATACCGTTGGTGATTCTGAGTATAAGGTACGCAACCCTCGTCGACACACTCCTGATCTTACAACGTTGTTAACGAGAGACTTGTGGACGATAAATCCGACACCTCCTTCGGACGGATGGTCGCCTCCCGGTGATAGAATAAGTTGCCGGATTCGAGGATTACCGTGTCCTCCCCTCTCTTCGGACCTCGGATAGTCCTATTATATTCCAGCGTAACTTATCTATCTCTTCTTCCAGCTCCAGGATCTTCTCATCAGTCCTCAGGGTGCGTGCGTTATATGTTGCCAGGTCGAGTCGTCGGGTGGCAACCGAACTCCACCGGAGACTTAGCACCCCTGCCCGCCGTTACCATGGTCGCCACCGTAGCCAGAAATAGCGGCCGCTGTTGGGGCCGTTTCTTGTGTCGCTCGGGGTATACATAGTTGCCACGCTTGAGCGGGTTACAACCGTGCTGTCTACGTGCTGTTTTCGAGAGTCATGAATTGTCTCGCATGCAGACTCGACTACTCCAGCCCCTGAACAAGCCGGTTTCAAAAGGTTTTAGCACCATAGACCACATACATACCCTTCGGCAAATTGTACAGAAGACCGACGAGTACAATCTGCCACTTTGCTCGTGTATGGACTATGAGAAAGCCTTGATTCCGTCGAAATTTATGGTGTGCAGTCCCTTCAGCGGTGCCAATGACTGTCGGTATATCGAGGTAAGTGTTTACAGTAGGGCTACGATGGCTATCCGAGTACAGAACCAGAGTACGAAACCTATCCAACTGCAGAGAGGTGTAAGACAGGGTGACGTAATATCCCCGAAACTCTTCACCGCTGCATTGGAAGACGTTTTCAAGCTACTGACTGTAAAGGATAGTATTAACATCAATGGCGAGTATCACACCACTCGATTTGCCGACGATATAGTCCTTATGGCAGAATCGCTGAGGACCTAAGACTATGCTCAATGACCTCAATAGTGTCTCCCAACGGATAGGTTCAGATGAACATGGACAAAACAAAATCATGTTTAATGTCCATGTCACACCTATGCGGCTAGTTGTTGTTACACTAAGCTCGGTTGTTGACGAACATGTTTACCTGGACAAATAGTCCGACTAGGTAAGTCCAATTCGACCGAGAGGTCAATCGACGGATTCAACTCGGCTGGGCAGCGTTCGGAGATTACGACCCATCTTCTCGTCAGGCATACTCAAAACCTCAAAACTAAATTGTACAACCAGTGCGTGTTGCCAGTGATGACATACGGAACTGAGATGGTCCACTGCTGGCCGTATGAGGAAGCTCAAGGTCGCTCAGCGAGCTATGGAGAGGGTTATGTCGTGGTTTTCTGCGTGATAAACTTAGAAATGAGGATATCGCAGTAGAACCAGAGTAACTGACATAGCCCAAAGGATTAGGCTGAAGTGGCATGGGTCAGCCATATAGCTCGAAGAACCGACAACCGATGGGAAGAAAGGTTTCGAGTGGCAGCCCTCGTACCGGCAGGGGAAGTGTAGGGCGTCCTCACTAGATGGAGGACGACCTGGTAAGACATGCAGGAAGTCAATGGATGCAGGTGCCTCAGGACCGTGTTTTGTGGCATTCCGTGGGGAGGCCTATGTTCAGCAGTGGACTTGTGAAGGCTGTAATGAATGAATGAATGAATGAACTATAATTACAGATTAATATTGGTAAGATAAAGAACCGCGTAATTAAGTAATCAGTTTTCTCGACTGCTGCTTAAAGTCTTAGGTTTTTGGGATCAAATTTAATAGATGACAATGTTTGTACACACAAAAATAACAAGTTTGTAACATCAGTTTGGACACGGGGATTATTTTTTATTTTCATTTTGCAGCAGTCGATGCTTCCAATTATCGCATGGTCGCAAAGCAAGTGAAGGTAAATAATGGGATAAAAATAGCTTAGAGTGTTATGAGTTTATAACAGTTTGTAGGTTTAGTGCACAACAAGGAGCACTAAAAATACAAACGAGGCTCTGACGACTTAATATTGGTGAGATATTCGAAAATGCCGAACGAAATTTCCACAAAGTGGTGATGGGTAGTCAATAGTGTGACGGTACCGGCTCTACGCTCACCGATCTGGCTGTTTATTAATACCACATGGATATTAATATTAGTTTAGTTTGTTACGTAATTTTACTGGAGCGTAAATATTAGGTCCTTACATATGAAATTGGCGTTTTGTACGGGAGGAATATAAAGTCAATTTTTTTTTGTAAAATATATTTAATTAATCAAAGTATGCACCGTTGTTATCTATGTACTTTTGCCATCTCATAGGTAGTTCATTGATCCTTTACTAAAAAACCATGGGGCGAGAATCAATAAACTTTGAAGGCGGTTTGACTGCCGCATGGGAGTTGAAGTTTTTCCTTATAAGTCCAAATTCCGGAAAAATGGTAATCTTTTGGAGCAAGGTCCGAAGTATGGATGTCGCAGACATTAAATTGTAGCTCATCTAACTTAGTGGTTGTTTGTTGTGCAGTGTGGTCTTGCGTTGTCGTGAAGCAGCAGTGGCCTAGAGCGATTGACCAATCTCGGTTGTTTAGCAGCTAGTTCTTCTTTCATGGTTTGCAGTTGTTAACAATAGATATCTGCCAATCGTTTCGCCAGATTTTAGAAAGCTGTAGTGAATGACACCGGCCCTAGTCCATCAAACACCACAAGTAACTTTTTTTACTTGAGTGTTTTTCACTTTTTGGCTGGTTCCAGGGTTCAGCCATTGCGACGAGCGCCTGTTTATCGTACAGTATCCACTCATCACAAGTAATGATTCGATTTAAAATCCTTCATTATTGTGTCGGTTGAGCAAAGTAACACAGCAGTCGACGCGTGTTTGCAAGTTCGATTCACTCAATTCATGAGGTACCTCGTTCAAGTTTTTTACTTTCCTGATTTGCTTTAAGTACATTAATACAGTTTTATCACTTACGAAGCTGCAGCTATCTCTGAAGTGCTTTGTGATGGATCCGCTTCCACAATAGCCTTTAATTCTTCATTTTCTACTTTGGTCTCCGGCCGTCCACGGGGTTGGTTCTAAAGGTCAAAATTTCCAGAACGAAAACGTTGAAACCAAAAACGTACCGTGCTTTCTTTTGCGACACTAGCGCCGTACACATCATTAATCCTTCGAGCTGTTTCTACAGCACTGGTGCCACGGTAGAAGTCGTACTCGTAAATATACCGATATTTCATGTTTTCCATTGTGCGGTAATAAACGACGCCAAAGAATAAAATAATGAGGAAAAAACAATGAATGACTGTTTTCAAAACTCAAATGTACCAGCTAAATGAATTTATAAATTTGAATTTGGATTTCTTAACCAAAGAGGAGATATTTCAGATCAAAGTGGTCAGTACGACAAAACGCTAATTTCATATGTAAGGACCTAATATATATGTATTGTTTTTTCCTAAAGTAAGCAAAGGAAAGGTAGGTAAGGTAAACAAACATACATAAGGTAATCACCAAATCTAAATTAATGTTTTTAATGATTATTTCTTATACTATTATTACTATTACTTATTTTTCCTCCGTAAGATAAAAGTTACCCGTCTAATAAATTATAACCTGATTAAATGTGAAAGTGAAACAATTGAACTATTTTATTTCTACAACTATATTTTTTAAATTGTATACATTTTATTTTACTCTATGAATAAATTTTATCTGAGGTTTGGGATATCGAACCTTTAATCTGTTATTTTAACAAAACATATAAGTAAAGCAATTAAGCACCATAAGCTCTTGTTACATTTTGTAAACATAAGCGACTTTTATTTATTTTATTTATTCTATTCTTGCATATAAAATCAGCCGCCCCTTGATAACACGTTAGTTTATCTACCGGTGTTTACCGTAAAACCACATTTCGGCTCCATAGGAAACTTAATCACCATACTTATGAATTACGTACGTGTTTTAGGTAACGTCATCATTTTAACAGTTTGCTTTGTTTTCTGATTAGCAAAGGTTAATGATTCAACACAATAGAATTTTTACTAATGTTAGCATATCTCTAGTTTAATTCATATAAACATAAAACTTGTTTCAAGTGAAGCTAAAGCGTTACACCTTATCAAAAGTCCAGTTCTGAACATAATCCTCTAACATAGATTCTCTCATAGGGGAGATATTTATCATAATTTTTGGTTGGCAACCGCAGTTTTTATACTTTTTCGTTGTTAATAGGAAGACGCTGCCTATCGCCTGTTTCTTCCCTCTGTCGTCTGTTATGACACCTACGGAACGATATGGGGTAGTGAATATTCTTACACCGCCTCTACACGTTCAACTAGAGAATACACAAAATTTAATATCTGAAATGGATTGTTCAACCAATTTTTTATTATTAAAGACTTGAGTTGAAAAAATTGGTACAATAATATTATTCACAACTATTCAGAATTGTTCATTTTTTAATGCATCACGACAGGGTTTGGCACGCTAGCTCTTTAAGTAAGCTTCCAGCATACGGCTTATCCCCTGGCCTGACGTCGTCCATGGCTGCTCGTCCGATCCTTTGGCGACAAACGTCAGAGCTCCTCAGGGGTACGTTCCCGCAACTCTCTTCCTGCTGCATAATAATGATCTGCTTATGACCGGTATATATGGTTGAGCATGTAAATCTCTCATTGCAGGCAGTCACCGAATGGAGCAATGTCAATCTTGTGAGATTCAACGCCTCCGAAATACAAGCGTCTCTCTTCACCGCTAAAAGGAGCCCGCTCAACCTGGCTCCTAATTTCCAAGTCAAGAGATAAAGCAGCTGTAAGGAAACTAGTGTTTTTGCAAGGGTGCGGCGGTACTTCACGACGGGGCAGCTTCTTATCTTACATACAGCTCAAGTCCGGCCGTACATGGAGTACTGCTATCACGTATAGGCCGGTGTTGCAAAACACCACCTAACAGCGTTAGTCTCAGTGGATAAACGTACTAAGAGCCATATTTGTAACCTTGATTTGGTTGAAACCAATCTTGTTAGCCTCGAGCACAGGCGCAGTGTAGCCAGCCTTTAGGGAGGAATTATATGCCTTAATTCCTCCCTCCCATTTCCACCATTGGACAAGCAGGCGGTTGGCGGGTCTTCACCTCTTTGTAGTCGATATTCCACGCACTAGAACCAAATGGTTTGCTCCGTTATAGAGAGTTTTCGTTATGTGGAGTGAATTAAAATAACCAAAGCTTCACAATAATTTTAAAATTTGTTTTATAGGTAATTAAATTATTCTAAATACTAATAGCTGGTTAACTTTGCCTGATATTTTTGGCCAATATTTGGTTTGTATTTTTATATATTTTATCCATGTCTTGTGATATGGTGGAATTATCATCATTAAACATTATGAACATTTTTTAATATTAATATTTTATACGTGGTAGAGCCACGCTGCAGCTATATTAGTTGTAGCACGAATGGGTCGGCTCGACAGGGGAAGGACCATGCTCTCAAAGAATACCAGCGTAAAATAGCAGTTTAATGCTGTTGTGTTTCGTATGGTGAGTGTTGAAAACCGGAGACCCTTTTTACTGGAAAAGAGGCATTCCATCTTAGTCCTCACGACTGACAACGCATCTCCATTTTGATTCGCAAACGAGGATAGATGTAGATATCTATGGACCACAGCAACTATTTACCATCAGTGGGACTGTGTGCTCGCTTGCCACCCTTATCCTATAAAAAACAAAAAAAACAATAAGAATGTTTTATTAGTTTAGGCGCATCAAGTGTATGTTTGTAGATATCCGTTAAAATTGTTTGGTATGTTGAATTGTTTAGTCCAATCACTTAGTGGTAGTACTTACTCTTTCTAGGCTTTCTTAGTTCACTGCTTGTAGGAAGTTAATCGAGGTGTTGCCGTCTGTTTTAATCAGCTCCATCGAGAAATACTTCTATAGTGACCCTAATGGCTTTGATTCATACTCTGATCTATCGGCTGCAAGATTAATTGGAAAAATGCTAACTCTATATTTTGGAGACTAGATATGAGGGTGAGCAGGGAAATATTCTAACTAGAAGTACGGTTCTTCGCATCCCATTTTTTCATTTCCTCTTCAAAGAAATGCGATGTCTTCCAAGCTGACTTGTGTGCTTTATGTGTAAATGGCAATTGTTTTATGTTCTTGAAACACCGAAGTTTTTTGATTAGCCTATAACCAAGAGCATTATTTTGCTGTTTCGCTCATATTATCAGCTTCTAGAATTACAGTACGCTCTTTAGAGAGTTTTCATCCCACACATTTTTCTTTTCAAACTTTTTCGTCAACACATAACGCTTTTTCACTGGCCATGTTAACCAAGCCAAGAAATTACACAAGTGCCAACAATCGCGAGTATGCACTATTACTGCTACTATACATCTGTTCTCTCTTCAATATTTTGTACACTGTGTAAGAATATCCACTATACCATATTGTTGCGCGCCACTATTAATGTCTTGCACATGGCAACACTAGTTACCACTAGCGCCCTCTAGTATCGAGTAGCAGAACTAGGAGAGTCAAGATCCTTCTAGAAATTTCGGGAGCGATATGTACTCGAACATTCTATACAACATTCTACAGTACAGAACATTCTACAGTAGAAGGTTCTGGAAAGTATCTGAGGCGCTATATAAGGCCGGTATAGAACACGACCGAGTCAGTATTGAATTGGCGATACCAGCGAAGACTTCGAAGCGATACAACTGCGAACTTAAGCGATCTGTAGTAAAATTGTGTTTAGTTATTAGTGTAGTTTAAAGTTGTAATTAGTGTTGTGTAATTAAAGTGTCAATTTTGGTAATTCACTCGGCAGTTTTTAATTGTCTCGAACCCCAAGCTCGTAACAATTGGTGTCAGAAGTGGGATCAGATCATGCCGATTTTACCAAAGGACGACACGGAGGGTATCCGTACCCGAAGTCAACGCCAGCAAGAGACGAACCAGAGACGATTTAGTAATGCAACGCCGCAAACGTCGGAGGGCCAGCTGCCGACCACGGAGGCCGGCCCGTCAGCAGCTCCTGCATCTGCAGCACCTGACTTAGGTGCTCTGATGATGATGCTGCAGGAGCAGGCTCGCCGACAGGAAAAACAGGCCCGCCGACAGGAGGAACAGGCCCGCCGACAGGAGGAACAGGCCCGTTGGTTGGAAGAGCAGCTGCAGCGTGGACAGGAGGAACAGGCCCGCCAACAGGAGGAACAGGCGCGTCGGTTGGAAAAGCAGCTGCAGCGCGGACAGGAGGAACAGGCCCGTTGTGTGAAAGAGCAGCTAAAACGCGATAAGGAAGAGCAGATGCTCCTTATGAAGGACCTTCACGCTACCTTCGGGAAAGAGATAAGGTAAGTGAAGGATAGGGTTGCTCAACATGACAACCGCCTGTCGGAAGCTGAAACCCGAATCGACCAAGTGAACAATCGGGTTGACAACGTGATTGCTGACGTGAAGAAAACGCTGGACGACCTCAAACTTGGGGATGGAGTTACAGCTCCCGTGGTAGCTACAACACCTTCGCTAGTGGATTCAAAGTGCCGCCGTTCGACGGGACTTCTTCCTGGTCGGCGTACAAAATCCAGTTCGAGGCTGTCATGAAGGCGAACGGCTGGAATAAAAGTCAGGCCATGACTGCTCTCACCCTAGGCCTGAGCGATCAGGCCTTAACTGTTCTGGAAGCTCTCGGTAAGGAAGTGACTTACGAGCAGCTCCTTGAGGCATTGGAGGCGAGATATGGCGACGCTCACCTGAAACACGTCTTTCGTGCGCAGCTCAAAGATCGCGTGCAACGCAGCAACGAAAACCTGCAGCAGTGGGCCCTTGAGGTGGAAAAGCTGGTTCGAAAAGCATACCAGTCTGTACCTACGCTCATTGTAGGGAACCTGGTGCAGACATTCTTCGACGGCATCCGCGACCTTGAAGTCAGAGCTGCTGTGAGGCTCGGACACCACGAGACGCTTAAGGACGCGTTAGCCCATGCACTGGAGGTGGAAGCCGTACGGCAGGATCATCGATCCCATCGCGTCAGGGAGGTTGCAGCAGCTGCAGTTCGCTACTGCAATAAAGGATACAGCCCTAGGTGCTACGGCTGTGGGGAAAGGGGCCATCTTCTATCCAGCTGCCCTAAGCGAACTGTAGAAAGGGGAGGTGATCGATCTCGAGAGGGTAGTGCGGCTAACAGCACCGCCCAGCAGCAGCAGGGAAACGAGTAAAAGCCAGGACTGCGGGGCGGGTGCTGGCTGATATTAAAAGAGCCCCAAGGATTTCTATCTCACAAACCCATGATGGGAACAGCCTAATCATCAAAGGCGAGGTTAACGGAACGCCGTAAACTGACCATAGACACTGGAGCCTCTCGCACGGTTGTCAGTTCCCAACTTATAAGTCAGTTCCTTGGGACTCCGCATACAACTGAGAGCGCATTAATTTGGTAACAGCCACCGGTCAGCGCATACCCGTCCGTGGAGAGAAGGAGATGGAGTTAGCTAGGCAACATGATCTACCTGCATAATGTCATTGTGGCTGATATAATGGACGACTGCATCCTGGGCCTAGACTTCATGAGGAAGAATTGTTGTGAGATCGATGTTAAGCAAGGTGTTTTGAAATGTGGACATGAGGAACTTTTCGTGGAAGGAGCGATACCGGGGAATGTGTACAGCCTTAAAAAGATCGGAATCGGAATCGGATTGCTGAGATCGGAAACGATTGTGCCGGTTAGTCTTCCTCGGAATCCTGTGCAAGCTCATCGTTGTGTACTCGTGGAAAGGGGCTCGAACCTTGGTCAAAACCACCGACATCTCAGGAGTACGTGTGCTGAACCTTTGTGATCAGGAACAGATTATGGAAAAAGGCACACTGGTTGGTACTTGTGAGGAAGTGGATTGGTTGCGTAGGTACCAATATCCATCAACTGAGACCCCCAGCAAGGATGCACAAACGAGGGTGACCACACTTTTAGAAGACTGTCGCAGCGTTCTCTCCCCGAATGAAGTGGTCAAGGCGAAGAAGTTGTTACTCAAGTACGCCGATGTTTTCTCGTCAAACGATGCTGACATAGGAAAGACTGGCTTAGTTCAACACAAAATAAACACAGGAGAAGAATTGCCTATCCGTCAACGTCCAAGAAGATTGCCGGTAGCACGTGAAAAGGAAGTGGAAACCATGATTGAGGGAATGGTGAAGGATGGTGTTATTGAACCTTTATCTAGTCCATGGTGTTCACCTGTGGTGCTGGTGAAGAAGAAGGATGGCAGCATGCGGTTTTGTGTTGACTACCGCCGTCTGAACGACGTTACAAAGAAGGATAGCTATCCCTTGCCAAGAATTGATGACACGCTGGACATGCTTACAGGCGTAAAGTGGTTTAGCACACTGGACCTGAAAAGTGGCTACTGGCAGGTTGAAATTGACCCTAAGGACAAGGAGAAAACTGCATTCTCGATAGGAAAGGGTCTGTGGCAATTTAAAGTTATGCCGTTTGGATTGTGCAATGCTCCAGCAACGTTTGAAAGGTTGATGGAGCTTGTACTTGTACCGGGTTAATTGGCGATGCCTGTCTGGTCTACTTGGATGACATCATCATCGTAGGCCGTACGTTTGAGAACACCTTCAAAACCTGGAACACGTGCTCATGAAGATTCAGAGTGCCAACCTCAAGTTGAGTCCGAAGAAATGTTCACTATTCAAACGGCAAGTTAGCTTTTTGGGGTATGTAGTGTCGGAAGAAGGTATCCGCACGGATCCGGAGAAAATTGCCGCTGTCAAGGATTGGCTGGTCCCAAAAGACAAGACGCAGGTTAGAGCATTTTTGGGATTGTGCTCCTATTATCGGCAATTTGTGAAGAACTTTGCAGATATAGCCAAACCTCTGCACAAGTTAACCGAGGAGAAGCGACATTTCTGCTGGGATGAAAGTTGCGATATCGCATTCCAAGAGCTCAAGGACCATCTGTGCGAAACAACTATTTTGGCGTACCCTGATGCGGGCAAGGAATTTATAGTTGACACAGACGCAAGTGATATAGGACTTGGCGGTGTGTTGTCTCAACGGAATGGTGATCAAGAGGTTGTGATAGCGTACTTCAGCAAGTCATTGTCAAAGCCGGAAAGGAATTATTGTGTCACAAGGCGAGAATTGCTTGCTGTGGTAAAGTCGTTGCAGCATTTTAGCAAATATCTTCTGGGGCGGAAATTTCACTTACGAACTGACCATGCTGCACTGAAATGGCTATTGCAGTTCAAAAATCCAGAAGGACAAATTGCGAGATGGATTGAACTACTACAGGAATACGACTTTGTGATCGAACATCGCAGCGGGAAATCTCATGCAACGCAGATGCATTGTCAAGAAGGCCTTGTCCTGAAGATTGCAAGCATTGTACTAGACAAGAGGGTAAGGAAGTGGTATCTGTGAGGATGCTTATGACAGACCAGCTCAACAATGAGTGGAAAGACAGCCTACGACATGCACAGCAGGATGATTCGGACATCAAGCCGATTCTAGAATGGATGAAGGCCAGTGCTCCTAAGCCCAAGTGGAGCGACGTTTCAGCGATGAGTTCGACCACGAAAAGCTATTGGGTCCAATGGGACAGCTTGCTGATTCAGGATGGAGTCCTGTGCCGTAAATGGGAAAATGGTCGGGGAGACAGTTGTCATTTGCAAATGGTTGTCCCTAAATCTAAAGTGCCGGATGTTCTACAGCTGTACCATAATGGTTGTTCAGGAGGCCACCTGGGAGTTAAACGAACTCTACTGAAGATCCGAGAACGGTTTTACTGGGTCCACTGTCGTGACGATGTCGAGGACTGGTGTCGCAAATGTACAAGTTGTGTGGCTGTAAAGGGACCTCAGACTCATAGTAGAGGTGCATTGAAATTGTACAATGTTGGTGCACCATGGGAGAGGATAGCCATTGACGTTGCGGGGCCGTTTCCGGAAAGTGAAAGTGGTAACAAGTATTTCATGGTTGTGATGGATTACTTCACTAAGTGGCCAGAAGTCTTCGCCATTCCAAATCAAGAAGCTTCAACAGTGGCAGATAAACTAGTTCATGAAGTCTTCTGTCGTTTTGGAGTACCTTTAGAGATTCACAGCGATCAAGGAAGGAATTTTGAGTCTCAAATATTCCAGGAAACTTGCCGAGTTATGGGTACTCATAAAACAAGAACAACTTCTAACCACCCACAATCTGATGGAATGGTAGAACGATTTAATCAGACATTGAGAGGTACCTAGCAAAGTTGTGGAAAACGGCAACGAGACTGGGACAGGCACATACAACCGTTTTGTTGTCATATCGAAGCGCTGTTCACGAAAGTACATCAGTGACACCAGCTTTCGCAAACTTTGGGAGAATTACGGCTGCCTGCAGACCTGATCACCGGAATACCACCTGATGCCCCACGCAGTATCACCGATTATGCAAATGACTTGCGGAACAAAATGAATGACATTTATGAGCACGTCAGACAATCGGGACAGCAAACGTCTGAAAAGATGAAAACACGGTATGACCGCAAAATGAACAACAAAGGGTTTGACGAAGGTTCACTAGTGTGGTTACACAATACAGTTCGCAGCAAAGGGAAATCTCCTAAGCTTCAAGCTAAATGAGACGGACCGTACCGAATTGTGACAAGGATCAATGACGTAACCTACCGGATACAGAAAGGTGCAAGAGGTACTCCTAAGATCGTCCATGTGGATCAACTGGCGCGTTATTATGTAGCCAATAATGCTCGGGACGAGCATGTCTTAGGAAGGGGCAGTGTTGCGCGCCACTATTAATGTCTTGCACATGGCAACACTAGTTACCACTAGCGCCCTCTAGTATCGAGTAGCAGAACTAGGAGAGTCAAGATCCTTCTAGAAATTTCGGGACCGATATGTACTCGAACATTCTATATGTTTCTAAAGTAGAAGGTTCTGGAAAGTATCTGAGGCGCTATATAAGGCCGGTATAGACCACGACCGAGTCAGTATTGAATTGGCGATACCAGCGAAGACTTCGAAGCGATACAACTGCGCACTTAAGCGATCTGTAGTAAAATTGTGTTTTGTTATTAGTGTGGTTTAAAGTTGTAATTTTTTCATTCATTCATTCATTACAGCCCTTCACAAGTCCACTGCTGAACATAGGCCTCCCCCACGGAACGCCACAAAGCACGGTCCCGAGCCACCTGCATCCATTGACTTCCTGCATGTTTTACCAGGTCGTCACTCCATCTAGTGCGGGGACGCCCTACACTTCGCCTGCCGGTACGAGGCTGCCACTCGAAAACCTTTCTTCCCCATCGGTTGTCGGTTCTTCGAGCTATATGGCCGGCCCATTGCCACTTCAGCTTACTAATCCTTTGGGCTATGTCGGTTACTCTGGTTCTACTGCGGATATCCTCATTTCTAAGTTTATCACGCAGAGAAACCCCGAGCATAGCCCTCTCCATAGCTCGCTGAGCGACCTTGAGCTTCCTCATACGGCCAGCAGTGAAGGACCACGTCTCAGTTCCGTATGTCATCACTGGCAACACGCACTGGTTGTACAATTTAGTTTTGAGGTTTTGAGGTATGCCTGACGAGAAGATGGGTCGTAATCTCCCGAACGCTGCCCAGCCGAGTTGAATCCGTCGATTGACCTCTCGGTCGAAGTTGGACTTACCTAGTCGGACTATTTGTCCCAGGTAAACATATTTGTCAACAACTTCGAGCTTAGTGCTCCCAACAACTACCGGCATAGGTGTGACATGGACATTAAACATGATTTTTGTTTTGTCCATGTTCATCTTGAGACCTATCCGTTGGGAGACACTATTGAGGTCATTGAGCATAGTGCTTAGATCCTCCAGCGATTCTGCCATAAGGACTATATCGTCGGCAAATCGAAGGTGAGTGATGTACTCGCCATTGATGTTAATACCGTATCCTTTCCAGTCCAGTAGCTTGAAAACGTCTTCCAATGCAGCGGTGAAGAGTTTCGGGGATATTACGTCACCCTGTCTTACACCTCTCTGCAGTTGGATAGGTTTCGTAGTCTGGTTCTGTACTCGGATAGCCATCGTAGCCCTACTGTACAAACACTTCAGCACCTCGATATACCGACAGTCCACTGGCACCGCTGAAGGACTGCAGCACCGCCCAAATTTCGACGAAATCAAACGCTTTCTCATAGTCCACATACGAAAGGCATAGTGGCAAATTGTACTCCTCGGTCTTCTGTACAATTTGCCGAAGGGTATGTATGTAGGCTATGGTGCTAAAGCCTTTTCGGAAACCGGCTTGTTCGGGAGCCTGGAAGTTGTCGAGTCTTTGTGCGTGACGATTCATAATGACTCTCGAAAACAGCACGTATACGCGGCTCAGAAGGGAAATCGGTCTGTAGTTCTTCAAGATAGCATTGTAGCCTTTTTTGAAGAACAAGACTATCGCACTTCTGCTCCACGCCTCCGGTGTAATACCACCATGGAGAACGGAATTAAAGAGCTGAAGGACTTCAAGTACCGGTTTTCCACCCGCTTTTAGAAGTTCCGCTGTAATTCCATCCTCGCCTGGGGCCTTGCCGTTTTAAGGTGCTGGAGAGCCATTCTAATCTCGCTCAGACTGACGTCCGGGATATCATCGGAATAGTGTCGGATAAGACTTGCTCTTGGATCGTTACTCACACTTGCGCGTGGCTCCAACGATGACGTGTACAGCTGCCCATAGAACCTCTCAATCTCACTCAAAATCTCAGGTGTTCCGGAAACGATGCTGCCACAATCGGTCTTCAGCTTCGACAGTTGGCTCTTTCTGGCAGACAGATCTCTGGCAAAGACTTTGGAGCCCTGGTTCCGCTCGATCACTTCTTCAATACGAGCTGTATTGAAGTTGCGCAAGTCCCGCCGCATGCATTTGGAGATCTGTCTGTTCAGTTGCCTGTATGCTGTCAAATCTGCTGAAGACTGCAGCTTCATCTCCCGTCTAACAACCATGAGATTAAGAGTGTGATCGGAGAGTTTTTGTGTTCTTCTGCGACGGGTCTTACAGAACTTAGCTCCGACCGCATGGACAGTTTCCACAAGCTTGTCATTCATATCGTCCACTTCATTGCAAAATTCTAGGCACTGAAAACGATTTTGTAACTCGAACTGAAAGTTTTCGGGACTTTGGATTAGAGCACGAGGGGGACGGAGCGTTGACTTCATTAGACGTGACCTCTCCAACTTAACGTTTAGGTTCAGTGTGCCTCTCACCATTCGGTGATCGCTGCCAGTTTCACCTCGCGATCACTGAGACATCACTGAACAGTTGTCGTCTGGTCGTCATAATGAAGTCAATCTCATTTTTGTCGAACCGTCGGGGCTCGACCAGGTCCACTTTCTGTGGGGCCGCTTTTGGAAGAAAGAGTTCATCATAAAGAGTCCTCTTTCTCCATAAAGTCGGCCAGCTGCTGGCCCCTTGGGTTCCGTTGTTCTATTCCGAATTTCCTACTTTCAGCTCACCGCTCTCTCTTGTGCCTAGTTTTGCGTTGAAGACTCCCATTAACACCGTATAGTGGGTTTTGGAGGAATGCATGGCTCTAGAGATATCCTCATACATTTCCTCCACCTCCTCATCGGGGTGTGCCGAGGTTGGTGCGTAAACCTGTATAACCTTCAGCGAATACCGTTTGGTGATTCTGAGTATAAGGTACGCAACCCTCGTCGACACACTCCCGATCTTTACAACGTTGTTAACGAGAGACTTGTGGACGATAAATCCGACACCTCCTTGGGACAGATGGTCGCCCTCCCGGTGATAGAATAAGTTGCCGGATTCGAGGATTACCGTGTCTTCCCCCTCTCTTCGGACCTCGGATAGTCCTATTATATTCCAGCGTAACTTATCTATCTCTTCTTTCAGCTCCAGGACCTTCTCGTCAGTCCTCAGGGTGCGTGCGTTATGTGTTGCCAGGTCGAGTCATCGTAGGTGGCAACCGAACCTCCACCGGAGATTCTTAGCACCCCCTGCCCCGCCGTTACCATGGTCGCCACCGTAGCCAGGAATAGCGGGGCCGCCGGGGACTGGGGGCCGTTTCTTTGTGTCGTCGCTCATGGGGGGTATATTGCCATAGTTGCCACGCTTGGCGAGCGGGTTGGCAACCGCAGTTTTTTATTGTTTTTTGGCTTTTATCAGAAAGATGCTGCTGCCCATCTTCTGTATCAGTTTCCCTTTGTCGCCTCTTACGACACCCACGGGAAGATATGGGGTAGTGGGTATTCTTACCCGCCACTACACGGGGAGTTGTAATTAGTGTTGTGTAATTAAAGTGTCAATTTTGGTAATTCACTCGGCGGTTTTTAATTGTCTTGAACCCCAAGCTCGTAACAATATTATTATTCTGTGGGTGACGTATAAGGCGACGGCAGGGGACGGGCTTTTTTATTATTTTCAGTTGTTATCAGGAAGATGCTGATAACAACTGAAAATAATGAAATACTGCGGTTGCCAATCTGCCTTCCAAGTTCACAACTGTGGCAAATTCCCATTCATGGTAATACATGGATGAATTATCTATATTTTGAATTGTTTAAAGTAACACAAACTTAATACATTAGGTACTTTATATTTTTGTCATGCTTATTACCCTTCAGCAAAGGACAAAATAATTGAAATTAAAGTTCTAATTAGGAACGTAAAATAGGAATCTAAAGTTAATCTTTAGATTCCAATTTAAGGTTTATAAACTTAATTACATGATGTGATAATTGCTGACTTTACCGTAACTCGTAACAAAATGTTTGCTTCGAAGTTAACATAATATTATATAATTCGTCTAGCTAACAGAGACTAGGTTGTGGTGTGCTAAAATATCACAATTCCATTATTTGAAGTACTGCTACATAATATTATTATCTGTAGATAATACAATTATGCCTATCTTATTACTCACTCAGTCCTTCCATCAATTTTAATTTGATAATATCGAACATACCAATATAGTCTATGTGCCATTTTATAGTTTTCTAATATAGGATGACAAAATCATAACAAAATTTGTATTAAAATATGAGGACTACATTTGAGACAACATATGAAGACTACAGATATGAGGGATATATTTTGTGGTATAAATTAAAAATTAAAAATTAATTTCAAGGATTGCTTCCGTTTCTTCGTACGTCATTTTTAAAAGAGAATCTTTGATTTTTCTTTTAATATCAGAGCAAGACTTGTCACGGAAATCACAGATTTTGTATAGTTTATTATAAACATATGGGTGTAAGAAGTCATTAAATCTGTTAGCAAAGGAGACAGTTTCTTTTTGTATGGAGAATGGGCCCACCACGAATTTTAGTGAACCTCAATGAAATGTATGTTGATTTATTTCTTATTATCTATAGATTACAAAATTAATATTAGTTTTATCGCATCTAACAGGAATTCTGAAAATTTAAAAATTAAACTATGAATATCGCAATAACCTTAAAACAAACTAAAAGCGATTTTCTAGTAGTTTTCACCGATATTATGAGTTAGAATAGTGTATATAGAATATAACAGCTTAATAATTAATAGTATTAAACGAATTTGTAGGTACATTCAGCAATTATAGATATTTTAAGATAGATGGAAAATCCTTTTAGCAGTTCCGGCAAAACAGTGCACGGACAAACAAATGTGGTGTGGAGACTATTTTTTACAGGTATTAATTAATTAGTGAATATACATCACACACACCATTACAGTAATTAAATAAATATGATTAAAGCCAAGATGAATAACGGATAATATGTCTATTTATAATATTACCTTTAAATGCTATATAGTAAGAAAGCTGTTTTGAACTGGTTGTATAAGGATAAAACACCAAGTAAAAGGCCACTGCATATATTGTTGTAATTATTTCCAAAGCAGTCTATAGTGTAATCTAATAGTGGAACAGACATACAGACAGGTGCGGTGTCAAGACTTTGTTTTAATATGTTTTGGTTGATTAGTAAAGGTGCAGTGTGTAAACTTTGTTTTAAAAAGAACTGATTAGTTATCATACCTCAAACACCATTAAAGCCAAAATGACTAGGTAATATCATGTTTATCTATGTTATTACACACTGATAAATATGAAGTAAGATGTTTTAAACTGGTTGTGTAAGGATAACAAAAACACATGTATAATTTAATTGTATTTATTATTGTCAGTCATTATCATTTCAAAAGATATTTTCAAAATAACTTAATAATAACATGAATCAGAAGGATATTATCAATGTTGTGAGATATGATATAAGACTGTTGTATTCAATATCCATATACTTTTGTCTTTGCCTACGAGCAGCTCGGCAAGATTTCAGCTTTCAAGACATACACATTTATTCTAAGCGATCCACCTGAAAAAAATTAATGAATATTGTATAAGACTATATACATACTATACTACAATGTCAATAAACTACATTTCCATATTTCTGTCAGTATTTTGTTGTCTCTGCCTGTATGTTAAATAAATAAGAAATTATTATAAAATGTACACCATTAATCAGCTCCATATGATCAAATACACAAATAGTAGTTATGGATTTACATCAACAATATTTGACTATGTAAAAGTTGTCTGATTTCTTATTTTCACTAGTTTCATGTAGGGGAAAAGGATATTATTTTTATATTAATTATCTGATAGTAGATGACGAAATAAAATTGGTTGCCTGTAAAGTCGGTATACGGGCGAAAGTTTACGTGACAACGACTTTGAGTGGTAAAATAATTTTATTATGTCTGTCTCTCTCGCTCTTAGGCAGGCTAACCATGCCAGTGGAAGGGACGCGTGCCTCGCACTCGCTCTCATTAGTGAGCGCATAACGTGAGCGAGCGTAACGCAGTTTTTGAAGTGTCACCCGGCAAACCAATTTATAAGACGTTGTCACGTCAATATTCCTTTCTGCAGAGTTATAACACATCAGTCTAAGGATAATAGAAGCATCTGATCAACAAGGATATAACCATTACACAAGTAAAAATGGCTTAACTAAGTTACAATACTTATGCAAACTGCATATTTGCTTCTAGTACAAGTAATAAGTACTTATTTACACATAAATATATGTACTATCTATACTGTCTATCTACTATGGCTGGCATAAATTCAGGATCCATGTTTGATGCCATTTGGTATTGTCAAGTTTATGGAGCAACTTGCTGAATACATAAGGTATTTATACCTAAATGCAGTTATATGAATCGCTCTTCAAAGCCGATGAAGCTACATCAAATAGAGAAATCTTTAAATCCCTTGACCCATAGATTCTAATTTTCTTATAACATACAGAAAAACTTCATTTATGTATTTATTCTATCTATTATTTAATTTAGATTTTACTAATAACATAAAACTTTAATACTTTGTCACTTTTAACATACTAATAAGGTTCTAAGACCTGTGTTTGTCATTTTTTTTGAAGTAATTCATCATAAATTATAGATCTTATTTAGATTTTCCAAAATTCTAGGTGTAAAAGTAAACTGTTGTATTACATACATACCTTAGAGAGTAATTGTGTTCTGTGATACATACTCTTATGTTAATTAACTAAACTCATTAGTTTTCATTTTTCAATTTTGAATGTCATTGGCAATTTTACCATGCGACCACAAACAAATAAAAGGGAAAAATAGATATTATCCATTATATGTTAAACACTTGTGCATCGATGAGACGATATTTATTTTATTGTCTTGTAAACAAACACGTATAAACTTTTTAGCTATTAATTAGTTTTGCTAGTTTGCTACTAAAAATTATTTTAAAGTATATAACAAGTAACCACATACTTTAACCTTAAAGTAGTGATGCAACTAGAACTCTGTTTTCACTCGATTCAATCGAGTGAATCTGTGTAACTCGGTACTGAGTGAAAATAAATTTTACTGAGTCCGCTTGCACTCGAGTTACCGAGTCAACTCGACGCACCGTGTGGATTCGGAGAGCGCTAAATAGATGTCAGTTCACTAATTCATTAATTCTATCATCTAATCAACTAATTCACATAGTATAAGGCGCCGAGGGCGTGAAACTTGCATCTGGCATGTTGTAGTCAAATATGAACTTAGTTTGATTTATAATATCGTGATTGTGCTATCATTGTTATTTTTTTTACTTCGTATAAGTAGTGCATAACATAAAAGGTGATTTAAATATACTTGTTTGTTTAAAGTATGAATGATAACAATGAAACAACAAAACAAAATCGTCAGTGTGGCTTATTTTGAAAAATGGAAGCGATTTGTAAGATATGCGAAAAGCAGTTTATAGATTTTGAAATGCTACACATGTCTGCAGTAAATAAAAACATGGAAATACTACAAATAAATAAATAATAAATATTTGTATTTTATTTCATAATTTCGCATACCTTACATTAAAAATATTTGATTATAATTTAAGATCTTTAAAATATTGACACAATTTTTACGGCGTAAATGAAAAGAGATTAACACTTTCACTCTCCGGTTTTCAGATAATAGTAAGACAATAGCAATGACATTGAATTAATCCAATAGCAATGAATTAAATTTCCTTAATCGATGCGATAAACTTGCCATCTTAGAGTTGAAAGTCAAGCTTGTATTTGCAGCCATATCATGTAGAAACAGAAAGAGAAACAAAACCTTTTTTATTAAATATAGATTATAAATAATACTTATTGAAAGTCACTCTTTTGTTTAATTACCACTGATACGGAAAAAACCTCTTTCCTAGGAAGAACCAGCAAGAAACCCAGTGGGACCTTTTAAAAAAATAACAGCTTACAATCATGTATGTTAGACAATTAACAACACAAAACAAATTAGAAATAGCTGGGTAGCGATCACCTCATTCCCAGGGGTTATTATCATCCATAAACTCCTCAATATTATAATAACCCTTTTCATACAAACTTAGTTTAATAAAGTTTTTGAACCTTGAACAGGTCAAATTTTGTATATTTTATGGAATTTTGTTGTAATAGCGTACACATCGCCCCAAGAATGAATTACTGACTCGGTGGAGTGAGTAACTGGTATTTTGTGTCTGTTCCTAGTATTTACAGAATAAATATCACTTATTTTTGTAAAACTACTTTAATTTTTTGTACGTACATTACATTTTCATAAATGTATTGAGAGGTCAAAGTTAATATATTAATTTCTTTAAATTTTTGTCGGAGCGACTCTTTAGGCTTTAAATCATAAATTGCTCTTATGGCCCTCTTCTGTAAACAAATATAATTTCAGTGTCAGCTGCGTATCCCCATAGCAAAATACCATACGACATTATGCTATGTAAATAGCTAAAGTAAACTAGTCTAGCTGTTTCAACACTGGTAATATTTCTAATCTTTTCTAAAGCATATGCTGCAGAACTATATCTGCTTGCTAGTTTTGATATATGGGGCTCCATTGGAGCTTCGCGTCTAGTGTGATTCCAAGAAAAATGGTGGTATCGACAAGACTCAGTTCCTCCCCATTTAAAATTACATTAGTATTTAATTGTTTGACATTTGGAGTCATGAATTTCATGTATATCGCTTTAGTGCCATTTAAATGCAAATTATTAACATTGAACCAATTTACTAATTTGGATATAGCATTATTTACTTTGTCATATTTTAATCATTGTCGTTTTAATTTAAAAATTCATGAAGTGTCATCAGCAAATAATACTATATTATGGTTATCCTCTACTATGTAAGGTAAGTCATTAATATATACAAGAAACAGAAAATAGCCGAGAATTGAGCCTTGAGGCACGCCCATTTATACCATCGACCCGGAAGAGCTCATACTGTTAATGACAATTTTTGCGTTCTGTTACTTAAATATGAAATAATTAATTTACTAGCATCACTTCTTACAGTAGTGTTGAAGTTTTCTGATTAATGTTTCGTGGTGAACACAATCGACGGCCTTGGATAGGTCACAGAATATACCCAAAGTATCATGTGAATTCTCCCATGCATTAAATATATATTTAATAAGCTCAACACCAGCATTAGTAGTTGAACGACCCCTTGTGAAACCGAATTGATTTTTATGAAGTAAATTATTTATATTAAAAAAATACATTTGATCAAGAATATTTTTTTCGAAAAAATTACAAGTGTTGGCAGTACAGAAATAGGTCTAGAATTGACGGGGTCTAATGTACTACCAGATTTATAAACCATAACATAATATTAGCGTTAATAGCATTGCTAGTAAAAGTTAAAAAAAATGGGTCTTTTGTCATAAAAATTCTAAAAAATGCTTATCTGGAAAAATCATGTAAGGCATACATGAAACTTTACATCACTAAAGTAAGGATTTAATAGCAGTTTTATTGCAACATTATTACGTTTTTATAGAGTCTGCAACGTATTGAGAAAGCTCTGAGGCGCAAATTTATAGGAAAGCAATAAAAATACGTGGCTATTTAGTACAAAACTATGGTTAAGCTTTTTTTTTTATCAAAAAGAAACGTTTTTGTAGGACGTGTAGCAAAAGTGTACGCAAAGTAGCCGCTATTTTAATTAAAAAATATTTTCTCTGTTTTTTATTCTTCTTTATCAGCCAGTAAAAGTCTACTGTTGGGCACAGGCCGCTCACGTTGCGTGGAGTATTTTCCTTAATCGTCAAGCATTACAGGCGGATTAACAATCGCAATACCAGATGTATCGCACCTTCGACGCTGCTCCTCGTCATCAGTCTGCATATTTTTTTTATTATTTTATTAGAAGGTTTATAATACCGTCGTCTATCTTAGCTATAATCTTTCTGGTATTTCTTATAGTCAGTCTGTCCTACACCTCTCTTCAATTGAGTAGGCTCCGTACGCTGGTTCTGTACTCAGATAGCCATCGAAGCGCTACTTTACACACTCCAACACTTCGAAATACCGACAGTCGAGTTGGCACCGCTGAAAGGTCTAAGTAACGCCCAAATTTGGCGGAATTAAACTAGCGTATAAATAATATAGGGAATGGTGTGCTATTCATGAGCTAGTCCCCCTCGAACAAGTTGCCGCTTTGTTATAATAATTATAATATCTTTATTTCGACCAACAAAGATCATATTACATAATTAATATAATTAGTTGATAACATAACTTATTGTTAATAATTAATTATAATAATACAGGAAAGTTAAATAAAAATAAATAATTAAGAGAATAAATAAAAATCATTCAGTAAGAACCTTTGTTGATTTCAGATTATTTATTTGCCAGTACATGAACCATACAACAATGTTTCAGGTACGGACAGTCAACTATATTCGAGAACATTACTAGGATGCAGTTTAGGCAGGCCCGGATCCTACGTACATGTACACCGCTTACGTATGATCGCGTAGAAACAATCCACTCTCACTTCAGCGAACATCCCCGATGCGCTGCAGAACCGAGGCAGCCCCATTAGCACCCGAAATGCATTATTGTATTGCACGCGCAGGGCGTTGTACTGCTGTTGAGAGTAATTAACCCAGAGGCTGCTCGTGTAGAGGGATGTACAATAAGCTTTAAACAGCGTAATCTTTATTTCTGTTGTGTAACGAGCAAACCTGCGGGCTATCATATTAGCTCTTACATTCAACGACCTGCGCTCTCTATCAGTATCTAAATTGTCCCTCGGGTCAGAGGTTACTAAATGTCCAAGATATTTAAAATGTTCTACTCTCTTCAGAGGGATTCCATTCAATTTTATAGGAGGAACGCTAAGTGGACTTTTGTTTCTGGCCTGAAAGATCATATATTCACTTTTGCTTACATTGTATTTTAGTCCATGACTAAAAGTATATTTCTCACAGATGCCTAGCAAGTTACTTAGGCCACAGATAGAGGCACTCAGCAGCACCATATCGTCCGCTAATATCATTCAAACATATTTTGTCAATATGGCAGCCGATACGACTACTGCTGAGCTCCTCTATCAGTGTATTAATGTACAAGTTGAAGAATTTGGGTGAGGTCAAACCCCCTGTCTCACCCCGCACTCTAACCCGTATTGCTCAGAAAAAGCACTCGACCATCGTACGACATTAACTTGGTTTGAATACCAATATTTAAAGATATTATTTAATTCAGCAGGCCATTTGATACTATCCAGTTTCTGCCATAAAATGTCGTAGTTAACCAAGTCAAATGCTTTCGACAAATCGAGGAAACAGGCATAGATGGGTGTTTGTCGATCTGTATAGTACTTGACAGTCTGCTTTAAGCACAAGATGGCAGTTTCTGTGGAAAGACCTGGTCTGAAACCAAACTGGTTATCTTGTAGTTTCTGATATTTCTCTAATAAAGAAGCAAGCTGATCATCAAGCACTTTGGCAACAATCGCGGCCAGCGAGATAGGTCTATAGTTATTTTTGTCACTTAAATCACCGGTTTTATTTTTCACAACTGGCGTGGTGCCAGTTTTGGTCATTTCAGTGGGCAAGAAGGAATGTCCTATACATAGGGTGTAGAACATGGCTAATGCTCTCGGTAGGTGAGGCCCGGCGTATCGTAGGTGCTCGATGCTGAGACCATCGTGGCCAGGAGACTTGCCTCCTGACATAGTTCTTATAATGCTATTAACATCTTTACCTGTAAATTTAGTAGATAGCTCCTGACCCTTAGACCCAGCCTCACATTTGGACTGTGGTGTTCCCAATGGTAACTTCACAGAAAAGCAATCCCTAAACATATCAGCTATAAGTTTTGGTTCATTAATACCATCTACACTCACAGGGAGGGTGGGTTTACTTGTTAACTTATTGGTGGACTTCCAAAAGGTACGAAAATCATGTTTTGAATGTAGTGAAGCGATAATATCCATTTTCAACTGTTCTTCATGGTTCTGACACCATTTTAAACGAGATTTGAAAATTTTACGGCTTTCGAGCATCTCATCATATACAGTACCCGATTTAGGCTTTCCATACCACACCCATAGCTGAAATTTACACCTGGCCTCCCTGTGAGCTTCACTCATATGCCTGTTCCACCCGACTACTGGTTTTTTCTTTTTAAATTGTTTTCCAGCATAACTAACTGCGGCCGCCTGACTTAAGGCGTATGTTATATCACTGTACATTTTATCAATAAGTGATTTGTGATCCAAATTATTACACATATAATTAGCGCATTCATTAAAATCATTAGGAAAATGTATAAGTCGTAATTTTTCATGACACTCCTTATTATATACATCAACTTGTTCAGGATTCCTCTCACCCCATACAATTTTGTTCCTTAATAAATTATTCACATTCTGAATTATCGGTTTAATTATATTTAATTTTATTTCCATAATTAAGGGATAATGATCAGACCACATAACGTCGTATTGTACATAAATGTTTATGATAGACCCTAAAGCAGATTCGGTGACAACGCAGTGGTCAAGCCACCTCCTTGACCCATTATTCTCACTTACGAACGTATACGTATCGGAACCTAACCCTAAAATATCAACATCTGCACAAGTCCATTTAAATGCATTACATAAACCGATTAGTTCCTTATAAAATAACTCAGTAGGATGAGCATTAAAGTCTCCGAGTATATAAATTGATTCAATATTCTCACTGCTTACAATAGCACTCACCAAACTGAGACAATCCGTAAATTCTGTTAGGTTGTCCAATTTATCAGTCGGCATGTAGACACTAAACACTAGAAATGATAGCACATAGAAACTTTTATCGCACATACTCGCGGATTACCGCATTTCACGACCGAGACATTTTGAAAGACACCCCTGTTCCATATTAGCGCTACTCCTGTCGTGTCCATTGCTGAGGTACCCGTATACATAAAATCCGTATTAATAGTGCTGAGAAACGAAATATCGTCATGTTGCAGCCATGTGTCTTGTAATACAATTATATGAGATGATTTACATAATTGTCTTATATTCCCAACGGAGCATTTTACGTTTTTGCAATTAAAGCTAACAAACCTAATAGGTAAACTATCCATACTTATATATGTTTATTTGGGTCGTTTACAGTATCACCACCATTCGCAAGGTAACGCTTATGTTTAAAATACACAAAGCGTCGAAATATAATGCCCTCCGGCCATAGTTTGTCGCATAAAAACATCGATAATTTCTGCTCTGGCACAAAAAATTTGTATGCATTGTAATTCCTTTCAATTTTAAACTTAATTCTTTGTAGTTGAACATTTACCTGTGTTTTTTTCTGGATGTAATTTGTTATATCAAGTTCCGTAGTATCTTTGTGTACTTTAGTGATGAATATCGGTACCTTCGTTTCTGCTGCTTTAAAACTTCCTTCATTTTCACTGCAAATACCTTTTTGGCCGAGATAACGGTACTTTTTCTTAGGTTTTCGATGCTTGACCACCTGCCAACCGCACTCATCTTTCAAAGATTCTGCAAATGACAAATTAATAAGACCAATATTTTTATCGTTTGTCGTGCTATCTGTATCTATATTATCTGGCTGACTTCTGTCGGATTGATCAGAATCTTGGGCAGCCCGCTTTGACTTCCGCTGAGGCAGAGAGACTCGGCAGTAGGTAGTTTGCGTGTCTGTTACCGGAGATCTATCACCAATATCCTTAGGAGAGGATGCGTTTAGTACAGTTGCACTTCCTAAACGATAGTTCCTATGTAGTCCCGTTGGACCACTATCCAGATATGTATTATGTTCTCTATTTATATCTCAATATTGATTTATAGTCAACCTATCTGAGGTAATCTTTTTTATGTCTGATTTAATTTCCTCCAGTTGGTCAAACGTCACAAATCTCGTTTTTATTTCTTTTTATTCCTCTTGAACAATCAACAAATCTTTTAAAAGCTTCTTCACATCAACATGATCAAAGGTGATTGGAGAAAGTTTTTCCAGATCACGAGCCACGAACACAGGAATCGTTTTTGGATCAGATCCCTTAAAGAGAGATATGATATCCTGAAGGTCACGACTCTCTTTACCTTGTTTTATACGTGAGATTTTGCGCTTATCCGTGGGTAGTGCATCAAAAATCAACGATTTAGATCTCTTAATTTCTTCACCTTTAAAAGACGATACACATATTCTAATCAAACTCTCTTCATCAATTACTGATATTTTATTCTGAATGTATGCTTTATAAAGCTGCCCTTGCAAGAACTGCACACATCCGTTACCGATCGATGTGGGCACGCAACTTGATTATAATGTTTGCATCGAAATGTTAAATAAACGAGAAAGTATTCAATATATGACTATATTAAATGCAAAAACAAACATAGAAAAATATTAAAATTTAACGACCAAATAAAATGTCAAACACCAGTGTGTGTTAATAGCCGTGGTTTGATTACACAAGGCGAACAAAGAGGAACCCACTTGACTGGCCCAAGGTGGCCGCTCCGAGTAGGCTAGATAAACCCACTTCGGATTCATGTTAGTGAACTGTGGCGAGAGGGCTTCCCGACTCAACTGAGGTGGACTTGCGGGACAAGAGGATTATTGGTATGGCAATCCGCACCGCTGATTGCATGCAGTGGTGGTAGGGCCATAGCGAGAGAGGAATGTATTGCGAGGCTCTGCTCTCCCGAAACTTGGTCGGCGGCGGATCCATAAGTCAGTGCAACCGCTGGGATCAGCAAGCCCGGTGCTTCCGAGTACTTGTTTTTCTGGCCCCGTAGCATCCACCTATCAGACTGGGAGGGTGTACATTGTGCAGGTAGAGCCGGAGGCTGCGAAGAAAGTCGCGCCTGGTGTCCTGGTACGCCTTTCCTGAGAAAAAAGAGGTAGGAGTTTTCCTCTCATCAGGAGGTTGCTGGCTCTGGTAGAACTACAGATGTGTGCAAAAACGTTTAGATGTTCCTACTAAAACGTCCAAATATGTAGCGTAGGTGGGACAACATGAGGTTTTAGTAGTGCGAGGTCAACATATCCCATCCTTACGCACCCATACTTACGCACACGAGTCGGGTATGCGCGGGTATATCCTCATAAAAAAATAGATTGTTTAAAAATAAGTAATAGTGAAGTTAGTAAAGTAAAATAAAGCCTTCAGACGTCGCACTGTTATTCCAATAGAGATGAGGATTTCTGAAAGGTTTGTGGAGTAGTTGATTCGCCGCAACGGCTCCAATGAGTGTTAACGAAAAGTCCAGTTACTAGCTTTTTTTCCTTGGAACCTTACTAAAACTAGCTTGCTATTCTGGCTATTAAATTGGTATTTTTAATTTTTATAGAATATAATATTTTTTTACAGAATTTTTATAACAAACGACACACAGACAACTTGATGCTCTGGCCCATAGACATCTACAATAATCATTGGTTAAGAATCAAAACGCAGATGTGTTTTCATCTCTGTTACCAAGATGGAATGCCTTGTTACCAGTAAAATGGGTCTCCGGTTCTCTAAACTCACCATACAAAACATAGCAGTGCTCGGTCCTACATTGGTTCTACCCCGACCCTACCCCAGTCGAGCCGATTTTAATTATTAAATATATTTACATTTCTTGATGAGAAATGTAAATATATTTAAAAAAAGCTGTAATGATGCTATTTATCTTCTTCACAATGCCGACGGTTGAATTTTTTTTATAAATGTCAATCAAAGCCCTGAAGCAATGTTTGAAATTTTGCAAAAATGTTAGGTATTGCAAAAAAGCAACGTCACGGAACTTTCATTTCATCGGAGTTTATCAATAAATCATTATGCGATTATAGATTATTATACAAAAATACTTAATTCTTCTGCCTATCTGTCTGTGTGTTAACGATTTATAAAAAAAATGTGTGCAGTTCACACGCGGTAGAAATGAATTATTATATTATTATATATTAATTATTATTATTTATTTATTATTAATAAAAAATTATTATGAATTAATTTTTTATGCAAAAAGGAAGGTTGTTTTTCTTTTGTTTTTATTTTCATGATTGCTTGAAGATTTTAATAGTAAGTACTCATAGGGAGAAATTAAAAGCTCACTATCACACTAAAACTAAGTATGATAAGAGACGAAAACCGAACACCCTATTACTGGTAACGCGGAATTCAGTCTTAGTTCTCGGCGTATACAACATCTGTTATTTGAATCTTAATCGAGGATAGATGTAGATGTTTTGGACCACAGCATCTACTTATTCATCATTAAGTGAACTCATTTTGAACCCTTATTTGTATAAAAAAGGAAGCATACTTTTTACTTTTTAAGTTATTTAATAATTAAAATATGTTTAAATATTTCTTATTACAACCCGAATTTTAAGGCTTAGGTAAATGAACATATTTCTTAAATAAAGAGAAATTCCTGTATAAAAGAGATGGAAGGGCCTTGTATATATTTAAATCGATATTACTGGCATCTTCGTCGTTGCTTAGATAACCGGGATGAAAATATTTGGTCTAACCACAACAAAACGTGCACCACATAATTTTTCTGGCATACGAGTATTTCTTATTAATCAATCACAATTTTAGGTGAAGGATTCTTTAACGTCAACGAAGATGTACAAACCTTTAATGGTTAATATGTTAAAAGTTTTGGAGCTACATGACAATTTTTGAAATCAATAATGACAGGATGCCCGCGGCGCCAACCCGTGAAATCCCTTCACGCATATAAAGAGCTCCCGTGAGACAAATCGCTCTCTTTCGCAAATAGCGTCAAAGCATTTGAACACGCAATCCAGAGCTTGAAATTGTCGTCATGATTGTACCAAGCTACTATTTTCATGTCAAACGGTTGTATTTTAGGACTATAGCGATGTTTTTTTTTTTTTGTAAATATCATCTTTATTTCTATTTTAATAAATAAACAATGTAAAGTTGTTTCTATGTTAATTTATTTGCTGGAGGTAATGTCGAAATCTGATGATCTGATTGTAAAAAACTTTATATAAAAGTAAAAAATTACAGAGTGACATAGGCGATGCTTTCAGCCTCTTCCAAGGAACGTCACAAAACACGATCCTGAACTACCTGCATCCATCAGCATCTCGCATGTCTTACCAGATCATCACGCCATCTAGTGTGGAGGTAGGGGGGTTGTACTTAGCTAACCGATACGAGACTGCCACTCGATAAATTTCTTCTCCATTGGTTGTCAGTTCTTCGAGCTACATGGCCGGCTCACTGCCACTTCAGCTTACTGATCCATTGGGCTATGTCGGTTACTCTGTTTCCACTGCCGATATCCTCATTATGAAGTCTATCATGCAGAGAAACTCAGAACATAGCCCTCTCCATAGTTCGCTGAGCGATTTGAGACGTGGTCCTTCACTACTAGTTATGTTTTATTACAATCGAAATAATTTTCCGGATACTATGGTCTTACAGGTGGTAGGAATCTCTTTTCTGTCTAGGAGTCCGTCTGGATAGGTGCAATACTGCTACATACTTCTGTCGCTAAATTGCTTGCACTGCTGTATTCCAACCTAAATTGTATAGAGCCAGTATAATTACAGGCTGTAATAGTTCCCTGCTGGACGCACACATATGTACCTAAAACCATATTGTTGGTTGTAAATTATTTTAGAATACGTGTACATGAGTGCGTGTTCTTGATATAAGTTCAGCAAGGTTTTGGTTTTGTTTTTGTATCACTTGAAATGTACGCAGCGCTTTGTTTTTCGTTGTTGGTCTGAGCTTTAACCATATAATTTTAGAAATGAGCAATTAAACAACGTAATGCAAACGTAAAATATATAAGTCTATAAAATATTTCTAACACTTACAGCAATGGATTTAATTAACCTGTTTTCTTTGTGGTTGTTTAATTATCTCCTTTCATAATTTAATTTGCAATGAACTGATGGTTTCAATAATAAGCGAAGGCGGCCTTTCTGTTGTGAACACATTTGTTTAATGCTCTTACAAAGTTAAAATCGTGTTGTTTATAATTTACTGATATTTATCGTTTAATAATTATTTTTACATATCTTAAAATATACTATTTTACGAATACTTTAATAATTAAGTGCCACAGCTGGGCAAGAAATAAAAGTTTCTCTGTGTAATTAAGGTAATAATATAAGTAGAGCCACAGAAAGCGATTAAATTAAAGCCCAACGAATTAAAAATTCATGTCAGTCCCCGCCACCGATCTACACATTTTATTTTTGCTACCTACACTCGACAATGCCTTCAATAAACATTGAAAATTACAATAATTGCACCGTACTCTAAGGTATAGAGATGTTGCGCAAAAGAAATTAAATCTAAAATCTGATGCATTTCGGGGTCGAGGCATAGTCAGGGCGCGACCGACACTCAATCTAACATCTTGATGGAGTGCCTCGCTACTGGTCGTAACTGATCGGCTCAAAGTCAGTTATTGGGTTTTTATGTCGAGAAATTTTAAGAAGAAGCCCGCAGTAAGGAATTTGGCGGTGTTTCACTCCTGTGCATCAGAAAGCACGTAAAGCATGCTTTCTCTCCGGTCGTGTCGGATCGGGCTATAACAGTGAGTAGTTAGAGACTCACCTGTGCTTGCATACACACACGTGATCTATGTGACTCATAGTTGTAGTACTGAACGCAGGCCTTCTCAATAGATTGCCACAAAGTACGGTCCTGAGCCACCAGTAACATTCGAATACCATCATGTTTCATCAGACCGTCATTCCATATCCATTCCAAGCCCAACGCTGCGCTTGCAAGTTTACGACTGCCACTCGAGAAACCTTTCTCCCCATTGGTTGTCGGTTCTTTGAGCTATATGTTCGCCTCATTACCATTTCAGCTTATTGATCCGCTGGGCTGCGCTGCAAGTTAATTTTGTTTTTCTGCAGATATCCTTGTTACTAATTTTATCACGCAGTAAAGCTCCAAGTATAGCCTTCTCCATCGTTTGCTGAGTATCTTTGAGCTTCTTATACAGCTAGTATTCAAACCCCACGTTTCGGTTCCGTAAGTCATCACAGGCAACGCGCACTGATTGTACACTTTTTAAAAGTTCTGAGTACTTATGTCCGATGAGAAGATTAGACAAGACAAGTTAAGACAATAAATAGGAACTGCTAAATTAGTGACGATAAAATATAAGGAAATCTCGGAAATCTATTTAATGAGAATAAACTTTAGGGAACTCTTAACATAAACGAACTGAATTTCAATCAACGTTACAAAAGACTCGGTTGTAACAAATTCAAAACAACTTTGCCGTTTGCTCTAAGGAATATTTCAAGTGCACTTTAGATTTCATCAACAAATTAATTGAATTTTCACTGAAACATGGTATTTTAAAATAATTTCGTTCTTGCTCCTAATGCTGACACAATACTTCGAAGTTACTATAATTTAATTTTATAGGATAAAGTTACTAAAGTTATTTACTAACATAATAAATTATACAAATTATACAAATACATAAAAAAATATACATGTCCCTCACATAAGTTATTTCATCTGATGTTATATGTATGTTTTTTTTTTACAAGGGCTTTAAAATCTAATTTAGATGAAATACTACCAATAGCTAACAGTGTAGTGGCGGTGTAAGAATTATCCACTACCCCATATCGTCCCGTGGTTGTCGTAAGAGGCGACAATGGGAAACAAACCAGGAGACGGACTGTAGCATCTCTCTGAGAACAGCAAAATTACAATAATGTCAATAAATGCCAAGCGTGGCGGATATGGCAATATGCCCATGGCGCGCCCTTACAAAGCCAGCCTAGATAAAAAATAAACTAGATGGCGTGAATGAAGAGTGAATGAATGACGGCCTGGTAAGACATGCAGGAAGTCGATGGATGCAGGTGGCTCAGGATCGTGCTTTGTGGCATTTCTTGTGGGAGGCCTATGTATGTTTAGCAGTTAACTTGTGAATGGCTGTAATGAATAAATGAACTACCAATAGCATAAAAAAGTAGAAAATACATTTTATTCAATACAGATTATAAATAAAATTTATTAAAAGTAATTTGTCATTTTTGCCACAATTTTGCCAAAATTAGATTTATGACCTTTTTGTTTAGCTTTTTCCAGCCCATTAAATGTTTTTTATTAAAAATTAAAATAGTTTGGAAAATCCAAAAGTGCACGCCTCATGAGTGTTTCGTTTAATTTATATATTTCATTTCATTTAATTATTATTTACGTGTTTTAAATTTAGCGCTCTATTATTTTAACAGGTAGTGTCATCTACAGGGAAAAAATTAATATTTTTTACCAAAATAGAGTTATCGTGACCACATACAAAATCAACATCCGGGCGTCCACATTCAAACCGTTTTTTTTTTTCAAAGAAGCAATATAAAATGATTTTTTCTATACAAATAAATAGAATTGAAGTGTCTGTTTGTAATGTCAAAATAACAGCTTTTTACTAAATGCATATGAACATATATACGGTACTTAAAACAAAAATACATTTTTTTAATTTTGTGTCTCTCTGTCTGTCTGTCTGTTAGTTCCGGCTAATCTCCGAAATGGCTGGAACGATTTTGACGGAACTTTCACTGGCAGATAGCTGGTGTTATAATGAGTAACTTAGGCTACTTTTATTTTAGAGAAAGAATTAGGATTCAGCGCAGAAAAATGAAAACCATAAATCGCGTGTAGCGAGCAAAGTCGCGGGGAACAGCTAGTTCTAAATATAAGATGGATTAATTAGAGTGTTTTCTTTATATACGGCTATTCTTCATATTATCGTATTGCACTTATACGATAATATGAGTAGGTTAGTGGTTATGATAAAGGCATTTTAGGAACACAAAATTGCGGGACCTTGACGTGTCGAGAGTAAAGCACTACCTCAAACGCTTCGCGTTATGAGGCGTGCAAAAACTGCCATTCTTCAAAGGATTTCATTAAGAACAAAAAAATCTCAAAAAAATTCTTTAGACAGAAATTAAAAAAGAAACAAATTTTAAATTATGGAAATAAGTATAATCTTCATCTTCGCCAAGTCGAGCAAAAAAGCGGCAAGGCCGTACCATCCTTTTCTCGAAGCAGTTCAGGCCATCTTCGACCCTCCTATAACTTCGTTGCGGATAAAACTAGAAGCCTGAATTTTCAGTAACCAAGCAGGCATTATATAAACACGGTATATTTTAAATTTCATTCAATTTGAACTAGTAGTTTAAGAATTATAACTAGTCAAAGTTTCTTAATTTTGTCACTCACTCACTGACTGACTGACCGATCATCAAAACTCTAAGGCATTTCTAGCAGACATAGAAGCTTCAAATTTAGAATACATTTAGTTTTTAGTGTATAAATTAAGGAAAATTCTAAAATATATTGCAATTTCGGCCCAGTTTTCTAGATACACCAACTGCATAAATAACTTTGTAATCCCATATAAATATATAGGATTACAAAGTTACATTTGCAGTGAATGAATCAGTGTACCTGTATAATGTATAATATAATGGAATAATAATAGGTGTAGATAGGTACCTAGATATAATTAGCGCATAAGACAGAGAGTGGGCTTTAAGAAAATCCATTGTTGGTATTCAAGAAGTAGATATTTCAGTCAGAAACCTCCACTCGTTTTAGATGGTTAATATAGTTTTACGCAGGTGACGTGTTGTGTGATATCTATCTTATACATATTTTGTGATTCTGTTTTCTGTGAAGCAGATCCGTGTTACATCATAATAAGAAGTGTTGCTGTTGGCTTGCATACTTAATCTATTTTGGTGTTACGACTACCATGTAATGACATTATTCACGTTATGTGTATATATATTATATTATGTATGTATGAGTGCGTTACAACATAAAGTACAAGAAAATACAATAAACAGATCGTTAGTAATTCGTCGCAAATATATGGTACGCTTTCCCGATGATGTTAAAAATCCTATAAACATCAACGGTTGCCATGTTACCACAGATACGACGCTTTTCTAGAGTGAAACCTTTACTCTGGATCTGGGCAGTATTTTATAGACGTGCCTACATATATATATTGCCTACATATATATATATATTGCGTAAGCAAGGGATTAAGTCAAACTTTACTCTCAAAACACTTATTACAGTTACTGTTACAGCCTATTAAAGTACAATGCTGCACATAGGCCTCCTCCATAAATTGCCTCATAAATGGGATATTTGCCATAGTTGCCACGCTTGGCAAACGAAACTCACGGGATGATATGGAGTAGAGGATATTCTTACACCGCCACTATATGGTAAAAAATTCTGTTAATAAGTTAATTTTATCGTTATGTGGACTGTTTGTCTACACTTGGCTACAGAGTTTTTAAAAAATTTACTTTTAAAATATTAATTTAAATTTTGACTTTCTTATGAGCCTTAAAAAAAGCTTTAGTTAAATAAAAAGTTTGGAATCCGAATGTGAATTTAATTTTGGATGTGGTCTTCTACCATTCTATAGATAAAACATGCCACCATGTATTCAGTTCACAAAACGATCAATAAGAATGTTCAATGGTTCGGACTTCACCTTATTCATGAAATCCCTGTTAAAACTTTCGGAAGTAAAAGGTTTTATTGAGCTTAATACGTCGTAATACTGCAGTTTACGCAAAAGAGTCATCGTTATCGAGCTTGTATTTGGCACCGTAATTTGGTTTAAGATTATTTTAATTTATATTTGACCTTGTATAAGCAAGAAACTAATCTAGTTTATTTTTATAATAATTTGATTGCCTGTTTAATATAGAACTTTATTAATAAGAGCAAAGTTACATTTTCCCTCACACTACACACTTTTCATGTTTCGTGTACTGATTTCTTTAAAACTGGAAAAAACGCGATTCGGGACACTTTGTGTCGCGGAGGGGTGACGCCCACGCGGTAGGGGAGGATGAGTGGATAAAATGTAACTTTGTTCTTTAAAGTACATATGCCGATAGATAAAAGTACTCCATTGATTTTCCCAATTTTGTAGCTAAAATCAAATATTTATATTTCGCTGAATAGCCGTATCAATTAATTTTTCAAAATAGCATACCAACGTGTAATGAAAGAGTTTAGAAATAAATTGTACCTCTTTTTAAAGAACATATTCTATTCTTTAATTTAGTTATACATATCTTGGCGGTAAAGTGGGAAATTGTTGAGAAAACTAAATTTTGAGAAAAAAAAACTATAAATGATATTCATGCTCATATTTCGGGGCAGATTGCGCGGAAACTATAAGTGATATCGCTTTTGTCTTCATAAGAGGTTTATAGCAAATTTATCAAGGTTCATTCTCGTAGAGATCTGTATTTTTGTAGAACATTGTATTCACGTATCATTTCGGGAGCGCTTTTTCTTCTGACTTGCTTAACACATATGAATATTTAAGGCTAACTGTGAAGTGTAGCCTAATGCAATATAGCCTATACTATTTTCTCATGAATCTTTCTATAATAATATACAAAAGAATTTTTCAAATCGCACTGGTAGTTCCAGAGATTAGCGTGTTTAAACAAACAAAAAAAACAAAAAAACTCTTCCGCTTTATTATATTAGTATATATGGCCATATTAAGACGCTAAATGTCAATCAGCAAGTTACGGCAAAGGCTATGCTTCATGATAATATCAGTAATGAAGACATCCACAGATGACAGTGGAACCAGGGCAACTGACATAGTCATATAATACTGATAACTAATGAACTGAAAATAGTGGCCGTCCAATACATGGAGTGATTATAAGTGTTTCGTGGCAGTAAGCTAAAATGTTCCATTATAAGACACAAGGTTCCTTTTAACATTTGATCGTAGTTCTGCTGTTTACTAATATGCGATTTGGTGAACTTTAGTAGAATATTGCTAATGTGCTTAGCAAAGCAGGACATATTAATGGCAGCCCATTCCTTGCAATTTCACGAGGATAAAGTACTGCCTCACATGGAATACAGTTACCAAAACTAGACTAGTCGCCCTAGTATCCTAGTTTTTTCTACTTGACTAATGCACTTGAATCTTTTTGAATTTATATTATCATATTTACCACAAAGATTATTCCGAAAAATAGTTCGGAATAATGATTTCTTATATTTACGCGAACACTACACATTGAATAAAACTACTTTTTCGAATTTTATTGCATTTAATTATACCTATTTTTAAATTCCCGACGTTTTGGGTGCTTCCTAGCACCCATGGTCACGGGAGACTAAGTTGATTGACGTCCCGATGTCAGAGTTAATCCGGAGTACCTTCAGCTTTTTAATTATTAATTTTGGTCCGATCTACGCAGAATGAACTAACTGTGTCTTGTGGTCTTGCAGTGGTATGCTTGGGTTTAGTTTTAATTTTATTAATTACAGGATCCCAAGCAGGTGGTAGTACCCAGCCCCCCTCTCTATTGAAATTAGGATGTCTTTTAATTTCAATAGCCTCACGTATCATCCTTGGCAGGAATCGATGGTTAAATAGCTGGAGGTACTCCGGGTTAACTCTGACATCGGGACGTCAATCACCTCAGTCCCCCGTGACCATGGGTGCTAGAAAGCACCCGAAACGTCGGGAATTTAAAAATAAGCATAATTAAACGCGATAAAATCCGTAAAAGTAGTTTTAGTTTGGAATCATTTAAGCTTCCAAGTTCATTTTGATTATTGACAATCTATATAGTACCACCCCGCTTTCTACACATTGAAAAAAAATTTTTTAGTTGATGTCTATGTAAGTTAAGAGACATCCCTACCAAAATATAACTTTGTGGAAGTTAAATATTAAATAATTCAAAAACCGGACAAGTGCGTTCTGAGGCTTCTGTATAAACTTATGTAGAATAGTTCACCCGTTCTGGGAATTATAGTTAAGGTAAGGACCGAACATCGCTCTATCGAAAAGGCAAGTCGGATTGAAAGGACGAACTTAACATTGCGGTGGAAATATATGTTCTCCCATAACTCGGTCTACATAACAGTCTGTGATCCAACTGCAAATGTAAACTTGTATTCAAAAATATTTTTATGTCATATACATACAAATTATTACGATTTTCGGAATATTTTTCTTAACTTTCATGATTCTAGATCAACGAAAAGTCACAAAAGACAGGAATCCTTTAATGAGCGAGTGTGCGAGTTTGCAATTGTGTCACAAAATATCGTATCCTTTAATTGCGTTGATTGAGAAGCTTAAATTTTACCTTTAAAGGGATTTTTAAGAGTCAATTTCCGCAAAACCCATTTTGTAGCGGATTTACTCAGCAAAAGTAACACGCCCACCAAATTTCAAATATATTGTTCTAATAGATCTGTAGTTTTCGTGATGAGTGAATCGGGCTTTTTCTCCTATTATATAATATAATATTTTATTAAGGTTTAAGTAAGTTTACCGTATAATGGCGGTGTAAGAATATCTAGTACTTCATATCTACCCATGGGCATCGTAAGAGGCAATACAGAGAAACAAACCAGAAGATGGATGATAGCGTTTTCCCATTAACAACCATAAAATATAAACTAGAGTTACCGAACCCGCCTGCCAAGTGACAACTTTGGCCAATATCCCTCATATGAAGAAATCTGTGGATAGGCCCATGTTCAGCAGTGGACATTGACAGTTTGTAATGAATAATGTAAGAAAGGAAAATTCAGATATCAAAAATTGAGTATGGAGCAATAAAAATGCAATAGCCTGCATGTCAAACCGAGTAATGCAAATATACTCTACATATTTCGACTTTAGCTTTATCAGCATTTCAATTGTCGACAGTTCATTTTCATGAAAAATGTTCATTGTTGGATTTCTCCATCAAAGCAATTCAAAAGAAAATCCTCACTATATTGTTGTTGACATGAACCGTAACTGAAGCTTAGTTGACGTGTTTAACTGTTATGTCAATCATTATTGAAATATCTGTATTGGACTCAGAACAATAACTAAAGCAGTATTGGAAAATATTTGTACACATTGCATTACACATCCCCTACATCCATTTACATTATTATCAGGACACATCACTAGATTCAACATTTTATTGTGAATTAATACAAAATACCCGGTGAAATGTTTTATTTTAATTTTCTAAACGCAATATGAATTGTCTGTTCTCCTACACTAGCTAAGTTCATCTCAGGCGCAACTAATAGATAAAATAATAACAATAAAACCGGCTCACTTAGCCTTTGAGCGAAAAAATATCCAGCCTTCTTATCCCAGCGGCGCTGACAAGTTGCGTATACAGTTCCTTTAAGGACTTGGACCCCGCGGTTCGATAGTATTTACAGCAGCTACCACAGCGCCACTTATTCAGTTCAGTCGCCTCTGATGCTGTCCAGGCTCTAAACGAGGTACCACTAAGATGAAAGACTGCCAGAGTGTCTGCGTACGTAGTATCCTACACTATTAGGCTTTACCTCTCTCCCAAGGGACCAAAATATTACCCTCTGGTCTACTGTCATCGTCTCTAAATATTCCACTCTAAAACCCAGGGAACATTTATAGAGACTAGAACTCTTTGGATAACATCGTAACCCACCAGCACTTTTCTTACATGAAAGTCCGTGGAGCCCAAATTGATGGTAAAGCTGCTACATTTCTCAGTCAAAATAGCATGACAGCGGGCCTGATTTTGATCACTATAAAAATTATGAAACAAATCTTTCTGCACACTCCGTCATAAAAGAATTGTTGTTGTTGAAACTATTTTTATTGGTTAACTTCCAGTGGAACACACAGGACAGAGTGTTTGCAATGTCTGCCTTGCTTTTGTAGTAAAGCATAAGAAGAACTGTCTACTTTGTTCTTTAAAAATTTGTCACATAGATCACTGATATTATGTCACGAAAGCAAGAAAAGCGGGCAATGCAACTGCAATGCAATATAAAATAAAATCTAATAAAATTATATTTATTTTAATAGATTTTATTTTAAATTGCTTAACTATATTACTTTTTGATTATTCGGGTAGCTTATTATATTCCATATCTCACGGATGAAGAGCTATCATGTGTTTTATGAATTCTTTTTGACTTTGAAACTCGAAATTAGTAATGTAACTCGAAAGTAATACGTGGTAGAGCCATGCTGCTATATTAGTAGTATAGTTGTAGCACGAATGAGTCGGCTCGACCGGGGAAGGACCACTCTCTCACAGAATACCAGCGTCAAATAGCAGCTTAACACTGCTGTGTTTCGTATGGTGAATGTAGAGAACCGGAAACCCATTTTACTGGAAAAGAGGCATTCACGGGTGACAACGCATCTGCATTTTGATTCTTTATTGAGGATAGATGTAGATTTCTATGGATCACAGCAACCACTTAACATAAGGTGGACTGTGTGTTCGTGTGTCACCCCATCCTATAAAAAAAATTTAATGTGTCTGGCAATGACCTGATAACAGACAAGCCCGCATATTTATATTGAGATGAATTTAATTCTGGTAAAATAAGACCGCTTACAAAAAAAACTGGATTTGTTTTCAATATAATTGTTTTTCTTATTTTTCAACGTCTCATGTGAATTTTGCTAACTAACCGAATTAAAAAAGAGGTGATTCTCAATTTAACTGTAATTTTCTGTGTTTTTATAGGATAAATGTTACAAACGAGCACTCAGTCTCAGTAAGTGGATGTGTCGTTTTCGGACGATTAAATTAGCCCGTTAGCTGAAAGGCTAGGCTGTTAATTAGAAGTGGGCATTCAGTTAGACCTAGGCTGATCGGTGGCCGAACGTTAAAGCAATGTTCATCGAGAGGGCTAATGGTTATGTAGCCGTCTCGTTGAATGAAATGAATAGGGTGACCATGCCATGTAATGTTGCTGCTCTGTGCCTAATTTATCTATACATCATATAAAAAAAATTGCAAAGTCTCTCTGTAATAAAGAAATAGCTGGATTTTTTAAAGCTCGGGCGATTATTTGCATGCTAACATGCTATTAATACATGAATAACCATTTTAAAATTTATGTCTCTCTGTCCGGGCTAATTTTAAGGAGTAATCTAAGCTATTTTTGGAACGAAGTTCTTTATCGGACGTACAAATTTGGCGGATGGGGGCTAGGCGAGAAAAGTGTAAGATTTTTCCGTCACGACCCCTTCTGAAGTAGTGTAGACAGCCTTGGCGGCTATAAGGAAGCGAGATGGAATAATATCCATCTCCATCGCACATTTTCTTATCTTGCCATGAAAGAAATATTATTTTATTTTCAATGACGCTTCATTTTAATAGACGCTAGTAATTCATTTATTTGTATTTGTTAATCAATAATATAATACGTTTATCAATAATAATATATTAGAAGCGTCAGTAGCCTAATGGCAGGGCGCGGACCGCGAACTCGAAAGGTCGTGGGTTCGAATCCGCCATTCGACTACTGTCGTGAACCATTTCTAACACAAGCATTTTAAGCTTACCAGAAGTGGTTTAAGGGAATATAAGTAATGTTTAATAGCATTACTAGTATTTAAAAAATACTACGAAAGGAACTTCGTTCCAACCGAGTGTTCCACGACACTCACGCATGTTTTTTCGCAGATGCCTGCGATTTGCTACAGCGGGCGAGGGCTGCTCTCCCTCCGCGCCTAGCTTTACAAAAACACTCTAGGGGTAGGGCAGTCGGGGCGTTCTGATTCGGTTTTAGTACAGATTCCACCTATATTATCTATAATATATAACTGATAAAGAACAAAAAATGCTGTTCATGCCTTATAGTAAGGTAATGGTGGTCCTGGACTCGGTAATTCCCAGAATATTATCGTCATCTACATCCGACGTCAATAATCTTTCAGCACTTAATTAGCACTTAATTCCCTGCTATTAATATTTATCGTATATCTATTATCATCACTGCGTTGCTAGCTATACGTTTTGCCAGCAACGCAAATTTCAACAGTTCGTTGCGGTGAAAAATTTAGAGCATCTAATTTTTAAGCTTCGCACCTAATTAGCACCTAAAAAGCCCCTAATTAGCACCTAAAAAGCCCCTAATTTTGGCTTTTTCTAAATGCAATTTCCTGACTTTGCGTTGCTGGCGAAACACAGCTACTTAATCCTTACATGTCACACAGTTACGCAACAACTTTTAGTTTTTGAAACATGTGGTGCTCATAGAAAAGTAAAAGAATATTAGTGCATATAGTCAAAAAGTAAATAAAATACGCATATTTTTAAACTTAAAGATATGAAACTACATAGGTAAGCTTCTAAATAGTCACATAATGCAGTGTAAAGTAATTATCGAATTTATAATTGAATTTCAGATTAAAATGTTGACGGCAAACGGAATGAAAATATTTTTACGGCAACAGCACAAAACCGAGGGTGATAAATTATTGAAGAACAAATAACAATAAATACTTTAAACCTGTATTATTTTGCTACGTTTATAATATAATAATTGTTTTAGGGTTACGGCTGAGATAATTAGTCGATAATTCATTAGTTTTAATAATATTTAGGTCATATTACACTAAATTCCCACTAATTAAGATCTTAAAAGCCACGAGCTACTAGCTTTTTAACATACTACATTCATTAAAATATTTAGAAGAACGCAAAAAGGGTGGAAATACATATAAATTCCACAACACGTGTTGGCCAACTATACCAGTATAAATATATTTATATGATTATTATCGTCTTGTGATTCAGTTTAAATTTTTCAGATGAGTTAATTTCATGATACGCATAACAAAAAACTTAATTGAAATTTGTTGTTTTCAACAAATTTATTTTTATTGTCTTCAAAAATCATCATAATAATACGTAAACATCCAAAATTGAATTAGCTACCTTACCCTACATAAATCATTCAAAGGGCGTTATCATGATGAAAGACCATTCCTTCTCTGTTGATCAATTCCGGCCGTTTTTTTCAATTTCTTGCTTGAGTCTCATTAGTTGTTGGCAGTAGAGATCCGAATCGATGGTTTTGCCCGGCGGTAAAAGTTCGTAATAAACGATGCCCTTCCAATCCCACCATACACACAGCATCACCTTATTGTGTGTTAATCTGGGTTTCGCTACAGTCTGTGGAGCTTGTCTACCCTTTGAACATGATCTTTTACGCACGTTTTTGTCAAAAATTGCATTAGGTCCATAAACGTCACAATTTTTTTTCGCGGCTTGAGTCGCATTTTTCTTTTCCTGTAATAAAACTTCAGAATGTATAGAATTTCTTTGTTAGATTCACTCATTTTGGCGGACAGAAAAACAATTGAAAATGGCAGGAAAGTGTTTTTTTATTTATTTTTCATTTGTTTAACATTCATGTATTTTATGAGGTCAATCGCTGCTGCTTATTATTATAAGCAAAAGCGATAGGCAAGTCATAAATTTTGTAGAATCATTAACCGTTGAAAAAATGTTCGCTTATAGCGAACACGAAGCAGCTATAACCATCTCGCGGTCTTGCTTAGCTCGCGGCTTTGCACAGCCCTGATACAGATGAAGTCGTAAAAGCCAAGAGGCTAACAACACTAACATCTTGAAACATAGACATACCAGCTATAGCTAGTCTTCGTACTTCAACCAAGTGAACAGCAGAACGAATATTATTCGGCTGGCAAGTTAAGACGTATCTTTTCGTCCTACATACTTCTAAAAAAAAATTGTACTTTTCCCAAGTTACTGTAATCTTAAATGTAGATTGTAGAAAAATGATACATTGAAAAAATTTAACAAATATATATAAAAATCTATCAATATATCAATGCCATATTTATATTCTAATAATGAATACTTTTATTGAGTTTTCAATTTACTGAGATCTAAATCTTTTTATTAAGTTTGGGATTCCCATCAACAAAACAAACGCGGCGATACGCAAACACTGTAAGAGCTTCCTACTCTCGCTTATAAAGGCCGAGCATAAAAGGGAATTTTCATTTTAATTTCTATTTAAATTGTATTGTAAACTTCGTATGGAGCTCCTTTTAAATATAGACTGTGACTAAACATTTGTCTTCCCAATTTAACGTATAAATTTTAAAAGAATTATATTTTGAGCACCTGTACTATAAAAGTCAATGAATTGTTTAAAAATACATGCTTTAGGGTCTTACTTTTTATGCTCCGCAATAACAATGATTGAATAACAGTAACCCACTACGTGAGTGCTGCGTGCTGATTATTTTAAGTAAAGGCCTGTATTACAGTGAGGTATTCGCTTCAAATACATTAAATTATATATTCATAGTCGCTACGCTTAGCAGGCGGGTTAGCAAAAGCAGGTTTTTATTATTTTCAGTTGTCATCAGAAAGATGCTGCTGCCCATCACCTGTTTCAGTTTCACTCTGTCGCCTCTTATAACACCCACGGGATGATATGGGATAGTGCATTCTCTTTCGTCGACACTATGCGATAATTAAATTATATGAAAATATAAATAAAAGACAACATTTTTTAAGTCATAGAGCCATTCTGCAACAACTCGTTTATTATGGTTGAAGCGCTAATGGGTCGACTCGACCGGGGGACAAACACGCTCTCACAGAATACCGGCATGAAATAGCAGCTTAATGCTACCATCATTCGCATGGTGAGTGTAGGGAACTGCAGACCCTCTTATTCCATCCATCATCATTCCGTCTTATTACTCAAGGGTGACAATGCATCTGCATTTTGATTCTTAATCGGAGATAGATGTAGATGACTATGGGCCTCAGCATCCAACATCTCAGGTAGATCAAACTTCAGGTGAAGTGTGTGCTTTTCTCTGTGTTCGCTATTTCCTTCAGTTTTATCATTTAAATTATTACGTTGCATTGTTTTAAAGAAAAGAGTATATTAGAGAAGCATTTTAAAATAGGTCAAGAAATCTCTCATATTACAGTATACATTTAATGAATTACTTGATATTTACTAGTTTTCCTCATGGAGTCAACTCTTTGTACGATTATTTGTCTTACAGTCTGTCACAAAGATTGCTTTCAAAGAGTTACAATTCAGAATAATTATAAAATACATACTAATTTTGTAAGGTCCAAAAATAAGAAGAATTAAGATATTAAGTAATGGGTATCATTGAGACGTTTTTGAACTACGCCTTACGACTTCGATTTTGCCCGTGCCAATTCTATCATATTAGCTATCTCTGCTCTTTTACTTGTGATAAAACCATTATTGATTGGGCGCTGTCCATTTGAACTGATTAAATAGCACAAGCAAGATAGTGGAAAACGCTTTTCGTAGTGCAATTCGTATCATATGTGTTTGTTTAGCATTATGCCAGCGTTAAATGTAGTTTTTACAAACACTGCCTCATAGATGGCTATTGTACTTACTATTTGTGTTCGGTTGTACAAGGCAACGTATTATCATATAGACATTAATCCTAGTGTACCATTAATTCCGTTGTATAACATTACAAAACCTGATTTTTAATACACTAAATTGCATTGTACTTTTTTGTAAAGTTGCAATGAAATCATAATAGTACGATGAATTATTATATAACATTATTCATTAATTTGTTCATGTTTAAATTCCACCAAGTTTTTCGTAATGGTTCGTATTATGCATTAAAGACGATGAAACCGTCAGAAATCACATGAACAGCATTTGTCCTTCATAACAGTAAAATAAAAACTTAAATTCCATTTTCGTTGTACCGAATTTCGCACTTATTACCTTACATTATGTAAATGGTTAGGAAAATACGCCAAGCCCAACCTTTATCTGCACAAAGCAGGAGTACCTATAACGACGTGTCTCCTCTCTTCACATAATAGTTACACGCCACTTCTCAAATATTAACTTGATTCTATAAGCACGTTTCGGATACAACATTTTCAAACATTGTTACTTTTATGCGACGAAACATTAAACACATAATATAATGCCGGAATCTATTTAGATGTTTTTTTTACGTTCATAAAAAAATTGTATATTTACAGTTTTAACAACTATTTATAATTTTTGACGACTTATTTAGTTTTATATGCTCTATCTTAATACATGGCGGTAAAATTATCACACAAACTGGGTCTGTTCCGTACAAGTTATATTTTTATATTCAATCGTTATAAAAATAGCAAAGTATGGAATAAAAACATGTAGGCGCGTCTACAAAATACCGGTTGGATCGAGAGTGAGCGAGAGGTTGCGTCACTCTAGTTTAGCGTCATATCGATGGTGACGAGTTGGAATTGAGGGTATTTCGAGAACCCCCGCCCCCCACTCGTTTGTGCAGTATAAAGTTCAGTGTAGGTGCAGAGCGCGAGAAATTCTACTTGAGTCATTCTACGCGTGCTAAGGTAGAGTCGTGGCTCTGTCCGTTGTGGTGATTCTTCAGGTGCAGGCAAGGAGGATGGTGTTGCTGAGAGGCTGTCCCGTGTTACATTGAGATGGGTAGGGTTGCTGTTGGTTTGCATACTTTGGTGTTATCATGTAATCATGTCCTTCACGTTACACCAGTGAGTAATTGTGACGAGGTCATATTACGGTATGATCGAAATGTAATTGCCTATACTGATTTTATAGTGCAGTTACGCCGTTCTATTGCCACTAACGATTAACTGCGTAAGCAAGAGAGCAAATTGAACATCCGCTCTCACACTTTTACTATTTTTACAACTAACCTTTTCTGACGTATTCCCGTTAGTTCCGACAAACATTTTCTCTTACATGTACTAATAAATATTTTTTACTGGCATTTACTCCTTAACTCTGAAGGTAGCAGTAACCTTTTTTTAACTACACTCGTAACGGCTAATACTAACGGTCATCTTTACCTCAACACAAGCTATAACGCTCTGCCGGTACATATTATTACGTGCGCGTTCCGCTATCGTCAATAGACATAAATCTCTTTTGCCTGCACCTGTGTCTTTCATACCGTATTTGTTGGGCCAGAAAATACATCCCTTGGGCAGCTCAGAAATTATCCAGGTGAGTGTTTTTCAGTGTGAGTGTGCATATTCCAAATTTTTACGTGGTAGAGCCATGCTGCAGCTATATTAGTAGTATAGTTGTAGTACGAATGGGTCGGCTCGACCGGGGAAGGACCACGCTCTCACAGAATACCAGCGTAAAATAGCAGCTTAACACTGCTGTGTTTCGTATGGTGAGTGTAGAGAACCGGAGACCTTTTTTACTGGAAAAGAGGTATTCCATCTTAGTCCTCACGGGTGACAACGCATCTGCATTTTGATTCTTTATTGAAGACAGATGTAGATGTCTATGGGTCACAGCAACCACTTACCATCAGGTGGACTGTGTGCTCGTTTGTCACCCTATCCTATAAAAAAAAAAATATGTACACAACCAAAACTGATTATAGTCAGGAGCATAAAATACTTAGCACCAAAGAGTAAATAGTTATTAGCTGTGTTATATTCATTATACTCAGCTTTCCATCGAACACCATAGAATATTAAAAATCCACAACAATTATTAAGAATATTAACGATTTAAAATTCGCCCACTTGCAGTTTAGAGAGATAAAGAGTCTAAGTACGGGAGCACAGAACACAATTACTCTCTACCAAGAGTACGAGAGTAACACTTTAAAATGTTACTCCCGTACTAGGATATTATATTCAAAATAACCGCCTATTACCGCATATTATATTCAAAATAATAATACCAAGTCTTAGAGTGAATACTCAATAAATGGTCTTATGTATACGATTCTTCATTATCTATACATATAATAAATCTGTAGAAAATTCGTGTCTGTAATTCTAATATATTCTTGAAAAAACAAGTCCAGGGACTAAATAAAGGATACTGGTTTTTAGAATTTTTGTCTGTCTGTGTATTCAAGATTCACGCAAAAATTACTAGACCAATTTTCATGAAATTTTGTATGTAGGTAGTTGTTAAATTGGGGCAACTTATAGGCAACTTTTTATCCGATTAAGGAACTTCAAAAAAGAAGGTTAAGTATTTTCCTTCCTTTTGATATTAATTTTCTATTATATATGATTATGTTAGTTATAGGCGGAATGATAGGTGTTTTCGAATAAATACCATATTTATAAATAAAGTTTAAAATTAGTTTTAACTACTATGTAATAATTTGAAACTACGCCGAATAGTACGTTTTAGTTTTCAAAACTGCGCCATCTATCATCAAACGGAAAAAGTAGTATATTTTGCCTTCAGTTACTAATAAATTAAATAATATAATTAACTTACATTTATATGTTTAAATAACTCTATTTATAAAATTATTTAAAAATCCTCAGCGTTATTTTTTTAGTTTTTTCGTTATTTCATTTTAAAAGCGTAATAATTTAAATAGATAATAGTGACGTCTATCATATGTAAGAAAATAGACATGGTTTTTAGTTCAATTACTAATCTATATGTAAACTGATCAAACTGGTCTGCCTGCAATTATTGCGAAATTTTTAATTATCCTTATAATTTCATCAAAAAGATTTTTGCATATTATGTCGTGGCCAGATCGTAGAATTGATCATATATCTTAAAGATGTTTATCATTTCGTGAAATGGTGTCATTTCATGATATTTATCATTGTTTGTTTACCATGTCATGATATAGCTTGACAAATCAATGAATAGAGATCGTTCGACGATATTAATAACTAAACACAACATAGCAATGTTGTGTTTAGTTATTAAACAAATTTCATGACATAATCATATCGTCAAATAGTTTTTACCGCTAGCGGCGCTGATAGCGTATTTTTAACAGAATCAACATCACCTTATGCCTTATTTGTATAATACATAAATGTTCGCGGCTTTGGTGTGGCTCTTGAGCCAGTCGCACCTCAACCTTCTATCGCTGATGGAAATGGGAAAACCGTTACTACGCATTGAAGCATTGCGGCATACCTACTCTTTTAAGCTGCTACCTGTGCTGCTACTTTACTTTTTTACCTTTAATGAGACTTATAAATCAGTTTGTCATTTAAGATAACTTTCATATTTTCAGACATATTAAGATTTTTGTGACAGTCCTGGTTTCATAGCTCACATGATAAATAAACAGGCTCTTGCGGAACAATACTTTAATTATCAAAGATGTCAGATGTTACTTAAACAAAGTTTTATTTTAATTTTACTTGTCATAGGCGGTAATCGAACTGATCCAAATGTAAATTTCATAGAACTTGTGCATTATTATATATTTTAGCATATATTTTAATTGCAATTTGAAAAGTTGATTTACCACGTTCTCGGTGGTGAAGGAAAACCTACATATCTAAGAAGTTCCCCAGTTGAGGTGACGACCCACGTTGGGATCAGCACCACGAACACTTTTTAGGTCAAAACTCTCTGCGGCCTGTGGCCAGTAGTGACATGTATGTAGGATTCTACTTTTTTAGTTTTGATGGGGCAATTATGCAGTTTTAATTTCAATCATATTTTTGGAGATGTTACCTTTTTGTTTTCACTCTACCGTAAATATTAAGGATAGCAAAGATTCGAAAGAGTAGAATTTATCATCATTGTCAAATAGGGTGGATATTTGCTATAGTTTCCACGCTTGGCAGGCGGGTTGGCAACCGCAGCTTTTATTATTTTGAACGATAGTCAGGAAGATGCTGTTGCCCATCTCCTGTTTGTTTTCCTCTGTCGCCTCTTCCGACACACAAGGGACGATATAAAGTGGCGGATTCTCTTTCGCCGCCACAACAATGCGAACATTTTTCTAATCCAGTTCATGAATATAGTTCTTCCCACGTTTACTGTGAATAGAACTTAATTTGCAATAAAACTAATGTTAAAGATTTTATCGCGTTAAATTTTAACTTTTTTAATTCTTGACGTTTCGGGCACTTTATAGAACCCATGGCCACGGGGGGGGAATTAGGTGTTTGACGTCCTGATGTCATAGTTAAAGAAGACCACCATCAACTTTTAATTAATAATGTTTGGTCTGATCTTATGAGATCCCAAGCAGATTGTAGCACCCAGCCATCTTCTCTATTGAAATAAGGATGTTTTTTAATTTCAATAGCCTCGCGAATCATTCCTGGTAGGAATCAGTGTTCTATTGCGAGGATTTGTTGTCTATCAGATCTGATACAATGGTTGGGACGATACTGAACATGTTGACAGGCATAGACAATATTCACAACTACTGGTATAAGAACTTCACCAGCATACATCAATAATATTCATAAATAATATTCTAGCAGAACAACAAAAGGGATTACAACAACTTACTATTGATGCAATTATTTAGAACAGCGCTGTTAAAAACAAGAAAGATATTCACACAATGTTTATCGATTACCAAAAGGCTTTCGATTCAGTACCGCATAGCTGGTTATTAGATTTCTTAAATCCGTTTAAAATTCACCCAACACTGAAACTATTCTTAGAAACTTCTATGCAAAATTGGCAAACTGTGCTTAAAATTAATCAATCCTCTTTGAGTGTAACAACTGAACCAATCTGTATAAAACGTGGTATATTTCAAGGAGATGCCCAAGTCTTCTGTGGTTTTGCATGGCCCTCAATCCACTTTCACACTTACTAAATAATACTGACATGGGATTTACGTTGAAAAACAATAACGCAATATACCCCAACATACCTTATGTACATGGATGACATAAAGTTATATGCAGCAGACAAAAATACACTATTCCAACTAGCAGATACAACACAACAATTTTCTCAAGATTTGTATGTCATTCGGAGTAGATAAATGCAAAATATTGTCTGTTGTAAAAGGCAAGATTCAAAGCAATAGTTACACACTCAATTCAGGTGAATCAATCAAACCAATGGATGAACACAGTACATACAAATACTTAGGTTTTACAGTCCAGACGCATTAAAAATATTATAAAACAAGAACTGCTCAAAAAATTCTCGCATCGCCTCAACCTTATCTTAAAAACCAACCTCAACTCTAGAAACACTATTAAAGCCATCAACACATTTGCAATAGCTATTCTCACATACTCTTTCGGAATTATACGATGGTCAAAAACTGACATCAAAAAACTACAACGCACACTCAATACATTTCTAACTAAACACAGAAAACATCATCCAAAATCATGCATACAGAGACTTACACTACCACGCCAAGAAGGGGAAGAGGACTGATAGACATACACAATTTACACAACAAACAAATACTTTCGCTCAGAGCGTACTTCCATAACAAATCAGAACACTCATCTTTACACAAACACATAACGGAAACAGACAAAAAACTTACACCACTTAACTTACAGAACAGAAGCACGCAAATTAATGAACACATTATGGGAACACAACAAAAGATCGCAGCATGGTCTGAAAAAGCCCTACATGGAAGAAGTCGAGCCTATCTGAGCCAGCCACACGTCGATAAAATTGAGTCGAACGAATGGCTCAAACGGGGTGAACTGTTTCCCGAGATCGAGGGTTTTATGCTTGCCATACAGGATCAAATAGTACCAACTCCTAATTACATAAAATACATCATAAAATACTCCAATCAGACTACTGACATGTGCAGACACTGAGGTGAAACTAAAAGCCATCGAATTTTGCTAAATTTGGCACGGAACAGCATTTAATGATGTCCCTAAATTGAAGCCCACGCGAGCGAAGCGACGGGTAAAAAGCTAGTTACCTACAAAACAGCGTCAGTGCGTTACGCCCATATATTACCGTGCAATTATTATTCAATTACACCATTATACGGTTCCGGTTGCCATGTGTTGGTTGTATGTAAAGCTATAGACGTAACTACGAAATAACTCTACTTGATACTGCACAGAGCAAAATAAGTTAAAACGTTTAAAAGCTAAAATAGGTTTTGTTAATTAAAAACACACGGTTCTTAATACCCCAAAAAATAACAACACAGCATTACTTTCACGCTAAGTTCTTACTTATTTATTATTCTAAATAAATGAAACATACACAGTATTGTTTGTTTTAATGAATGTGGTGAAATGAGGAATATATTTTTTAATTAATGGCATATTTATCCAACCAAATGCCACCAATACACTAATAAACATAATAGTTCAACACTTTGCGAAAATACTCTCACAGTTTAGAGACCGTGCTTCGTGGCAATATATGATGTTTAGTAGTGCACTTGTGACGAGCCGTAATGATGATGATAATGATTAAAAGCTGAGATGATTTATTTATAAGAAATCGATGTGCTTCATAACTTTTATCACAATTTGTTTTTATTAATTGTTAAGTGTTAAAAGAAAATCGAACTTCTTAAAACCAAAACACTTACACAGTATTACAGTAATAAGTACGTAATAAAACATTTAAATAAAATATATTTTGTTATCTGTCTACATCCATATTTTATGCTCTTGACATGCATGATTCAAAATTAGAAGTTGTTACGAATTTATCACTGTGCTTCTAAAACTTACAGCCTACAATAGGTACCCAAAAACTCTAAAGGCACCCGGTGCTAGGCAAGCATTCGGGTGAATGGAATTTGTAGTCAAAATGTATTTTTTATTTATGTTTATTCTAGTTTGAAGTAGTAGCTCACAAGAGATCAAAAGTATTAAAAAGGCTTAGGGCCTACTACAAAGTGTTTACATAACAAGGCAAGTTCCGAGCACTTCAGTTTCTGATCTTAAATTGAAATACTTTACTTGGTACCTATGATCTACACTTACCTCAACTGTTTTATACCTGTATATTGACTTGTGACGGCTTTGCTCAAGGGTTGGCATTATCTTTGTCTTATTTTGGCTAAAATGTTCGAGTGGGAGAACGTTATTATGATTGTCACATAATGTATAACATATATAACATAATACATATATATAAGTTTATCTCTTTAATTTTAAAGGCCCAAAATATTTTTGTAATATTTTAACACCATAATTTATCAAGATATTACCATTTAAAATGTAGTAATATGCGTTTAAAATATTAAAACCATCCATTTCTTTATTGTTTATTTTGTATTAAAACGTCGACAACGATGAACTAAAGTGTGGCTTTTTGAATATGTATTTTCAATTTGAGATGTGATTTATAGTGTTAACTCACTTAAGTCGAGACGAAATTTAGTTTGTGTGCTATTTTTGATAGTATAATATAATACGAATAAGTGCTGTGTTTGTGTTTAAAGTGGATAGTAAATAGATATTTTGTTTATTTTAAAGGTATTTACCCTCCATACTTTAAGATTTAAACCTTAGGCATGACCAAATTTTACATACTTTCTTAAATTAAGCTAAGAAATCTAATTTGCGATAGGTAACTTGTTAAGTTATTTGTAGATATAACTACGGGTAAATTCAGTACAATGTGTCAATTTTGAACTGTTTGCAGATGTCCATATCAATAGTTCACAGGTTCAAGAGCAGCCACAGTTAGAGATTGAAAGTAAACCACCTGTACGTGTACACATACTCGGCCTGAGCATGTGCCTTCCATATCCCATGCTGCACTTACAACTGCACCAGGGGCTCTTCTCGCTTGTTGCACCTACTGAAGCTGAATACCAACAAAGAATACACAGCGTCGTGGGGGCTGTATTACCTACAAAGATGCAAGAAGAGTCTTCGTTGAGACGTCTCGATTGCAGGCTGAAACGAAGTTTTGTAAGAGCCGCAACGTTACGGAGTTTGCAAGTTCTTTATCGAATTCTAGAAGTTTTGAAATAACTCATGATGTTTTTCTTCGCCGCCAAGCACGTGGTAAATGGGCACTTAAAATTGTAATATAAGAATTTCACTGCCGGCGATGATCGAACCCGGGTTGCTGGCGTGCTATGAGATTTACGGAGAGCGCTTAGCCCATGTACCATTCTTCGCAATCATCTCATGTCACAGCGTAGGAACCTGTTATGTATTCTTTTGTGTAAACCATAGTTCTCAAAGACGTCGCCTTCAGGGTACTAGCGTAGGTCATGTATAACACACTTTAAAGCCAATGATAAGAGACGTCAATTATTTGGTCATCTTATTAAGTTTCATAAACAATCTTTGTCACATTTGAAAAGCGTAACGGGAGTTTCGTACATTAACTTAATAAAGTCCATTTCGCAACTCTTTTATCTTTCGTTACTAAGTTTCAGCACTCTGACATTTTATTGATGGGAATTACCGAGACTAAAAAAGTTTACGATGGCGTTTTCGATCGACGCTAATAGGAATTCTATAATTGGAGAAAGATTCAAGCAGTAAATGACCCGGAAGCTTAAAATAATGAGCACCTATTGTAAATTACGAAATTAATTATTTTTCAAGAGAATAGTTCCCGGAATTATATAATATAATTTCTTAAAGCTAATAATTAAAATACAATTTTTTTTAATATTGCAGATTCTTCTACTTTGCATATCCGTTTATGTTGTAAAGTGATCAAGTATTAGTTCAAGTTTAACAATGTTTCTAACGTTTATAACAATAATATTAAATTATTAAATAAGGACCAAGTTTTTCTAGTACAATAGGTATTTGATACCTTTATAATATACGTTTATGTGCTATATATTGGATGGAGAGGGACTACTGTTCGTACCCTGCTCCTCATTGACCCAAATAATGTAGTACCAAATTGATAGAGAATTAGGGCCCATGCAGACGGTGTTATTTCTACACGCAGAGAACGCGCTTTAAATAAGATTTGCGGCGGAATGGAATGGAATGGAAGCGTCAATTTCGCATCGTCGCGCGGGAAGGCGCGTGACTTCTTTTTTGGCTCATATCTAGTTTGCAAGTTACATAATTAACATAAAATTCATTTTCATACTAAACGTTTCACATCTTTGCTCATACCCGTCATTGACTAGTATATTATTTAGAAAATCACATACATAAATATAGATATTCACGCCTGTCACCCTGAACACACCTCTTTCGCTCCTATGTGTCCATGTACCCACACATACATTTAGCAGAAAAACTTTCGTCTAGGGCGTCCCTTACCGACTCCGCCACTCAATTCTTCAACATGAATTTGCTGTGTCGCTCTTTCTTCATTCATTCTTAAATTTTCAGCTTGGCAAAAACGAACTGGAAGCCACAAATTGTTTGGACCAACACAGTTGCCTCCTACGACACCCACGAGACGAATGGGTGATGTATATGTATATATCTGAATAGAGTTTTCGTTAAATCACTACTTTATATTAATATTACAGATGCCTGTCTTTGTGACTTTTTACGTGGTGTAAATTGCAAACACTAATGTTTTATAAGTACCTATTTTACGCTACCGAGGCATTCAATCGATCCGCCTATCAAGTTTATTATAGTTAAGCATTTATCAATAAACCTTATGTTAAATCTCATACCGAAACAGTTAATTTATCAAGTCTCTGATATCATCATATCATATCACCATCCTGGACGGGCACATGGAGGAATACCTACTAAGTAACTACTGAAATCCACAAGTACGTTTTCTCCTCTGATGAAGTGTCACATTACTTATAATTATACTGCATATCTCACCCTTTTAAGAGGAACACGGCAGTTGTTATGATAACGCCAGAAAAAGGTAAGAGTGCGATATCCAAGGAAATGGATAATTTAAGGGCCCAACCACCTTCATAAGCTAACCATACCAAAATATTATATTGAAGCATAAAACAAATGTATTATAATGTAAAATGGTTTAAGAGATTTTGTGGATTTAAAAAGCGTTTTACATTACGGTAATGTTCCTTGTATTGAAGCCAGGCAACTCACGTCAAAGGAGCGTTGTTACCAATTTTCTGCTTAAGTGACAAAGCTTTGATATTTAATATGAAGCCCATCAAAGGCACAATATAGATTCTTTTAAAATATCGTCATAATCGTCACCTTAATAACGGTCTCCGCAGGGGTTAAATTTCCAGCAAAATATATTTCCAATTTATTCGGAAAATTAAAGATTCCTTCAAAATTATCTTAACCTCATCGCTTGTTATAGGCACATATATGGCATTTATTACAGGTTATCAATACACACATATAATGCAATATTAATTTACTTGTAGAATTATTGTGCGACAGGTCAATCACGTCCGTAGGCTTCGAACCTAATCCTAGCCCCACCCTACTACGTGTCTCCAGGTAACTGATATGCATATTTGCATTGTCTGTGTGTCTGCTTGCACATCCCAAATTTGTCCATTAGTTTCTTCCATAACTCTTTCAATTAACACCTTAGCATACAGTTTACCCACAATGCTAAGCAAGCTGATACCACGGTAGTTTTTACAGTCCTGTTGTGACCCTTTTCCATTATATATTGGGACTATAACGGCTTTGCACCAGTCTTCCGGTACCCGCTTGCCTGCCAACACTCCCTCTCTAGCCCTTAGCATTTCGAGTGATACTCTATCATATCCGGCTGCCTTACCTGCTTTCATGCTTTTCATTGCTTTCATTATTTCATCAACACCTTATCTCCCTACCTCCCTTCACTTCTTTCGGAATTTCCATTTCACTTAATTCAGGCGACTCTTCACTCATAAACACGCTTTCAAAGTATTCCTTTCATCTCTTTAAACTTGAAACTTCGTCATTCAGCATACACCCATTCTCGCCTCGTATAGCATTCATTCTAGGCTGTTTTGAATTTACCCTGGCAGTTCTTACGAGTTTCTAGAACATTTTAATATTTGCCTGGAAGTTATCAGATATCCTTCCATCATTCTTATCCGTTTTTTCTTGCTTTTTCCTTTCAGAAACTTCTTTTACTCGCTTATTACTCTTTTTATTTAACATAAGGCATTTTAAAGGTTTTACTAGTTTAGGGAATGATGGTAAAAAATAAAAGGAAATACGAACAAATGAAAGTAGATCGGTAATCTCCCACTTGTTCTAGCAGTATAAAGTATTGCGTAGGCGACTAAGAGGGATCAGTCGGTAACCCTACGAGTCTCATGTCGTTATTATGCCCGTTGGGCTTAAACATTACCTCTACACTGAGATTCTGCCTAAGTAAGACAAGTGATGTGGTTCTGTTCGTGAAGTAGTTCTTCTAGTGTAAAGCAAGGAAGATCGTGTTGCTGAGAGGCTGCCCTGTGTTACATTGAGATGAGTAGTGTTGCTGTTGCTTTGCATACTTTGATGTTATCATGTAATTATGTCCTTCACGTTACACCAATGTGTGATTGTGACTGGTACATATTACGGTTGGCCAAACTGTATTTGCTCTGAGATACTGAATGTGTAGTGCTGCACGCTGTTTTATTCCTGATAATGATTAATTGTGTAAGCAAGAGAGCAAGTTGAACATCCGCTCTCATACTTTTATTATTTTTAACAATTAACCTTTAGAGTAATTTCTAATACGAGTAACATTCTTTTATTTAAATAATTTTGAGAATAATTTCTAACATCAGAAGTGGAATAGTTTCTTACATCAGAATTGGGATAGAGTCCCTATTATCGCTCACTTATAATCTTTGAATAGTGTTAGTGAAAGACTATGACGCACATAAGGTTTTGTTTTTATGTTAAATGTCTTAATGAAGTTTGTTGTCCTATTTTTATGACATTGACGAATCATTAAAGTGTAGAGTAAAAGTTTACAAGAGAAATGTTTTAAGCCAAAAGTTAAATCCTTTTGTTTAATTTTATTACGTTCGTGAATGACTATATGCGCTTCGCATTGATGCCTTTGTTTTTATGTTTAATGTCGTAATTGAATTTAATGTCCTATTTACGACATTGCCGTACGATTAAAGTGTAAAGTAAAAGTTTAAAGTCAAATCTTTTGAGCAAAACTTTAAATATTTTTGTTATCTATTAAAGGTACCCGCATGTACTTTTTTTATTCCTTAACGTGCCCAAATATGTTAACAAATGTTGAAAGAAATATTGAAAAGAGGTATTCTAAATGAGTTAAAGTTTGCATTCAGTGAAAACTTAACTTGTTCGAGTTTTGTTATAATTTGATAGTTCATGTGAAATATGATTTAAATGGGCTACATTTTAAAGTTCGAAATGTTTAAGCGATGTACCAAATAAAGGAATAACTTTAACGTGCTATGAATTGAAAAAAAAAATACCATTTTTGTATTCTAATGTGTTGATAAGTGTTACAGTTTACTCCAAATAGTCTACGGCTAATTGGACATGGTCAGGTGCGCGGCCGAGCCTTGGTATGATTGAGGCTACGCCGCTGCTACCTGCTGTTTCTTGGTGGATCTTGCAGCAGGACAGCTCGGGCGGCCGCCGAGTGCGTGGTGCGGCGCAGCGGCTCGCTGGCGCTGGTGCGGCGCAGCGGCTCGCTGACGCAGGTGCGGCGCAGTGACTTGCTGACGCTGGTGCGGTGCAACGGCTCGCTGGCGCTGGTGCGGCGCAGCGACTCGCTGGCGCTGGTGCGGCGCGACGACTCGCTGGTGCTAGTGCGGCACGCCCTGTGCTGTGTTGTTTTAGCCACGTGCGCTTGCTTCATGACTGCTACCTATGGCGTGTGCTGTGTTATTTTAGCGACGTGCGCTTGCCTCATGGCAGCTACCTATGGCGTGTGCTGTGTTGTTTTAGCCACGTGCGTTTGCCTCATGGCAGCTAACTATGGCGTGTCTGTGTTGTTTTAGCCACGTGCACTTGCCTTATGGCAGCTACCTATGGGGTGTGCTGTATTGTTTTAGCCACGTGCGCTTGCCTCATGGCAGCTACCTATGGCGTGTGCTGTGTTGTTTAGAGACAGCTCGCTGCCATGAGTGCTGCGCGACTGCCTGCTGGCGCGAGCGCAGCGCGATGGCTCGCTGGAGCGAGTGCAGTGGGAGACGCCTCGCTACTGCGAGTACGGTATCGACGCCTCGCTGGCGCGAGCGCTTCACGACTGCCCATAGAGCCATGCTGCAGCTATATTAGTAGTATAGTTGTAGTACAAATGGGTCGGCTCGACCGGGGAAGGACCACGCTCTCACAGAATACCAGCCTAAAATAGCAGCTTAACACTGCTGTGTTTCGTATGGTGAGTGTAGAGAACCGGAGACCCTTTTTACTGGAAAAAGGCATTCCATCTTAGTCCTCACGGATGACAAATGAGCATCTGCATTTTGATTCTTTATTGAAGATAGATGTAGATGTCTATGGGTCACAGCAACCACTTACCATCAGGTGGACTGTGTGCTCGTTTGTCACCCTATCCTATAAAAAAAAAACGCTTACTGAAGCGAAATCGGTCTGTAGTTCTTTAAGAGAGCGTTGTCGCCTTTCTTGAAGAACAAGATACACCGCACTTCTGCTCCACGCCTCCAGTGTAGTGCCACCATGGAGGACGGAATTAAAGAGCTTCTGAAGGACTTCAAGTACCGGTTTTCCACCCGCTTTCAGAAGCTCCGCTGTAGTTCCATCCTCGCCTGGGGCCCTGCCGTTTTTAAGGTGCTGGAGAGCCATTCTAATCTCGCTCAGACTGACGTCCGGAATACCATCGGAATAGTATCGGATAAGACTTGCTCTTGGATCGTTACTCACACTTGCGTGTGGCTCCAACGATGATGTGTACAGCTGCCCATAGAACCTCTCAATCTCACTCAAAATCTCAGGTGTTCCGGAAACGACGCTGCCACACTCGGTCTTCAGCTTCGACATTTGGCTCTTTCTGGCAGACAGAGCTCTAGCAAAGACTTTGGAGCCCTGGTTCAACTCGATCGCAAATACGAGCTGTACTGAAGTTGCGTAAGTCTCGCCGCATGCATTTGGAGATCTGTCTGTTCAGTTGCCTGTATGCTGTCAAATCTGCTGAAGACTGCAGCTTCATTTCCCGTCTAACAGTCATGAGATTGAGAGTGTGATCGGAGAGTTTTTATGTTCTTCTGCGGCGGATCTTGCAAAACTTAGCTCCGACCACATACACAGTTTCCACGAGCTTGTCATTCATATCGTCCACTGCATTTCAATTTTCTAGGCACTGAAAACGATTATGTAACTCGAGTTGAAAGTTTTCGGGACTTGGGATTAGAGCAGGAGGGGGACGGAGCGTTGACTTCATTAGACGCGACCTCTCCAACTTACCGTTTAGGTTCAGTGTGCTTCTCACCATTCGGTAATCGCTGCCGGTTTTCACCCTTGCGATCACTGAGACATCACTGAACAGTCTGTGATTTACGGACTACTCCGTCAGCTACTCTACAGTTGATTTGAGCTAACACCCTAACAAAACTGATAAATGTGCGCTCTGTAAAAAGTTTTTAAATTATAAATGAGAATTTTATTTGTAATAAAACCTTATTTGCAGAAGAACGTTAGATTAAAGGACACAATATATTTTTTTAATGTTTGTGACAGTGTAGCAACATAAAATCAAAATAAATAGCGGCCACAGTGATCAACCATAGGAAATTATAATTTGAAATAATGTTGTTTTTTTTTTAATTTACGAAAAAATTAAACTAAGCGTGTAGGGGCAATAACCGTGTTGTGGCGGTGTAAGATTATCTACTACGAAATATCCAAATATGGTCATAGTATGGCCATTGTGGTAAATATCCCTCTTATGAGGCAATCTATGGGAAGACCTATGTTAAAGTGGACTTTTGATAGGCTGAAATTATGTTAAAATGGTAAAAGCACATAAATAGCACGCGAATAGACGATAGATGCAGGCTCTGGACCGTAGTCCACACCATCATCATTCCAGCCTGTCACAAGTCCACTGCTGAACATAGGCGTCCCCCAAGGAATGCCAAGAAGCTCGGTCCTGAGCCACCTGCATCCATCGACTTCCTGCATTTCATACCAGGTCGTAACTCTATTTAGGTAAGGACCATACTTTGGATCGCCGAGTCATTACTCGAACAAAATGTAAATGTCTGTAAAAAGAATTTGCATTTCATAGAATATTATCAGGTAATATTGTAAAATATTTCAAAACTATTGATTTTAAGAAAACAGCAGATCTATGGGGGATTTCCGTTAAAGTTATTGTGTCTATAATAGATGCGATCGCACCCCAACTTGCTAATATTTTCAATGCTAGTATCGAATCTGGTGTGTTTCCTGATTTAATGAAACATAGTAAAGTTATACCTTTATTTAAATCTGACAGTACATTAGACCCCACTAATTTTAGACCTATTTCTGTAAAATGTTTGAAAAAATTATTCTAGATTAAATGTTAAGTCTTTTTAATGTAAATAAATTACTCCATAACAATCAGTTTGGATTTACAAGGGGTCGCTCGACAACTGATGCCGGTGTTGAGCTAAGCAAACATATTTTCTGCGCATGGGAAAATTCAGAAGACGCTTTGGGTATATTTTGTGATCTTTCCAAGGCTTTCGACTGTGTTCACTATGAGACATTAATCAGGAAGCTACATCATTATGGTGTAAAAAACATAGCGCTTAAACTTATTATGTCATATCTAAATAATAGAACGCAAACAGTTGTTATTAATGGATGCAGTTCTTCCGGATCGGTAGTATCTATGGGTGTTCCTCAGGGATCAGTTCTTGGTCCCTTTCTGTTCTTAGCTTATATTAATGACTTACCTTACTTGGTAGGGAATAACCATGATATAGTATTATTTTCTGATGTTGCTTCATTGATTTTATTATTATTTATACTTTATTGTACACCACAAAACGATTAAAAAACAAATTACAAGGAGTAAAACTTAAGAGGTAGGTACAATAAGGCGGTCTTATCGCTAAAAGCGATCTCTTCCAGACAACCTTAAGATTAGGAGAAAATTGTACTATTGGACAGTGGGAGGTGGTGTATATTATAGTAAACTTACGTACTAATACCTAAATAAACTAAACCGATACATAATAACAAAATATTTAATACTCTAATATATACCTTAAAAATATGATAGACATACATAAGATTAAATAGGCAAATATACATAAAATTACATAAATAAATACAGACGGGATACAAAAATACATGTCGCAAATGATGACCAGTGGTTATTGCACTGTTAGGTAGTGATTTTGACGTCAGTCTTAAACTTTTCTAGTGTTTTCGCACGACGAATTTGCGGAGGAAGATCATTCCATAAGCAGATGGCCTTGACTGTGAAGGAATTCTTATAGTATTTAGTTCGATAAGAATGTGGCGCAGTATAAGTTCTCCGGCTGACCGTAGAACTCTATCCGGTCTGTCATGACCAAGAAACTTAAGGTTTTCCTTCAGATAGCTAGGAGTCATTGGATTGACAATACACAATACAGAGAAACAATTTGTAGATTCCGGCGAAGGCGAATGGGTAACCACTTGAGCTTTAAACGAAATTGAGACATGGTCATATTTGCGCAAGCCAAATATGAACCGAATAGCCAGATTTTGAATACGCTCAAGTTTGTTTAGTTGATCTTCAGTTAAATCAAGATAGCATGCACCCGCATAGAGTAACGATTGTGCTAACATAATCTTAGTAGGAATGGGAAGGAAAGAACTTAAACGCCGCAATAAACCCATAGCAGCAAAAGTCTTTCTGCTAACTTCTTTCAATTGATGAGACCACGAGAAAGTAGTATCGAAGTGTATACCAAGATTTTTAACGGTGCTACTGTAAGGTATTACAACACCATTCAATACCACCGAGGGAAAGTTATTCCAGTCAACTCTTGAAATCATGCCAGCACTACCAACAATAATGGCCTGAGACTTACAAGGATTAACCTTAAGCCCATAGCACTTACTCCATTCGCTTATAGCCGCCAGATCAGCATTGATAGCAGAAACAGCAGTAGACAGGTTCTCAAGAGTTGACTGCGTATACACTTGAAGATCGTCTGCATACATGTGATAGAGAGAAGAAATTTTGTGACAGATCGAATTAATGAAGATAGCAAAGAGTAAAGGAGACAACACACCACCTTGAGGCACTCCAGCTCGCAGTTCACACCAAGAAGAAAATTTATCTTCAATGCGAATACGCTGCCGTCGGCCTCTAAGATAATTTTGAAACCATCCAACCACTGATGGAGATATGTTAATGGAACGTAACAGACTCAACAAGATATCAAAATCAACGGTATTGAAGGCATTGCTAAAATCTAATAATACCAACACAGTGAGCTGTTTATTATCCATACCTCGACGAATATCGTCAGTAACTTTAACCAGAGCTGTAGTCGTACTATGACCCGACCGGAAACCGGATTGAACAGGATTCAAAAGGCAATTTCTATCTAAATATATACTTAATTGTTGAAAAACTAGTTTCTCTAGGAGTTTAGATAGAAACGGAAGAATGGAAATAGGGCGAAAGTCGGTAAAATGAGAGGCTTGGGCCTTCTTAGGGAGAGGAATTACTTGGGCGCTTTTCCAAGCGTCAGGGAATTTAGACGTGGAAATAGATTTATTCAGGATATGGGTGAGAATGGGAGTAATAAATTCAAGAATAGGTAAGATCATGTTACGACTAACACTGTCATCACCCACGGCCTTAGACGAGATGGATAATATGTTCTTCTTAACATCACAGTCAGTGAAAGGAGTGAACTTAAACGGTGGGAAATTATGAGTTGGCATTGAAGAAAGAATACTCAGAGTGCGTTCTTTGTCTGAGCTGTCAATTGTACTAGAAGAAGTAAAATGTTGGTTAAGGAGTTCAATATCAAAATTATGCTGAAATGAGCTAGAAGATGCTTTACCAACTCCAAGTGATTGAAGAAATTTCCAAACCTTGGCAGTGTCGCCGTTTTCGACTGATTTATGAATGTGGCGTCGTTGTGCATCCCTACACAAAGTATTGCAGCGATTCCGCACTTTTTGTAGTTTCGCAGATTTTTTTAAATCTATTGGCCTTGAGTTTGCTTTTTGCGAAGCCTTTTTGATAATATGATGTTTAAGGTCATCGGTCAGCCATTGCGCAGGTAAGTGCATTATCTTTATTCGTTTTACTGGAGCATGAACGTCATACAGTTGTATGAGAAAAGAGTTAAACAACTCAACTTTCGTATCGACCGTAGTGGCATTTGCCACAGCAGCCCAATCAAAAACAAACATCTTTAATAAGACGTTCTTTGTCCATTCCACTAAAATTACGTTGCAGAAGGATTCTCGATTTTACTTTAGGAGGACGAACTTTGTATGTAAGGAATAAGAGATCGTGGTAAGAAAAACATCAGCCTCGTGTTGGCCGTGCTTCTGGACAAAATCAGGCGAGGACACAATAATTCCGACTAAAAAGGCAATTATTGAAATATGACGAAGTGAGTAATGCTATATCAAAAGTAGTACACTGGTTTAACGTCAATAATATGCTTTTGAACGGTAATAAAACGAAATTTATTAAATTCACTACTCTTAATGTTAAAAATGTGAATACCAGTGTGCTTCTAAATGGGGAGGAGCTGGGCCTTGTTGAATCCACTGTTTTTCTTGGTATTACAGTTAACGCGAAGCTTCAATGGGGCCCTCATATATCTAAACTAGCTAACAAACTTAGTTCTGCAGCATATGCTGTAAAAAGATTAGATGCCTTACATGTGTTGAAACAGCTAGATTAGTTTATTTTAGTTATTTCCATAGCATAATGTCATACGGAATCTTGGTATGGGGTAATGCGACTGACATTGGAACTATTTTTGTTTTGCAAAAGAGAGCCATAAGAGCAATTTATAACCTAGGTCCGAAGGAATCCCTTAGAGAAAAATTTAAAGAAATAAATATATTAACTTTGGCCTCTCATTATATTTACGAGAATTTAATGTATGTACACAAAAGCAATAATAGTTTTATTAAAAATAGTGATGTATAGTCTGTAAATACTAGGAACAAGCACAAGTTAGTTATACCAGTTACTCGACTCTAAAGACCCCTGGGATAACCCCTCTAATAACCCCTAAGGTGATCGCCACCATGCTGTTTCTAAATGTTTTCATAACAATTGTATAAAATATTATATTGTAAATTGTGCTTTTTAAAAAGTACCGCTGGGTTTCTTGCTGCTTCTTCCCAGGACAGTGGTTTTTTTGCGAACCAGTGGTAAAAGTAAAAAATGACTTTCAATAAGTATTATCTACTGTAATCTATATTGAATAAAAATGATTCTATTCTATTCTATTCTATATATTTTTGTTCCTAGTAACCTATTAGTTTAGGCTCTAAACCTAAACGTATATCCTAAATTTCAGAGTATAGGCTGCGATGCAATACTAACAAGTCGTGAGTTCGAATATACTTTTCTATTACTGTCGAGAGTCACTTCTACTTGGAATATAAGCATTTTCAGCTTAGTGGGAGTATATGAAAGTATTAATTATGTCATTCTAGTATATTTTTTAACTTTTTAAGATATTTCATTTACTTAAAAAACTTGTAGTGTCTCGTATTGCTTATAAAGAGAAACTTTTAGGTGAAAGAAATAATCACAATGTCATAAGTAAATACCGAATACATTATGTATGTAGTGAGCATTAAATAGTTTAGGTACGTATATTTCGGATGTCACGGTAAGAAAAATGCTTCTGTTCAACACAGGCTTTAAAGATAAAATATCTTGCTGAATGCATTATTAATATAATTGTATAGAAAAGAAAAAGACAGTTTGACAAAACCCGAGATCAGAATAAGCAAAATAATCGAAATAAAAATTGTGTATCTTTGGCAAAATTCTGATATTATAAAACATAATAAAATGTTAGATTCATGTAACAAATGAATTTTTTTATATCGTAAATTTTATAAAAAATAATTTTTATAAATCGTTTTATACCAGCCTTGGTTTGGCCGCTCCTGTAAAATGCATCACGCTGTAAGCAGGAGTACTTCCAGACTTGCGCCTTTTTAAGACCAGCGCTCTTAAAAAAAGTATAGTATTCCGCTTCCACGTCCTTAAAAAGACTTAAAACAAGTTTCCAGGGCAAAATTAGAGCAGATCGGCCGAATTAAAACAAAAACTAGTTCACCTTTCTTTAGTAACCCATGCACTCTGGTCTCTTGCCAAGTCTGTCCACTCTGCAACTCACTGGGCCATGTTGCAAAGGAGAAAGCCGATCTTTAGGTTCTCTCTTTGCGTTTAACTCGACTCTAATGACACAAAGAACACACCACCGACCATCCCGTAGTGTGAGGCGCTATGCCGGATATTAATGTTATGTTCCAAGCCAGTAACATTCATTGTCATGCAAATGATAGCACTGGAAATACTTCTTACACCGGCCGTTCTAATATTTCTCGGGAGCACGTTATTGAGTGCCAGAACAAACTTGTGTCTGAAGTAGAGTCTTTGTTAAACTAAGTCTCGGATCGGGAACGATTAAACCTGGTTCAGTTTAACTCTCAGAAGACACAGATTTGCGCGTTTACCGCTAAAATACCCCTTTGTCGTATCTCCTCAATTTTAGGGCACTCTTCTTACTACCTCAGCTAGCATCGGGATCCTCGGCGTCGACATATCGAGTGAAGTTCAGTCCCGCGGTTCAGTAGAGCTGGACAATATTTCATACCGGCACACCGGTTGCAATTTTACCAGGCGCAAGTTCGGCGTCTAATGGAATACTGGAATACTGTTATCATCTCTAGGCCAGGGCAACCCATTGCTCATTCCACTTGACCGCATTTAGAGAAGAGCAGCCCGAATCGTTGACGGCCGACATTTACTACGAAGAGTGCTCAAAGGAATTGTTCGGATTAATGCCGGCCGCTAAATTCCACCATCGCATATCGCAACAGAATTACCGTCCTCACCCATCTGGATGCTTGGCGGACAACCACTCTGCAATTCACCAGAAGTTTTATTCCAGGCACGGCGTCTTTGTGGAATTCGCTACCACAATAGATTTTTCCGGATCTGTACAACTTAGTGATCTTCTAAAAATGAGCTTACTTCTAAAAATCTTCTTTTAAAAGGTCGGCAATGCACCTGCAATACCCCTGGTGGTGCAGTTATGAACAACAACATGGGCGGCGGTAAGCACGCAACAACAGGTAAGCAAGCGGCATCCTCGTTTGCCCTCTCTCCTATAAAAAATGTGCTATAGCAGAACCAGAGTAGGTGGCAAAGCCCAACAGCTTTCATCAAATAGTAGTAGTGGGTCAGCCAAATTGTTCAAAGAACAGAAAATCAATAGGTGCAATTGATGCAGGACCTTGTTCTGTTTGGTGCATTTTGGGGAGGCATATGCTTACCAGAAAACGCGATTAGCTGTAATTATGATGACTATTATGTGCTGCATCTAAAAATAAAAGTAGAAAAATCAGTTTATTAGTTTGACTATCATGCCAGTTTACAACAACTTAATAATTTTGTATACAAAACTTTTAAATCTATATAAATAATTTTCATCCCAGATACTTAGTTCACCCAAATTTTATCACCATGTGGTGGTGGCTTAAAAGAATCCATCACTGCATTTCGTCAAGTAGGTAGGGTGACTACGTGAACAGGTCAGAAAGAGATGAATAGTTAGAAAGCGGGATAACATCTCTTATATTCCAGTTGTAAAATACCCATATCGGCATTAAGGAGCGGCTTCAAAGGTGCGGAACATGCACGAGTAGTAATACTAGCGATCGTAGCCATCTGCCAGGTGTGGTGATTTAAGTGAATCTTTTTTACATGATAAAGAAGAATAGAAGCAATTATATGAACCAAACCAAATATTATCTTAGAAAAACTTAAAAATATATAGTAGTATCCTTACATTCATAACAATACATAAGGACGAAGGACATTATTTATTTTAGCTATTTATACATAGGTTTTATGTACATACATTATGTTAGAGCGTTTACGACGCAAGGCAGCATGAAATCTCATTTCAAATCGAAAAAGATCCCGTGAGTAAAATCTGTCGGCAAATCTATCACGATTGCGAAGGGATTTAAAAATGTAATTTGCTTTTGATATTATTTTTAACCTTCGATGTGAATATATAATTTATTTTACCTAATATGTAGGAAAAATAAATGCTGTACATGTAGTTTGGGTTAAAACAATGACAGACTCCTCTTCTGTCCCTTTTCGTATTTTCTCAATTCCAGAGCACTGCCGTCAATGTTTCAGCTAGTATCGGGATTTTTGACACCAACATAAAGAGTGGCGTGCAGTTCCGCAATCACTTGGACGGGGTGGCTAAATTGGCCTTTAAAAAGCTTGGTCTCCTCAGTAGAGAGAGACATAGACAGAGAGCCGGCACACCGCTCGCAGCTTTACTGCAGCTGTAAAATTACACCATGTACATTTCACATCATCTCGATGGTCGACATACTACCATGGATTTTACGAGGAATTTTCTGCCACGGACGACCGCTGACGACAATAAATTTCACAACGTGAATTTACTGTCGCAGCGGTTTTCTACCGACTTCAAAAAGGAGACGGTACTCAATTCGACTGTATGTTCTTTTTTTTTTTTTTCTACCGACTCCAAAAAGGAGGAGGTACTCAATTCGACTGTATGTTTTTTTTTTTATGTGTGTTAGCTCATAACTTTTTTCTGGGTGAACCGATTTCGGTGATTCTTTTCTATTTGAAATCTACATGTGGTCCCATATATTTTTGATCAAGGTCTGACCAATAGTTTTTCAGTTATTCTTAATAATTTATATTGAAGTCGGTTGTACAACATTTTTAATTTTTAATTATTTTTATGTGTGTTACCTCATAACTTTTTTCTGGGTGAACCGATTTCGATGATTCTTTTTTTTTTTGTTTAAAAGCTGGTGCTTCTCATGTGGTCCCATATAAATTTGGTTAAGGTTCGACGAATAGTCTTTGAGTTATTCTTAATAATTTATATTGAAGTCGGTTGTACAAAATTTTTAATTTTTAATTATTTCCGGACCGATCGACAAATCATCACCTTCGAGACCTTCAAGAAAAGAGCCTACTCCTTTCAAAAGGCCGGCAATACACCTGCAGTTCCTCTGGTCTTGCAGATGTTCATGGACGACAGTGATAACTTACCGATATTATTGTTTATATCGTTTGCCTCCCTTCTATTGAAAATAGCTTGTGTAATTCATATTATACTGTCAACTATATTCGTAGGACAAAAAAGTAGTGAAACAGAACATCTCATTTCATCAACATCATCATCATCATCATTCCCAGCCTACGGCAGTGCACTGCTGGATATAGACCTCCTCAACAAATTTTAATTTGATAAATTATTATTTCGTCATATTATAACTATTAATGTTTAAATAAAAATAAATTTCGAATAAAAATTATATTTTTTGACGAAAAATTAACTTTAGCTATTTCACTAAAAATCACATTTTAAGAAAGCTTTCATCTGTTTCATCTAACGTAACGACAATTGAGCGAAATGATGATATCAAGAGTGACAGTCAGGAGGCTTGATCTAGATCATGATCTCAACTTTCGAATAATTGAAAGTTATCAAGTGCCTAACTCTCCTAACCTACTGTATTCGCTTTGATTTAATATGGCTTCCCTTTAATATAGTCGAAGGGGCGATGACTTGCGTCATATTTGTGAACAGGTGCTGCTTGTGGGGGCTGGACTGCTTGGGTTCGCTATACGCTGATAAGCTCCAAATTTTTATCCCATGCCATATATACAGAATGATATTATGTAATAATATAGCTTTTAAGAAAATACAAAAAATACTTTTGGTGTTTCTTTCACGGTTTCTTTTCCGGTCAGAGAAACCTTCGAAACGGTAGTAAATTTAGTAGGCTTAAAAAATATATTTGAGAAACTAAATTAATTTCTTACGTTGAAAAATTTAAGATTCCAATAGGTGGCGCTGTAGTCAGGTTATTAAAAATTCTACAGCTATGGACCAGAATAACTCAGAATCACAATATATTATGTTGGTTTAGTGCCAAGAAAAACAATTTAGACATGACAGATGGCTTAGTAGTTATAAATAAATTTAATATTTATACACTGTTATAATTTCGGAGTCAATTACGAGTTAAACTTATCTGTCGTCGGCGTATGAGAACGTCGTCTAAGAACAGCGTCTGCAGGGTCATTTAGTTTGGTAAGAAATCAATTACAAATAGGAAATCGCTATATATCAAATTTCAAATGTTTTAAATTGGTTTATATATCCTTCAGTGTCCCCTTTTTACAGTGGGACTTACTCTGGCATGTGGGTTTATATAATATGTGTGTGGTGTGTGGTATAATCCTTTATTTTATTTTTAAATTCAGTAAAGAAATAAAAAATACTTCTTACACTCGCCGTCTTGAAAACTCTCTGCCTTGATAAAATAGGTTGTACTACTGTTGTTGTTTATAGTTTTCCCAGGACAAGAGTCCTCGTAAGTTCAGAATATCTCTTACAAAATGGTTTAAAGAGGTTTTTCCTGTTTAGAAACTTAACAACAAAATTGACATTATTAGTGGAAGTATAAAAAGTGACACGAAGTAAAATTCAACTAGACAATTGGGTAAATAGTATTCTATAGAGTCGATGGTATGATACGGCATCTCGTGGCCTACAGTTAGTTGACAGTATAACAGTATATATAACATAGCCTTTTGGGTGAGCAGCTTTATTCCTTGACAGCCTTTAAATTTTATATGCTCCTTTAGATTACATTCTTGTGTATTCTTAAGTTTTATTACACGTAACCATAATCATTTATTCATGCTACAAAAGGAGCCACGCGGCAGCTTTTGCTGTCGCACGGATGGGCCGGCTCGAACCGGGGTGGTATCACGACCTCACAGAATACCAGCGTGAAGTAGAGGTTTACCTCTGCGTTGCGCTTGGTGAGTGCAGGTGGCCGGAGGCCCAATTCCCCCCTCCCATCAGTAGCGGAAGACTACCCCAGGAGGGTAACAGCACCCCTGGAGAATCCCTCGCTGAGCATCCACGACCAAGCTACTCCACTCCTGAGCTCGAGAGTGGGTGCTCAGGCTGCCCCGCGTATTCTGGGGGTAGGGGGGGGGGGCAAAATTCTGCTCGCGACTATTACTGCTCGGGGCAAGCGGAGCAAATTATTAAATTATAAACATGACCCTCGTAAGGCTATATCGTCACTAACCAGTTATTTTTGAACTACTAATTAATATTATAAATAATTATAGAATAGGATATAGTGATGATGAAGCTATACCTAGACTGCCAATGCAAGAAAAGAAAAGGAGACCTATTTGGATACTACGATGATCATGATTTTGCGATGAGAAATGAACAAATAACAAACTTTGTTTCTGCTATGGAAAAATGAACATACATTGCCGACCAGTAGGTGCTCATTAGTAAGTACCTATTGTACTGACCTACCTTCCCTATTAGTCTGTCCCTTCAAATCAATATTGACACTTGTTGCCAGCTATTACCTTGCTATTACCAACGCTTTAATAAGACAAAAGCGAGTGTAGGAGTGATGACATAAACTTTTACCACTTTTACTTCGTCCCATGCTCGCATGTACGAGATACATAGAACAACATTTATTTGCCGGCTTTTATAACGAGATAACTGCCTTATATTGAACTGAGAGATTTATTTGCATGCCATTTAGACATGAAGAACCATTTTCAAAATTTTTGTCTGTCTGTATGGCCGGGCTAATCTTCGAAATGGCTGTGCCGTTTGTAATGAAACCTTTCGATTTTTTTTCTTTAATATAATTTTTGCATGCAAGGTATGGCGATTGGCGGCGGAGCCATAGACCAGATCCGCCGCTTGGGTCAGGAAGGCTAGTACTTCTGAGTGCTCGTTTTTCCTGGCCACATGGCCTTCGCGCATCGGACATGGGGACGTACGTTGCGCGGGTGAAGTTGGAGGCCGCGGAGGATGGCGCGCCATATCTGGTCTGGTCTGGTCTGAGAAGAAGATGGGGAGGAGTAGTCCTCTCCTGAGGAGGGGCCGCCGTGCGGAGGTGGGCGGTAGTAAGGCTGCAGATGTGCGCGCAAGCGTTCCCGTGGCCATGTCAATACGCGACGAAGGTGGAACACCATGGGGTTTTAGTAGTGCGAGTCCGACATAACCCGTCCTTGCCCCCGCGAGGCGGTTATGCATAGGCACTTCCCCATGTAAAACAAAAAAATATACTATGTCACCTTCATTATTGTGATATTGTTTATGGTCTTTGCTTATTTAAAAAACTTAATAAGAATTAACTGCCTCGTTGGTCAATTGGTCGTAAAATCGGGTGCTGATCATGAAGGTCCCGGGTTCAAAACCTGTTGGGGCAAAAAAGAACATTTATAGAGTTTTTCTGTTTTTCTCAATAGCAGGCTAGCGCCAGGAAGTTAGCGGTGTTTCACCCCCATGCCTCAGAAAGCGTGTAAAGCCGTTGATCCTGCGCCTGATCTGTCTCCGTCGTTGAAATGTCGTCCCATCAGGCATCGGAATAGAGAGTGCACCTGTGCTTTTGGCACTATCGGTCCTGCGCAGATAGCTTGCTCGGGCGAGACTGGCCATCGTGACAGAAAGTCGGAGGACATTAATTATTATTATTTAAGAAAACTGAGAAGAGTATACAGAGAGTGCAGAACGCATGTAAGCGTTTTTATCGGTATACCGAAAACAGATTTCGGTAACATAAATATATCTAATATTACTACAGAAATATGCCTGCTTTCTGCACACACTTTGCATCACATAACGTTGCCATGTTGTTATTTCATCATCATCATCATCATCATTACAGCCCTTCACAAGTCTACTACTGAATATAGGCCTCCCCAAGGAATGCCACAAAGCACGGTCCTGAGCCACCTGCACCCATCGATGTTGTTATTTTCATGACAAAAAATATACTGACCGGCACAAAACGACTCACTATGATTTCTTTAAATAAATAATCTTGAAATTATATTTGTGTTTATTTTCGACCAGGAATAGGCCGCCAAAGACCCTACTCCTTACCCTAGCAATACTACGTAACAGGGCCATGACTGCTGTTGAAGTCAGGAATCGCCTTGCTGAAGTTCGAGATGTGCACGTAAGTGACAGGACTGTCAGGAGACGCCTCAATGAAACTGATATCATGGCCAGAAGACCTGCACATGGCCCGGAGCTTACCAGGCAGCATCGAGTCAGCAGACTTGCATTCGCACATGAACATGTGAATTGGGATATGGAACAGTGGAGCCAAGGACTGTTCACAGATGAATCCCGCTTTCGCTTACGAGTTTTGTTTGTCGGATATTCTTTGCCAAAGAATAATTAAATAACACTTATCAATAAGGCATGATGCCAAAATAAATTTCTAAGACAATTACTTAAAATTCAAAGTGAGTCGATTTTGTGCCGATCAGTGTATTTATTAATATAAAAAGAAAAGTTCTCGATCAGAGATAAATTTCATGGGTTCTTACTACCCAAGTTGACCAGGCCCAGACCACCACCATCCCTGGTCCGGTCTACCCCACCGCTATCTGCCTTTTGGCAGAAGTACCGCAAGTAGTTAATTCAACAGCATTCCCTAGCTCTGTGTGGCTCTAAAATGTTAAAAGTAATTAAATAATTATGATTTAAAGAAAACTTTACCCCCACATTGGAATTTTTCCCTGTACCGTGGAGGCAGTTTACAAACATAAATTGCACAAGGACCAACATCCAAAGCCGGAACAATTAGTTGTAGGCCATACAAATACTTGTTCCGTGCGGGATTCGAACTCAGGCCCTCAGCGCCGCAACTCAATGCTAAGCCACTGCGTCACGGAGCCGTCGCATTTTAGTATTTGTAAATTTTTGTTGTAATATATTTGTATTTCATAACTTGCCTAAGACACAGTATTGTTAATGTGCACAGGCTGTAGCAGAATAGCATAAGTAATGAGTCTCCCGCTACAACTGAGACACAGGCCGATTTTGTCAAAACTAATTATTAAGTTTCTATTTCAGTCACGCTATATATATTAAATATTTAACGTATGGAATATAAACGATAAACTAAGAAGGTCAATACATGGGCTGGCTCTTCTGAAAATTAAAAAGAGGAAGACCTCTGGACATATGGACATAAAAAGTGGAAAAACTGGAGAGGCCCATACTCATAGAGAAGTTCTTGACGACAATTAGGCAATTATTCATTAAATATAATATGTCAAAAAGTACTAAGGTATCGAATGTGACGATAATTTTATTTTATTTTAATATTTTTTGCTTTCACGAAATTATAATGTTATAACAGATAGATAGATGTAAAAATTTTGTGACATTTTTTTGAATTTTTAATAGAATTAATAATTAATGAAATGTATTTAAATATTGTAATATAGGAAATAAATAACTTTATAATAAAAATACCAATACCAGTAATATATATTACAATTTTGCATATTTTTCTGGCGAATTAATACTTTTTACTTTACTTTATCTTGCACCTGCCCGCTTCCTAATTGTAGACCCTCGCTATTAAAAGTACCCAATCCTTTTTAGCAGTACCCACTCTCTTATCTCGTGAAAGAGGGCGAAAACATGATTAACAATTTAAAAGTATTTTAAGTTTGGGCACTTTAACTAGCACTAAACTGAAACAGTACAATCAAGTAGTAAAACCAAATGTGCCTGCCTGATATATATTTGATTGACTTACAAAAAAATACGAAAATAATTTCTAGAAAGAGACGGATAAAATTTAGTGAAATCTTTTTGCGTATTTTCATTACGGACAAATGTATGTAAAAACTCTGAGGTTCAATTTTACTTTAAAATAGTCTAAACTCCTATTCTAAATAAAGACTCCGCCGACACTAGCCGACGACGTCACCGACAATGAGCGACGACACCAGGACGCAAGTCGCATATTTTCCATATGCTATTTAATCTCATTCATTCAGCACTAAATATATTCACCTGACTTATAGCTACAATAATATGTAATTGTCTACTGAAGAGTTGATCACTCCTGTTTTTAATGTAAAAATAATGTTGCCACCGTATTAAGTAGGATAACAATCTGGCACAGAACTGTTAAATAAGTGTTGTTTTTAATGTGATTAAATTTTTATCTCTATTGTTGTCGATATAATAAATAAATAAGTAAACTAAATATATACCATAATAAAAGGTAATTTAAGAAAAAGCAAAGTCTGTAATAAAACTATTAAATTAAGCTTTCCTACGCAGAAGACGACAAATTAATGAGATCAGACCCCCACGGATATATTTTGCATTAAACGTTAATTACAGGAGGTCTCCGAGCGTGAGCCAAGAAATTCTTATTAGTTCATTATAAAATTTATTACAAGGCAATTTAAATATACAAATTTTACTCTGAAATACATTTAAAATTATATAGTAATCTTTTTAAACATTGACATTATATTTAAAGTACATATATTATTTAATGAGTATTTTAAATGGCTATTCTAAGATGATTGTGTTGTCTAGCACTTGGCATATTCTATACTCGATTTTTACGATACACTACGGAGCATAGACTTAGAATACTACGGAAAAAATGAATTGATGGATTATCGTACCTTGCGTCGTCGCGTCAAATATTTATTATGATGCATCTTTTCTTTAAAACTTTATTATCTTTAAACATAACATATTTTGACGCTATATATTTATTTATTGTAAATATTATATTTTATAATTGTTATAGGTAAATAATATATAAACGGTACGTATTCCGCTTCATAAATAGTAGTTGCTCGCTTTCATATCACCTCCTAAGATTATAAAAAAAGGGATATAACATCTCTTCGCAACGCAAGTACGTCAAAACGATCAGAAAGAACTCAGTCGTCGACGAATCGAGCTACTCAGCTTTGGCTGGGGTCAAGTGGAAGAAACTGGCACTGGGGTCGCCCCGCCCAGGGATGAGAACAGTATTCCATGTGAGGCCTAACTTGTGCCTTGTAAAGTTGCAAGTGGTGTGCCGGCATGAAATACTGTCTCGCTCTAATAAGCACGCCAATCTTTTTAAAAGCAAATTTGGTCTACCCTTCTAGATGACCGCGGAACTGAACATCATTCTATTTGTTGACGATAAAGATTCCGATGCTGGCTGTGGCAACAAGGAGAAGTTTAGAAGATACGACAAAGGGGTTCTTTTTAAGGGATGTATTTATAAGAATTCATGATTTCAAAGAGTACCGTAATGGCCGTGACATCGTATGAAATTTCGATGTATCGTATAACCCTGTATTAATATTCCAATACGTCGCATCGTATTGGGTATCCCTACATCCTGCCCTATATTGAGTTAATAATTTCCGTATGTAAATTTAAAATAAAATGACAATAATTTACTTGAATATACGAACCGCGAAACCTGCATTATAAACCTGCAATATAACATATGTATGCGCAGTAAACCCCAAGTCGCTGAAACTACCGAGCGACGAGGGATTATAGGCTCACTCTGTAGTTAACAAACAAATTGCCCGCTTAACGGGAGAGGCCCCACTGTGGCCATTTCCCACATCGCCATTATCCTACTGAGTTAAGGGCTTAAAATGCTTTCAAGTTTGATTGAATTACGCTTACGATAGTAAATTTAGGTAATCTGATCCTGATTTGCATTTGTCCATATAAATTCCCAATGAACGATTGTGATGCTATAAATAATGTTAATAAGGATAGGATATTAATTGATTTTTATATATAAATGTCTCAAAAGCTTTCTTCTTCTTTTTCTTCAATTAACTCCCTTTTTTAAACCGCTGCTGGATAAAGACTTTTTACAGACAGACATAACTTGACAGAATTGCCAATATATAACATATATTGTATAAAACTATTTTTACAGATTTAATCTATTTCACTTATTTTTAATTTCCGACGCTGCGGGTGCTTTGCAGCACCCATGGCCACGTGAAGCCTGAGGTGTTTGACTGATGTCATAGTATAACTTTTTTTTTGGGAATAAGTGTGACAAACGAGCACACAGTCCACCTGATGCTAAGTGGATGCTGTGATCCATAGACATCTACATCTATTCTCGATTAAGAATTAAAATGCAGTTGGTTTGTCACCCCTGAGGACTAAGGTGGAACGCCTCTTTTCCAGTAAAAACGGTCTCCGATTTCTATACTCACAATTAGAAACACAGCAGCATTAAGCTGCTGTTTTACGCTGGTATTCAGTTAGAGCGTAGTCCTTCCCCGAAGACCTATATGCGCTACAACCTGCAGAGCTTACTCCTTTTTTTAAATTCCGTACCCAAATGGCTACTTTCAAGGAATGAAGCCAAGCCGCCAAACAATATTAGTCAACCTTTACCATCCATCTAGTGTAATATCTCTCTACAGTCTACGAGATGCAGGAGTATACAAGCTCGATTGAGAATGTGGTCTCTCTTGCATAGGACAAACAAAATGAATCTATAAAACCCGCGTAAAAGAACATTTAGCTGACGTGAAGCACCGACGCTCCGGGAAGTTTGCAGTCTGTGAACATGTTAAAGATCGTCCCCGCCATTACATCAGATTTGATAGACCACAAATCCTCTCAAAAGAACACCGATTCCTACCAAGGATGATTCGCTAGACTATTGAAATTAAAAAAAAACATCCTCATTTCAATATAGAAGATGGATGGGTGCTACCATCTGCTTGGGATCCAATAATTAATAAAATTAAAGCCAAACCCAAACATACCAATGCCAGGCAAGACTAGAAGCTCGTTCTGCGTAGATCGGACCAAAATTTATATTAAAAACCTGAAGGTAGCCGGAATAACTTTGACATCGGGACGTCAAACACCTCAATCTCCCCGTGACCATAGGTGCTCTAAAAAAACCAAAACGTCGGGAAATGAAAGTTAAAATAAAAAGCGATAAAATGGGTTGCATTTAATAAAAATTAGTTTATACGTGATCGAGCCACAAACATGTCTACGAACATCCAAACAAACTTTCATATTTATAACATTAATTAGATTAGGATAGAACTAGTAGGATGGGATCAAAAGCAAATGGTAGCACAAGCATCTACTCTATTGAGATTAATTTAATTTTATCTTCTATATATAATATATGTTACGGCTAAAAGCCAAAGTGCGGTTACACATAGTTCTAGCTGGCTAGAACTAGGTGTAACCACACTTCTTGTTGCGGCTAATAGCCGAAGTGTGGATACACCTAGGTGTAGCTGGCTAATACAAGGTGTAGTCGATTGCGGTTGATGCATCATACATAATTTATAAATTAGATAAATGTCTGCGATTTTAAGGTGGCCCAAGCTTAACCGCACCTTAACCTACTATCGCTGATATTACATGATACGTTTTTCCGTACAACAGTACACCTAAATTTAACCAACTACTGCTGGCGTTTGTATGAAATGTATATTTTCATTTACGAAAATGTAAGCTTAACGTGTTAAGACGGGAATACAAATGGTGTGTGAAAACAATGCTTTCTTAAACTAACAGGGTTTTAATCTTCTTGCGATGAATTAATTTAATGTTTATTGGTATCGTCTTGAAATTTAGTATACTTTTTAAATTATAGACAATGGTAACGATGAGGATGACGTTCTGCAGTTAACATCATCTCCTTTTGAAGGAACTTCTTAATTTAACTGGTATCGTCTTAAAGTTTGATATAAATGTTGTGGTTGGACTAGAAAAAAAAATGTTGTATAATGAAATAATTTGCAATTATGTAACCCGAAAACATAACTTCTAACGAGTGTACTTATGTACACGCAACATTTTAATTCCAGCTTCAACAATGTCAACTTATTGTTTGCAGAAACAGTAAATTTCATGGACTGGACATGGACACACACTATGATGCCCAAAATAAGTTAAGACTAATAAAATCGGAGTATTTGTACGATTTATATGTGGCCAACATATCCTTTAATAACTACATTTTTTTTAGAAAAAAATTATAGAAAAGAGAACATGTTAGTCTAGATAATTTTAAAAAGATGCTGCAAAATGCAAATCACTAGCCCAATGGGAATACAGTCGCTATTGTTCACGTTAGAGCATATGAATCAGAAGAATTCCGAGAGACTTTCTACCATTTTGCACACATTATTTTATCATTATGGTAGTAGGTATGTCATACAACTTATTTGATTCACCATCTTATGTCAATTTATTTTGTATTCCTTGTTAATATATTAAATGGACCTGTCAAACAAAATTTACTACACCGGCTCTTTTGGTTTTGTTCAATATAACATCACAAACTGATTTTACTGATTGTTATTATTGTTTTTTGTTGTTATTATTTTTTTATATTTTTTTTATTACTTAATTTATGTGAATATTATATTATAGTCATTACTTTTTATCTGAAAATTTTACTGATAAGGAGGACTAGGTCAATGTCAAAAACCAAAGACCAAAAGATAATAGTTAATAATAACTTAGGTAGTTTTATAACTAATTATTTTCTTTTGAAATAGTTAAACATAGATAATTATTATTCCACACGTATTTCGATAGAGCATCGAATACTACTAAAACACATTTATATCCTTTATTAAACGTTGAATATTTTTGAAAATCAATCAAGTCAGCTTGCCATAAATCATTTATTCCTTTAATAATTGGTAAGTTGACGAGAAAAATTTCTTCTTGCTGCTTTGTGAAGCTCATTGATAATATCTTATTTACTCATTTTGTGTAGGTTTTGCTGCAATCATGAGGTCGATTTTATTTTTGGGTAATACAATGTACTAAAATTGATAGTAGTCAATTTTTCTAAATTGTTAAGGTACTTTTTGATATTATTCTGAATTGTTTTCATTTCATTTTTAAGTTCTTGAACACATTTATCCACATATTCTTTATTTACAGCCTCATCGTCTTTTTCAGAAGATTACAGTCTTTTTAATCTTGACATACTTTTCTTTAATCAATGCTTTTTCTTAGGGACATCTAAGTGATTTATTAAAAACTCCACTAATCTAAAAGTACTCTGTGGTCCACTATTGTATATTAAAAATTACTCTGTGTTCCACTAGCAACACTGATTAGTATTAATTTGATAATGAGTTTGTTTACATATAAATTCCGGTTTCAGCAACAGTGATTTTATTTTATTTTATAAAATCGAGAAGGTGTGCAGTAGTGATATTAGAAAGAAACCAACTTTGCATGATTCTGAAGATAGTGTAAGAAAATAAGTCATTTCGTTAAGTTGTTCTCGATATATTACGGAAACATACTACTTTTTTTACCACAGACTAACGGACGGCGACGAAAAAAAATTTCATTGAACTAATTTTTATAATAATACGTATTGCAAAACTTTATAAAAGTAAAAATTTGTGTTTCCTCATCAATGTGCGTTTCTTCATGTATAAAAATAATAAACCAGATTTAATGAGTTGGTGACCTTGTCAAGTTTGCCAACCACTCAGCTTCGCGTTCGAGATGTGCAAAATACACAAACTTAATGCTAATTATATTTAATTTTAAGCCCGAGTAGCCTCCACGGTACAGAAGAAAAATCAAGTGAGTAACGTTTAAAAAATAAGAACTTTCACTTTATTAAAAATGTTAGCGTGTCGAGTGACATTCCTACTTAAACCCTGACCTCTATACAGGGTTTTTTTGCAATAACCAGCCAAATTTGCAGGGATGTTTCAGAATAAGTAATATAGGCAAATGGTGAAGGAAAATTAATTAAAAAATTCTTTAAGTTCAAAATGCGTGGTAATGCATTATTTTAAGTGATTGCCATTAATAAATACCTAACGCCTACTATTTTACTACGTACGCACACATTCGTAAGGGTCGATTGGTAGGCAAAAACGTTGTGAGTTGAATCGCACCCAGAGGAGCGCGCGCACGCTTAATTGCTGCCCATAAATCACATAAAATTTGGCATAATTTCAAATAAAAGGAGATGCCTTATTTACTTGTATTTTCAAAAACTGCAATAACGGCATATCATTATTTATTTTTCATAAGATAAGGGTGACAAACGAGCACACAGTCCTCCTAATAGTAAGTGGTTGCTATGGCCCATAGACATCTACATCTATCCTCGATTACGAATCAAAATGCAGATGCGTTGTAACCCGTAAGGACTAAGATGGAATGCCTCGTTTCCAGTAAAAAGGTGTCCGGTTCTCTACACTGACCATACGAAACACTTTACGCTGGTATTCCATGATCTTTCCCCGGTCGAGCGGACCCATTCGTGCTACAACTATACCAGTAATATAGCTGCAGCATGGCTCTACCACGTAAAAGATTATATATTTGAACTTAAGTTTAAAATTTGGCTACTCTTTGAAAAATAACTCTGTATTATATTAAATATACAACTCGAGAAAGAAATAAACGAGACCAGAGAAGTTTGAATATTTTTCTTATTTGTTAGCTTTCTGATACTTAGTCTTGATCAGGTAACTCTTCGGTATTATTTTTTTTACACACGGCAGTGTGTCAGCCTATTTTGGAAAAGACATGGGGGATGCACGGTAGTGTGTGTATTCGTATATTTACACGAACCATTTCGAGCCATTTTAAACCTCCAATACTCAAAAACTATTAGACCTACACACTTGTGATTTCAAATATCTAATAAAGTCTCTTTGAGTACATAGAATTGCAAATTTCATGAAGAAACCTTTTACAGTTTTTGAGTTATGCTATTTTTATCACTAACTGACTCTCTCATCAAAAACCTAAACCACTTCTAGGTTACTTAGAAACTTCAAATTTTGCATCAAGGTAAATCATTTGTGTAAACATCTAAAAAATGCAAATTAAGTACCTATATTCAGTATCGAAAAAGTTATTGGTGCGGTTATTTTAAAGAACTATACTTAAAACTAACCGCACTAATAAATAGAAATCAGTGTATATAATGTGTGTTGCTGCTGCTGGTATACTCGCTAATATACAACAACTGTCTAATTCGTCGAGGAGTCTCTTTACTGGAATTTACCTTTGTGAGTGCGTATGTCAAAGGCTTGAGGTCTGTGTACACGGTCATTTCTCATCCTTCTATCATGTTTTTAAAATGCATGATGGACATGTACACAGCCAACAATTCTCTGTCATACGTACTGTATTTTTGTTGAGCATCTGATAGTTTTTTTTTTTGAGAATTTGAAAAAAAAGAAGAGAAATACCCGAGCAGCTTCCAAATACCGTTGACCTTCTGTTGCAAAATTGCGCCTACACAGGTGTTCAAGGCATCGGTCATAAATGATAATTGCGCGTCCGGCACAGGATGTGATAATGTTACGGAGTTTAGTAGGTCTAACTTACACTTTTCGAACGCATTGTCGGCTTCAATGTCCCATTCAATTTTTGTCTTGTCCTTCTTTTTTGAGTTATGTAAAATTTTGTTTAAATTCATATGACATTCGGCTGCTTTGGGTAAGTATGATCTGTAGAAATTTACTATGCCTAAAAGATGTCTTAATTCGTCGAATGTCTGTGGCTTTGGATATTCCAGAATAGTCTTGACCTAGTCGGGCAAAGGGCTTATTCCTGACTGAGTAACCTTATATCCTAAAAAATCAACTTCGCTCACTCCATACAAACTCTTACTTAGATTTATGGTCAACCCGATACTGTGGAATCGTTCGAATACTTTTCGGACATGTTCTCGGTGGATGACGTCATTTCGCGACGCTATGATGACATCATCAATGTAACAAAAAAAGTGACGACTCGTATTCATTACCTATTTCACCAATGTTTTCGATTCCATGCAGAACCGTGCTGTCCATAAATCTCTGGAGGGTTTGAGCTGCATTTCTCAGACTCGACATTCACCTATGCCACCGTTGGGGTCCACGGCCTACAGCTCCCCGTTGCGCAGATTGTCCATCACCTTGTCTGCCATCTCGGCAAGCTCATCAAGTTTCGTGTCTGCTCTGTTGGTGGCCAAGATTGCACGGACCCACGCCGGCAGTTCCCCCTAGCCACAAATTCTTGAGCGTGTCGCATTCAGCGCCGGAGTTTATCGCAAGCTCATTCATCTTTCTCCATCTTCCACACGAGCTTGTTAAACTGGGCCTCCGCGGCCATCGTAGCGTGGTGTTTTGCGGGCTTCGCAGCACGACTTGTATCACTACCGCCCCTACACAAGGCCTAACACGGGGTCCTAATGTTGTGAACCTTGATGGGTAGTGTATCTTAGGGGCTTGTGTAGGAAGGAAAATGATTAAACTATTCACATCAGTTTGTAGCCGATTTATTTTATCGAACCCGAGACGCGTGTTCACATTTTAAACTCTAAAAGGAACTGAACTACTCATTTACAGACTGCCGTCCCGCCGATGTCGGTCGTTATCATATTTCACGAGAATTATATACACATTGACACGGGCGACGCATGTGTGTGCTGTGTCAGCAACGCCCACACTTACATAAATCGTTATTGAGACATTTTTTGAAGTTATTTATGCTATTAGTGGGGATAAAAATATATAGCTCTGAAAAAAACTATTTTCTATTAGAGCATTGTGTATCTCCCGCAAATAGAATATAAAAAAATTAAGCCATTAACTTTCATTATAAGGACTTAAGTGAACAAATTTAGCAACAAATAAGAAATAAAAACTAATCTTCATTAGCCTCAATTACTCAATTAAATAAGTTAATGTTGTTTATTTGCTTTGTGTAAGCTTAACGATCAATTGAACAAATAACATTTAGAATTCGTTTTAATTAAACGAATTCTAAATGTTTATATTATTTTTAATCATATAAATGCCTTGAAAAATTTATAATTTTTCTTAATTTCAAAATTATCGTAGATACAACGTTAAATGTGGCGCTTTCAAAATAATGATACACACCCATATTTTTTAAATTTATAGAAATAAATAAATTTAAATGTTATATTGTATGAAACAGCGCGGTGCGGTGGTAGGCTGGGGCGGGAATCGTTGCACGTTGTTAATTAACCCAAGATAGACCCCGCGATAATGTTCGGTGGACGCAATATGAAACAATACAAATTTATCTTTATCTCGCTATGTAATTTTTTTAGTTTAAGCAACTGTGGGCTGAAATATGAAATGGGTTTGCAACATAATATTTATTTTATTTATAATGTTTAACTTATTTATTGTATATAATTATAATGCAATAATATAAAAAAAGAAACAATAAACTATGCCAGAACCGTTTAATATTAATAATAATAATATAAAAAATATTATTCTTCCTCGCTACTATCATTCTCACTTGAATTTATCTTCACTTTCAGTGCAGCTTGATGAGTCAGAATCGACTTTTAAATTAATTATCGTTTGATCCATAACATCATCGAGTATTTGATCGTGTTGACAATATTCGTTTTCAATTTTTTGGACATGGCTATCAAAGCTTTCCCATTTTTCTAAAGAGAATTCGGCGATTAATTGCCCCAGTGCAATATTTTTGTTATCCAAATTGCTATCAAGTTCATTTCTTGCGAGTTGTCCCTTGATATCTCCCCATACTAACTCACTCGGTTTTATAAACATTTTCAGATCTGTGTTGCTTGATCAATGTGAGTAAGTCACATTTCCTTAAGGAAATATTAAAGTCCACGTTATGTCTTTGCAGCCAGGCCTGCATGACGGCTTTTGTTGACGCCGTCGTGGGCTTTCTATCCACTTGTACAGAATGATAAGCAGCGTTATCCATGACAATCATGAGATACTATATTTTGTGGTTCAATAAGTAGCTTTACTGACATTTCTTAAATCTAAAGCCAAGCTTGTGCAACAATATTCTCAAATATTCTCGACTGCAGTTAATAACTCCGTCTTCTTTAAGATCAGCATTTAAAGTTTTTGATGTAGGAACCGTCTTGAAAATAATATAAAATTGAGTTACCTTTCTTCTTATTTCGCCTTCTGTATAATTATCTTTTTTTTTCTTTTGGATTTTTGTTGTTAACGATTTAAAAACCGCGCTATTCTGTTCACATTTCAGATCGTTGCCTTCTTTAATAATTTTACAATGAGAGTCCTATTGCTTGTGCAACAATTTTGTTCACGTTTACGCCTTAGAACTTCGATCTTGTTTTCTAGTTTTAAAGAAAGAATAAACGCTGTATGCCATTTGTTTCGCTTTTTCTTACCAAAAATCTGAGGGCGATTCATCTTGTCATTGATCGTGGCACTTTAATCTCGTGTGCGTTTTGTTCCAAGCGTCCGTGACAGATATAATCAACTGTTCACTGCAAGATCCGCGAGTGGACTGCCAAACATGAAAAATGTTCCCTGCCGCCCGCCCCCGCCTGACTACCTTGAAATCACTCCCTTCCGCAAACTATTTACCCCACGGGTGATCCGCAAATTAAGTGGTTTATCTATAGTTATCACAAACATTAATAGAATATTTAGGTACGTAGACGTAACTCTTCTCCCATTAACTTTGCCAAGGCACAGAATAATATTTTTTTTAGTGGTAGGACTTCTTTTCTGCCTGGAGTCCGTCTGGATAGGTACCTCTCTCTTACGTATTTCTGATTATTTTTTCCAGCTGTAGCCTTAGTCGAGACTCATCACCGAGTACGATGAGTGCGAAAAAATGGAGATATTTTTTAGCAGTAGTGTGCCATAATTGGCTTTTTTACCTGCTACATGTCTATGTATTCATTATATTAGGACTCCTCTTCTGCCTTGGATTCCTTCTGGTCGGTACTCTCTTACCTATTTCTGTTTCTTTTTCTAGCCATAGTCCTAGTCAAGGCTCATCGATGAGAGCGAAAAAATGGCGAATTTCTCTTTAGCAGTAGTATGCCATGATTGGTCGTTGCTTTTTTACCTGCTGCATATCTTTGTATTCCGCGTGTTTCTTGAAATAATTCTAATTTGGTAGGACTATGTGGTAGGATTCCATCCTCGCCTGGGGCTTTGCCGTTTTTAAGGTGCTGGAGAGCCATTCTAATCTCGCTCAGACTGACTTCCGGGATATCATCGGAATAGTGTCGGATAAGACTCGCTCTTGGATCGTTACTCACACTTGCGTGTGGCTCCAACGATGATGTGTACAGCTGCCCATAGAACCTCTCAATCTCACTCAAAATCTCAGGTGTCCCGGAAACGACGCTGTCACATTCGGTCTTCAACTTCGACAGTTGGCTCTTTCTGGCAGACAGATCTCTAGCAAAGACTTTGGAGCCCTGGTTCCGCTCGATTGCTTCTTCAATACGAGCAGTATTAAAGTTGCGTAAGTCCCGCCGCAGGCATTTGGAGATCTGTCTGTTCAGTTGCCTGTATTCTGTCAAATCTACTGAAGACTGCAGCTTCATATCCTGTCTAACAGCCATGAGATTAAGAGTGTGATCGGAGAGTTTTTGTGTTCTTCTGCGGCGGGTCTTGCAAAACTTAGCTCCGACCGCATGGATAGTTTCCACGAGCTTGTCATTCATATAGTCCACTGCGTTGCAATCTTCTAGGCACTGAAAACGGTTTCGTAGCTCGAGCTGAAAGGTTTCGGGACTTTGGATTAGAGCACGAGGGGGACGGAGCGTTGACTTCATTAGACGTGACCTCTCCAACTTTACGTTTAGGTTCAGTGTGCCCCTCACCATTCGGTGATCGCTGCCGGTTTTCACCCTCGCGATCACTGAGACATCACTGAACAGTTGTCGCCTGGTAGTCATAATGAAGTCAATCTCATTTTTGTCGAACCGTCGGGGCTCGAACAGGTCCACTTCCTGTGGGGCCGCTTCTGGAAGAAAGAGTTCATCATAAAAAGTCCCTCTCTCTCCATGAAGTTGGCCAGCTGCTGGCCCCTTGGGTTCCGTTGCCCTACTCCGAATTTCCTACTTTTAGCTCACCGTACTCTTGTGCCTAGTTTTGCGTTGAAGTCTCCCATTAACACCGTATAGTGGGTTTTGGAGGAATGCATGGCTCTAGAGATATCCTCATACATTTCCTCCACTTCCTCATCGGGGTGTGCCGAGGTTGATGCGTAAACCTGTATGACCTTCAGCGAATACCGATTGGTGATTCTGAGTATAAGGTACGCAACCCTCGTCGACACACTCCCAATCTTTACAACGTTGTTAACGAGAGACTTGTGGACGATAAATCCGACACCTCCTTGGGACAGATGGTCGCCCTCCCGGTAATAGAACAAGTTGCCGGATTCGAGGATTACCGTGTCCTCCCCCTCTCTTCGGACCTCGGACAATCCTATAATATTCTAGCGCAACTTGTCTATCTCTTCTTCCAGCTCCAGGATCTCGTGGCAACCGAACCTCCATCGGAGATTCTTAGCACCCCCTGCCCCGCCGTTACCATGGCCGCCGGGCACTGGGGGCCGTCTCTTCGTTACTATTATGGGGAGTATATTGCCATAGTTGCCACGCTTGGCGAGCGGGTTGGCAACCGCAGTTTTTTATTGTTTTTTGCTGTTATCAGAAAGATGCTGCTGCCCATCCTCTGCCTCAGTTTCCCTCTGTCGCCTCTTACGACACCCACGGGAAGATATGGGGTAGTGAGTATTCTTACCCGCCACTACATTATTTTATTACAGCGGAGCTTCTGAAAGCGGGTGGAAAACCGATACTTGAAGTCCTTCAGAAGCTCTTTAATTCCGTCTTGCATGGTGGCATTACACCGGAGGCGTGGAGCAGAAGTGCGGTGGTCTTGTTCTTCAAGAAAGGCGACAACGCTCTTTTGAAGAACTACAGACCGATTTCCCTTCTCCGCGAAAAACCTGCCGCGTCTACGTGTTGTTTTCGAGAGTCATTACGAATCGTCTCGCACGCAGACTCGACGACTTCCAGCCTCCCGAACAAGCCGGTTTCCGAAAAGGCTTTAGCACCATAGACCGCATACATACCCTTCGACAAATTATACAGAAGTTCGAGGAGTACAATTTGCCACCATGTCTGGCGTATGTGGACTATGAGAAAGCCTTTGATTCCGTCGAAATTTGGGCGGTGCTGCAGTCCTTTCAGCGGTGCCAAGTTGACTGTCAGTATATCGAAGTGCTGAAGTGCTTGTACAGTAGGGCTACGATTGCTACCGAGTACAGAACAGGAGTACGAAACCTATCAAACTGCAGAGAGGTGTAAGACAGGGTGACGTTATATCCCCGAAACTCTTCACCGCTGCATTGGAAGACGTTTTCAAGCTTCTGGACTGGAAAGGATACGGTATTAACATCAATGGCGAGTACATCACTCACCTTCGATTTGCCGACGATATAATCCTTATGGCAGAATCGCTGGAGGACCTAAGCACTATGCTCAATGACCTCAATAGTGCCTCCCAACGGATAGGTCTTAAGATGAACATGGACAAAACAAAGATCATGTTTAATGTCCATGTCACACCTATGCCGGTAGTTGTTGGGAGCACTAAGCTCGAAGTTGTTGACGAGTATGTTTACTTGGGACAAATAGTCCGAATAGGTAAGTCCAACTTCGACCGAGAGGTCAATGGACGTATTCAACTCGGCTGGGCAGCGTTCGGGAAATTACGGCACATCTTCTCGTCAGGTATACCTCAAAACTTGAAAACGAGGCTGTACAACCAGTGCGTGTTGCCAGTGATGACCTACGGAACTGAAACGTGGTCCTTCACTGCTGGCCGGATGGGGAAGCTCAAGGTCGCTCAGCGAGCTATGGAGAGGGCTATGCTCGGAGTCTCACTGCGTGATAAACTTAGAAATGAGGATATCCGCAGTAGAACCAGAGTGACCGACATAGCCCAACGGATTAGTAAGCTGAAGTGGCAATGGGCCGGCCATATAGCTCGAAGAACCGACAACCTATGGGGTAAAAGGTTCTCGAGTGGCGGCCTCGTACCGGCGGATGAAGTGTAGGGCGTCCCCCCACTAGATGGAGTGACGACCTGGTAAGACATGCAGGAAGTCGATGGATGCAGGTGGCTGAGGACCGTGCTTTGTGGCATTTTTTGGGGGAGGCCTATGTTCAGCAGTGGATTTGTGAAGGGCTGTAATGATGATGATGATGATGTGGTAGGACTCCTCTTCTGCCTAGGATTTCTTCTGGGTAGGTACCACCCTCTTACCTTTTTCTGCTCCAAATAGCAGTGCTTACATTGCTGTGTTCCAGTTTGAAGGGTATAGAGAGTCATACTTATTACTCAGAGTCAATAACGCATCTGTAGCTTTCCTTGTTTGGAGTTGGTTGCAGGCATCCATGGACTGTAGTAGTTATTTACTATTTGGTGGACTGTTAGTTCGTTCATCAGATTTAAATAAAAAATTGACCAAGTTCTAGAGCACTATGCTCCAACACACATCCTACATTTTTTGTGGCATAGGTTTAGTCTACATACATGTCCACAAGCATACCTAGCTTAGTTATTAAGTGGCGAGTATACACACAGTAAATAGGGTTTAAAAACTCCAAGAGGTTTAATTTTATAACAAAAATATATCAAAAACTTTTTTTATATACACTTTTCTTATTCCTAATGGTTGACTGACTGGCCATAAGGCATTAAGTCCGTTCAATGTAAAACCCAAAGCAATTACAATCTATACATATAAATGTCTGTCTGTCTGTCCGGGCTTGTCGTCGGAATGGCTGAACCGATTGAAATTAATCTTGATGAACAGATAGAGAGCAATGCCAAGAGTGATCTAGGCTATATTTTATCCGAAAAACTTATTTATTTTTTGAGAAGTAAAAGAAAATTATTAAATTAATGGTATATTAAGATTATCTGAAATTTAAATAACGCCACCACCCAGGCGAAAACGAGTTGGTTTACTAGTACAGAATAAATACACAATAGAGCATAAATATGCAGTCAGAAGTCCCTGACTGGGTTCCGTATAGGAGTGTCTGAAAGGTGATGCCGAGCAAAACTGCAGTGTTTTAAAGGCGTAATAAAGTTCATTATATCTCATTTCGTCCCGTGGGTGACGTAAAAAGCGACTATGGAAAAGACCAAAAAAAGGACTTGGCTCCTCCAACAGATGGTGCTGTATCATCACAAAAATGGAAGTCGTGTCAGCAAATGTCTTGTACTATAACCACCAAGCTGCCTGCCCAAAGTGGTGATCACTACATATCCTTTTTATAATAGGAGAGACCCATGTCCAGTATTGGACTCTCGAGGGCTGATAAACAAGAAAAGGCAAAAGATAGCTATCCCATACTACTATAGATAGTCATCCTTAAATAAGTGCGTTCCAATTTTATAAATATCTTGTAAGAGTAACATCGCATCTTTTGTAAGTCTGTAAAAAGTAATTCGCTATTTAGAAAGCCTTTCCATGGCAGGCTTTACGTTAAGTCCAGGATTGAGATTGACTTGACAGTCGCATTAACACTAGAGATTTCGCATCTTTGACTGTACTACCGTAGGCATTTTGTGTATATTTACCTATTATATACAAACTGTCATCTATCGGAAGATCTTCGGGCGCTTCTTTTTAGTCGACTTTTGACTTCTACATCCACCACAATTAAAATAGTTATTAATTGGCTTAACTGAAAGCCTGTAAGCAAATTTTTTATTTTTAAAATTTTTTTTGTTAAAGTTTGAATTACGATTTATTGGTATAGTATTAGTATATGCTAAAGATGCTGCCTGCTACAAACTAGAGAGAGTACCTGAATATTTTAGTATTGATGACCAGATGATAACATTCACGAGACGATATGCATTGAGTCAAGTCGTAAAAGATGTGTAGCAATGGCCTCATGACCGATTTGAGATTTAAGACAAGACAATGTTTGCAAATTCGTTTAGACATCAGTCCATCGTTGTTCTGTATTTAACCAAGAATGTTTCGACTGGTAGCTGTGTCACTATACTAGGGGTTTCTCTGCGTGATAAACTTAGAAATGAGGATATCCGCAGTAGAACTAGAATGACCGACATAGCCCAACGGATTGGTAAGCCGAAGAAGCAATGGGCCGGCTATTAGTATAGCTCGAAGAACCGACAACCGATGGGGAAAAAAGGTTCTCGATGGGCAGCCTCGTACCGGTAGACGAAGTGTAGGGCGTCCCCCCACTAGATGAAGTGACGACCTGGTAAGACATGCAGGAAGTCTATGGATGCAGGTGCCTCGGGACCGTGCTTTGTGGCATTCCTTGGGGGAGGCCTATGTTTAGCAGTGGACTTGTGAAGGGCTGTAATGATGAACGCATGATGGAAGTACCAAATCGATTGTATGGCTAATAAGCTCCCGAGGTAGAAAATGTTAGTCCTTCTTTATATTAAAATGAAAGTAGCTGATTCTTTGTTTAATACACCAGCCTGCTACCGGCGGTTGAGTCATGCCACTGATAGCAACTAACCGCCAGTAAAGAAAAAAGTAGAGAAAAAAATAAAGAAAAAATATATTATGCGATGAAGGCCTTCTGACGCTTCAAGATGTAACCAATCTTATCTGTGACTTCTCTGACATATGGTAGTACAGCATGTACGCACTTGACTATGGCACTTTGGGACCCGAATATTATTGCCTTGCTTAACGTGCTGGAGCTCGGCGGTCAGGTGTTTGCTGTCACAGATCCCTCGTGCTCTCTGAAACAAAGATTTACCTACGAGGGTGACACTGAAAGTTCTTAGAAAATCAATAACTGAACAAAGGTCCTCGAAGTTTTTCTTTTATTTTCGGAAATAAATAAAAATCACAAGGTGCGAGGTTGGGGCTATAGGGCTATAGGGTGACCCAGTAATTCTACGTCTGACATCGCCAAGTAGTCGATTGTTTGCTTGGCGATGTGCGACGAGGCGTTGTCTTGGTGAAGGAGGATCCTACTGCGAGGTCGTTTCTCCCGAAATTTTTCCAAGACAAGTGGCAAACATTTGTTACTGTACCACCCTGCAGTAACTATTTTTCGATCCTCTAAAACAGTTGTTGCGTATTGACCTGTCCTTCCGAAGAACGAGGCCACTATCTTTTTTCCCACGCTTCGACCTCTCTTCACTTTAGTTGGGAACTCCTCGGAAGGAAACACCCAGACAGCAGACTGTCTCTTAGTTTCAGGACCATAACCATAAATCCAGATTTCGTCACCCGTAAGTATGTAGAACACAGCATTTGAGTCACCTCCGTTAAATCTTTGAACCATTTCACGACACCAATCAACACGACGGAGTTTTTGCGCCTCTGTCAAATTATGAATTATCCACCGGGCACAAAGCTTCCTGACCGCTAAATGTTCATGGAGGATTTTGTGCACTTGACTCATACCGATGCCTAAGCTTGTTCGAATCTGCTGATAAGTCACTCTTTTGTCAGTTTCTGTCATACGCCGCACAACACTGATTTTATCTTCAGTCGTCGCCGTAGAAGGCCGTCCCTCACGCAGATCATCGGTGAGATTAGTGCGACCACGTTTAAACTCATTAAACCAGTTGTAAACAGTGGCACGAGATGGGACTTCATCGTGAAAGGCCAATCGAAGTCTATCATAACTTTCTTGTTGACTTAAATGACATCGAAAGTCATAAAATATCATTGTACGAAAATTGTCTCGCGTTAAATTCATGCTGACGTGACACAGACAATTTTTAATTTGCCGCCAAATCGTAAACAAATGACAAATTAATAAAATACATACACAATAATATTGGCAAAGAGTACCATTTTCATAATTTGAACTTATTTTTTTATTATATCGTTTACAAGTGGCCAGTTCTAAAAACTTTCAGTGTCGCCCTCGTACGGTAGCTAACTGTGAAGGATTATGGTGAGAATCACCGTTTAAATATCTATCAGTGTGGGTCTTTTTTCTAAACACATTGTGGCTCTACTATGGTCAGTTTTGATGTTCAGTCACTGTTCACTTGCTTACCTGGTGAAGACTGCATCTCAATTGTAACTAGAAGGCTGAAAGAAAACAACATGCCCGTAGTATATGCAGTATTACTCAGACACTGCCTTACCTGGCTACCTATTGTGGAAGGAAGTGTTCTACAAGCAAGTAGATGATGTGGTGATGGGCTCACCTGTATCTCCCAATTTTGCCGATATATTCATGGAAGACTGAGGAGAAAGCCCTGCTTACTTCTCCCGTAAATCCAAGATTCTACAAGCGGTACGTAGACGACACTTTCACAATTCTACCTTCAGATAAAGTAACTGCATTTTTAGACCATCTTAACACCATAACACCAGTCAAGTGTAATATCTCTCTGCAAGATGCAGGAGTGTACAAGATTGATTCTGAATGTGGTCTCTCTTACATAGGACAAACTAAAAGACCAATAAAAACCCGCGTTAAAGAACACATAGCTGATGTGAAGAATCGACGCTTCGGGAAGTCTGCAGTCTGTGAATACGCACAGGAACGCCCCCGTCACTACATCAGATTTGATAGACCACAAATCCTCGCTAAAGAACACCGATCCCTTCCGAAAATAATTAGCGAGGCTATTGAAATCAAAAAACATCCTAATTTCAATAAAGAAGATGGCTGGGTGCTGCCATCTGCTTGGGGTCCTATAATTAATAAAATTAAATCCCAACCCAAGCATGCAACTGCAAGACTTCAAGATACTAAAAGTTCATAGTGCGTAGATTGGAACAAAAATTAATAATTTTAATCTGGAGGTAGCCGTAGTTAACTTTGACATTGGGACGTCGAACACCTCAGTTTCGAGCACTTTACAGCAACCATGGTCACGGGTGGGGGGGCTTGACTATGGGTGCTGTAAAGTGCTCGCAACGTCGAAAATATCAAATAAGTTAATATACGCGATAAAATCCGTAAAAACTGGTTTTATTTAAATGTGTAGTGTTCGCGTAAATATAAGAAATCATTATAACTCTGATATTTTACTGTTTTTTGCCGACTTTGAACAAAAAAGAAGGCTAACAATTCGTCTGTATATTATTTTGTTTTTTTATAAATGTATATTTATGTATGTATGTTTGTATGTATGTATGTATGATAAGCGGATATAAATAAATAAAAACAAAAATAGTTTATGCAGTAAATGATCATACATAGAATGTAATCGGGGATCTATTGCGCTCCACACGAGTTTAGTTCGAATACCGTCCCTATCTTTATACTAATTAATTATTTTTTTCTTTTTTTGATCATAGAATCAAAAGCACGTTATAAATATAAACAGAAGTCATTTAATAATCCTTAATGCCAATCACAGATTCATACTTTATATACACATACATTATACATACTATCGCTGTTTAAAGATGACAAATTAATGATATTAAATATACAATGCTTATATATTTAAAAATATTTAAAATAGTTTATGTTTATAAGATTGATTTGCTTTGGTTTCTGATAGATTTTTTTTATAGGATAAGTGTGACAAACGACTACACAGTCTACCTGATGGTAAGTGGTTGCTGCGTCCCATAGACATCTACATACATCTATCCTCGATTACAAATCAAAATGCAGATGCGTTGTCACCCGTGAGGACTAAGATGGAATGCCTCATTTCCAGTAAAAAGGGTCTCCGGTTCTCTACACTCACCATACGAAACACAACAGCGTTAAGCTGCTATTTTACGCTGGTATTCTGTGATGGCGTGGTCCTTCCCCGGCTAATTTGGAAATATTTCAACACATTCACGCCAATACGGTTATCATGGTAGTAGTTGCAAAACCGATAGGTTTAAGTCGTTTCATACTTTATAAGCATCTGATTCAGATCTTTACATCAGCGTACATCAGTAACTTGGTATAATTAAAACAATTTCCCACATCGTATAAGTATACAACATACAACAACGGCCCCAATATTTCAATATTTGTGTACCTTGTGGGATTTGTATACCTTGTGGGACTCCAGATGGAACGTCCACAACATCTGAGCGGTATCCAGCCACTACGACTGCCTGTGAGCGATTACGCAGATACGATTCCATCCATCGGAGAAGGTTATCACGTATTCCTAACTCCTGAAGCTTTTTAACAAAGATGATACTATATGTATGGCCTTTTCGAAGTCCATACATATAGTATCAATTTGGAGACCATTATCCATCCCTCTAAGAATATCATTGCGAAAGATGGAAAGATTGGTGCTACTTGAGCAAACACGCATAAAGCCCTATTGTTGGGAGGGAGTATTTCGAATAACTAACGGGTATATTTTCTTATGGAATATTCTTTCCATTACTTTACTTAATACATTCAGTATTAATATTGTCCTATAATTCTCAATAGCTATTTTTGTTCTCTTTTTATGAATTGGTACAATATTGGCGGTTTTCCAAATTTTGGGAAGGTATCCTTCTTTAAAACGTTTATTAAATATTACTGTTATGGTTGTTGCCAACGACTTTGCACTTTCGACAAAAGGGGGGAATTCCATCACAAACAGCGCCTTTGGAGCAATTACAATTTGCATTGCACCTTGCTCCACACAACGTCCCTGGCGGCGTTGTAAACGACTTATTATAAATGGACATTAAAACCAAAAACTGAAATAAGGTCAAATTTTGACTATGCGTCCCGAGTCTTAATAAAATATAATAAGAAAATATAGTAAATTATTAGCTTATCAACGACGCAGTTTCAATGTATAAGTTTATGTGAAATATTTTCCATGTTGCGCGCTTAATTCTTTTGAAGTAATACTTTACGAGTTAACATGCATTCACTGACTATTTCACATTAAAACTTAATATTGGAATAAGCACCACAATAAAAAATCTTTTCCAATAAAACTTTAACAAAATGATTCATCTTACTCCGCTGTACCCTCGTCAGCGGTTCTTTAACATGTCGTTGCCTTTACGATTCGGTAAGGGAACTATTAAAATGCGGGCAGCTTTTATTTTGAAAAGGAAATTTAACTCTTCAAATTTTATTTATAATAACATTAAATATATGCCATATTTATAATAATAAAGATAATTACGACACATGTTTTATTTGATCTTATTTATAATTTTTATATACTCGTAGTAACCTAATACATCCAAACCGTTACAGTTACCGTTACAGCCTATCAGATTTCTTCATAGGGAGATATTCGTCATAGTTGCCGCGTTTGGCAGGCGGGGGTGCAACCACAGGTTTTTTTTTATTTATAGTTGTTATTAGGATTCTCTGTCGCCTATTACGACATGTATGGGCCGATATGGCGTGGTGGACATTCTTACGCCACCACTACATGGTTACACCCCAAGAAACTAAAACTAAAAACTAGAATTATTATACAGTCCTATTCCTCCCTCTGATTAAGATCGGCTATTATAAATAAAATAATTTATTATAAATAATATAATTTTCAATGAAAATTTTAAAAATAAAATCCTAGTCATTTGCGATGTTCATCCCTACGTTTTTCGGCTAGCATTTAAATAAGTACTCAAGTGTTTAATGTTGCAGTTTTTAAATAAAAGCCCAGATATACCTATTTTAGGTTTTATACACATAATTCGAGGAACTAAATTTAAAACAAAGTTTTGTGTGACGTTCAAACATGAATTTCCACAAATATTGGGGAGCCAACTTTGTTCTCGTCAGTTTCTAAGTAAATTTAACAACTATGGCTCTTTTCACACAAGTTGATCTTATTAAACTTATTTGATTATTTTTCGAGTACGATATACCGTTTACTTAAAATTATCTCTATGTTATTCGTTCATTTCATGGAAATCAAATATTTGGAAACAGGAAAACAATCTACTTGTTTCTTTTGTTCCCAATTAAATTTTTTAATTACTTGACTACCAATGAATAAAAATTACTACTACTAAATATAGAAAAATCATTGTTCTTTACTACTATCTAGTAATCATTTTTATGGGTTAGCCATATAAATATTTTAGATTACATCAAAATGTCTGCTCAATAAAATAAAATGATGTGTCTTACCTAGTTTGAAGAGCACCTCCCGCCCTCCCTCAATCGCGTGCACTATCCCCGTCACCACTAATCGCAGCACCACTACTCCCTCCACCACTACACTAGGAAAGACACACCACCGACGACAATACGACACGTATTTCGCCTCTACACGAGGCATCTTCAGGTGTAGTAGACTCTACGGTGGCTGACCGCTAAGTGAGCGGCGGGCCAAAAACAGCTGCTATTTATAAGACTCGCCGGCGCAACCGCTCCCCACTTAAGTAGCGAGTGACCGCGTCATGTGACAAAACATGCGACCAATCACATGTTTTTCCTCTTAATTAGCGAAAAACAAGATGGACTGATCTCAAATTTACTTTCTTGTGTAAAAAGTGCTATTTAGAATTTTATGCCAATGATAATTAAAGTGTCTATGTAAATAGGTGTAACATTGCTATGTATATATTATATTCATCGGTAGTGGCCATTCATATTTGGGACAGTTTTCTGCAACACTACGCCTACGAATTATTTCAAATAAAAATACCAAAGCCAGCATCATTTTTAACACGCTTTTATTAGCTTGATATGTATCTATGTAACGGAATTTTTGAATGTGATTTTCATCCCCATCCAAACGTCGCATTGATTTAAAACTTCGCACACTTATCAAAGACCGATGACAATGCAATAATTTAAATAGTTTGTCCGATTATCCTTGCCAAGTTCGTTAGGATTTGCGATTAATTCATAAAACAACTACGATATCTGCCAGTTCAATCTACTGTAAGCCGCGTAAAAGAACTTCGGCTCAAAAAAAACACGCTTTTGTAGTTTGCCGCACTAAAAAATAGAAAATTAATAATGGTTTAAAAAAACAAAACAAACACGCTTTTGTAGATAACCGAACTAAAAAGTAGAAAATAATTTTCAATAAGTTTAAAATAAGAAAATAGTAATTAACATAAAAAATCATTTTATTGTAATAAAGCGTAGGGTGCTTGATGTCATTTGTTGTAAATATTTTTAAAATTAGCGTCATCATAAAACTACCTGAAAAAGCACCCCACGCGGTTATCTACAAACGCCTGTTTTTTTAGTTTTTTTTTTAAACTATTATTTTCTGTAAAGAACCCGGCAAAGTGTTGCTCAAACCACTATGAATACAGTAGCTGATAAAAATGTTACACTGATAACTGTAAACAAAAATTGTTATTGTAAATGGTCTTATAGAAAAAATTATTCCGCCGTGTCAGGTGCAGGAGTTATTATTGGAAGAAGAGGTAAAATTTTGTTTTAGAGATTGTTTTGTCTGCAATTGTGCATAAAACAAAAATTACTTCAGCCAAAGAGCACAACTGGCATTATACTCAGGTCCATCAAATGGTATGGAAAAAAAAATTTTACCAGGTTTCAAAAAAATTATTGCAAAAATGTTGTGATAAAATTAAAAAAAAATACAAACTTATCCAAGATACCTAATAAGTTATAGAACAAAATATAACAAATAATAAACTAATGCGTTTGTGTCAGTTTTTAAAAAGGTTACAAGATATAACAAAAAGACACAAAAATAAATGTCAAAAAGTTCAGGATCTGATTGACGATATAGAGCTGACACTTAATCATGAGTTTGGAAACCACGCCAGTTGTAAACAATACTTCTGTGAAAAGTGGTGTACACAAGAGAATTAAGAACAGACAAAACCTTTCTTTTCAAATTTCAGCCGAGTTTTAAGTAGAAGGCCAAATACGCCATGTGCCAATTTAATTAAATATATTTTATATAAAGTGATCTTGACTACGTTTCATTAATTCACCATTGATAAAAATGAGAACAGCAATTTTACAATTGTTTTTACAAGAAACACTATCAGTTGAACCTTGCAGCTTGTTTATCATTTTATTTATAAATACCTATAAATATACATATTGTTAATAAATAATTCCCATAATATTTTGTATTATTTTTGCGCTATCTGAAACGTTCCAAACTCTATAGAAAATGTGGCGTATGAAATGACTGACAATCACTAGAACATTTTATCTAGGTACAAAGATGTTTTACGTTTTCGTGGCCTCCACATGATATTTTTTTCAGCATTAGGTACCCTTCTGTATCTGAAACGAATATGAATATTGCATATGTATACCACATAAAAGTAAAGTAACAGGCTATGTAAGTCGCTATGCTGGGCACAGGCCCCCTCTTACTTCTGAGAGGATTTTAGGGCAAGGAAATATCCGCCGCGCTGCCTGCGTGGTGGCGAACTTCACATGTCTTCGAATTTTTTTTTTCTTGTTCCTCAGACATATGCAGGTTTTCTCACGATGTTTTCCTTCACCGCTGAGCACGTGCTAAATCAACACTTAAAAATTGCAATTAAAATTTTCATTGGTGCTGCCGGGGATCAAACCTTACACCGAAATTTACAGCGAGCGCTTAGACCCAGAGCTACTAATACGACACAAATAAATACGATTCAACGAATATAATAAAAACTCTTACGGACTTAAAACTTAAACACTTGATAGCTCGTGATTCCTACCGGACGAAGCTACAACACCACATCGTGCAATGTAATTGAAGATGCTTAACCGCGGCATAACTCTCAGTGACGCGCAAGCATAATAGGCAGTATATCACTTCTATATGTACTTGTTACCTCTGCAATCTATTAATCTTTGCACTTTTCTTAGTAATACAGAAAGTAGTCGCTAGCCGGTGTTGACGTAGACTAAAATCTCTGCGGTCACCATTTCATCAAGGTCATTCAGGCTTCTTAAAGCCTTAACGAGTAAAAATAAAGTTTCCTAAAAAACAATGGCATGAAAGTAAATTCTAGTATATTCTATTTAATGGCCACTTTTAATATTTTTTGCATAAACAATTGTGTAATAGGAACGCTGTTTAATAGAAGTTGTTTTATTGAACGTGTACGAAGTTGGTAACCAGTAACAGAAGAGTAAAACTTTTATGACTTCCGGGAACAAGGAAATTCAATTTTAATTAGCATTCGGTATGGGGAGCTAACGGGCACGGAGCAAACATAAATATTCAAGCTTTTTTCAACTAAAATTGAAACTCTTGAATTCTGTCGAATCTTTGATATACAATTGCAATCCAAACTTAAGATCAAAATTGTAGTATCCCACTTTCTTATTTAATTTTCTTTTGGTAAGTGAATAAGCCGAATGACATATTTCTTAAAAATAGTATTTTTTGGTAAACTGGCTCATTAAACATCGAATATATAAATATTTCTGAAACAAATTATGGCTTCAAAATATTTCTAATAGTGACTGTTAAATCTCATCCCATGTCTGTCGTAGGAGTCGTCAAACTGTCCACACGCTGATGGCGGGGATTCGGCTTTATGTCGTTGTTACCCAAATATTTTATTTATCAAATATTGGCATAATGCAGCGCAGGAGTACACGTTGGCTTGACACCCGCGAGTTTAACGAAATTGGGTTATTAAAAAAAAAGAAAATGATGCACTAAATTCATTGGAAATAGAAATAAAAAATGTTATACGTGGTAGAACCGCGCTCAGAGCCTGAATTACCCACAGGCTAACTAGGCTGGAGCCTAGGGCGGAAGGTTCGAGCGGGTGCTGAGCTTGCTTTTGCAAGCACCACTTATGTACAAAATTAAATTTGGTAAAATATTCCCAATAAATATTTGAAAACAAATGAAAAGATTGAAAAAATATCACTTCGAATTATTTAGTACTTTTCGTCTTTCATTGATTCAAAGATTTTAAACTTGCTCGAGCTCTCTAATTTTATTAAGGTGTTTTGCCAAGGCTATCCAAGGGAACTTATGTCAACCTTCTGTGGTCAACCTTGTATGGGCATCACTGGCCCATGCCGCATAGAAGAAAGTCGATCTTTTAGGTTCTCTTTTTGAGTCCAACTCGACTCTCGATGACGGGAGGTACACATCGCCGACCATCCCGCAGCGTGATTGCTCCATGCTGAATTTGCGGCTTACAAAGCGCTCAGTGTGCAAAGCACTCCTCTCCTTGGACGTCAACAAGTCGAGTGGGGCGGATAGAATTCCTCCTATTTTGCTGAAGACAAGTGCTCCGGAGCTAACATCGGTTTTAACGCATTTTTTCCAGTACTAGGAGTACTGGAAAAGACGCGTACTCGACTCCCTAAGCGTAATCCTGAACTTATTTACAGCTTACTTACTAAACAGCATGGTAGCGATCATCTCATTCCCAGGGGTTATTATAAGTCATGTACTATTTAGTAGTATAATAACCCTTACTAAACAATTTTTGCTTAATAAATATTTTAAACCTTTTGATAGATAAGGTCTGCATATTTTCTGGGACTTTGTTGTAAAAGCGTATACATTGCCCTATGAAGGAATTACTGACTCTTTGGAGTCGTGTAACTGGTATAACTAACTTGTGCTTGTTCCTAGTATTTACAGAATGTACATCACTGTTTTTAATAAAACTATTTTTGTTTTTGTGTACATACATTAAATTTTCGTAAATACATTGAGAGCCAGTTAATTAATTTATTTCTTAAAAAAATTCATAAGGTACCTTGAGGACCACCAGCTAATCAGTTGGCCCTAGTTCTAATCTTCTAATTTACCTGACTCATAGATGAGGGGAAGCAGTAGACTCCAAGAAGGAGGCCTTGGTCGTTAATTTGGACATAGCATACATAGGTCTTCGATGGGCTTTGGCACAAAGTGCTTCTTTAAAAGCTCTTTCCTATGAGTTTCCCGAGAAATTGTGCAATTGGATCATCAGTTTTCTTGCAGATCGGAGCATCAAGGGCGTAGTAGACAGTGCATACTACGATGCATACTGGTTGTAACACTGGTGATGCGTTTTGTTCCGCGGTCACTTGGAATAGAAGGCTAAATTGAACTCTAAAAGGCTTGTCGTGCTCAATAGAGCGGGACAGTATTTCATGCCGGCACACCGTTTGCAACTTTACAAGTCGCAAGTTTGCCCTCACATGGAGTACTGTTCTCATCTCTAGACAGGGGCACCCCAGTGCCAGCTCCTTCCACTTGACTGCATCCAACGAAAAATGGCTCGAATCGTCGACGAACGAGTTCTTTCTGATCGGCTCGATTCACTGGCGCTGCGAAGTGATGTTGCATCCCATTGCATTTTCTATCACATTTTTCACGGGGAGTACTTAGACAAATTGTTCGGATTGCTTCCAGCCACCAAATTCCACCAACGCACATCGCGTCAAAATTCACGATACCAACCTAACCATCTGGATGCTTGGCGGTCCATGACTGTGCGATTTACTAGGAGTTTTCTTTCTCGCAAGACTTTTTTGTGGAATCATCTACCACCGGCGATTTCTCCAGATCGATACTAATTAGAGTCCTTCAACAAACGAGCTTACGCCTTTTAAAAACGCTGGCAACGCACCTGCAATTTCCCTGGTGATGCAGTTGTTCATGGGCGATGGTGGACACTTACTATCAGGAAAATTTGTTTTAAAGTGGATGAAAACGCGGGGTGGAAAGATAGTAAACTATAAAAACCTAGTAAGTAAATAGATTCGTGGTCTGGGTAAGCACAGACAGAACAGAACTGGCCAGTGGGGGGAGGGCATATTCATAGTTAGCCTAGGGCTGTCGTAACTCTAAATCAGGCGCTGGCCACGCTGCAGCTATATTATGGTTGTAGCATAATATAGCTGGGTATTAACACGGGGTATTAACAAGCTCTTACAGAATACTAGCATAAAATAGCAGCTTAATGCTGCTGTGTTGCGTATGGTGAGTGTAGAGAACCGGAGACCCCTTTTACTGGAAACGAGGCATTATATCTTAAAAAAATAAAAATAAAAATATGTATTAAACAAAAAGCAAATGTCTGCAATTTAAGTCTCATTTCTACATAATATTAGTGATTATCTTGTCATTGCCTCGGGCACACATGTCAGAATCACTTATTTTTGTGCAGACTACGTACACGTACGACCGTGAGTGAAGCATATTTTCTTCCGGATCTTCTTTACGATGGGCGTTGTGAAATGGTTATGATCATTGTGAATGTCTACTATTTTTCAGCTTACTCACACTTCCGTGTGGTTACTGGTAATATCTTGCTTCTACCTTATCAGTGGGTCATCATTAGCCCATCACAAATCCACTGCTCCTCAATCCCCAGAAGACACAAGTTTGCGCGTTTACCGCTAAAAGGAACCCCTTTGTCGTATCTCCTCAGTTTCAAGGCACTCCCCTTGTTGCCTTAGCCAATATCGGAATCCTTGGCGTCGACATATCGAGTGACGTGCAGTTTCGTGGTCACTTGGAAGCTTAAAAAGCTTGGCGTGCTCAGTAGAGCGGGCAGTATTTCATGCCGGCACACCGCCTGCAACTTTACAAGGCGCAGGTTCGGCCTCACATGGAATACTGTTCTCATCTCTAGACAGGGCACCCCAGTGCCAGCTCCTTCCACTTGACCGCATTCAGCGCAGAGCGGATCGAATCGTCGACGACCGAGTTCTTTCCGATCGGCTTGACTGCGTAGAGATGTTGCATCTCTTTGCGTATTTTATCGCATGTACCACGGGGAGTGCTCTGAGGAATTGTTCGGACTAATTCCAGCCGCTCAGTTTAGCCACATCGCGACAAAACTCGCGATACCATCCATACCATCTGGATGATTGGCGGTCCACCACTGTGCGATTTAGAAGATGTTTTCTTCCTCGTACAACTTCCTTGTGGAACCAATTACCACCAGCGATTTTTCCGGACCGATACGACTTAGGGACCTTCAAGAAAAGAGCCTACTCCTTTTTAAAAGGCCGGCAACGCATCTGCAATTCCCCTGGTGTTGCAGTTGTTCATGGGCGGCGGTAGTCACTTAACATCAGGTGAACCGCATGCTCGTTTGCCCCCTCTCCTATAAAAAAAAAAAACTTAGCTCCGACCACATGGACTCCACTGCATTGCAATCTTCTAGGCTCTGAAAACGGTTTTATAACTCGAGCTGAAAGGTTTCGGGACTTTGGATTTGAGCACGAGGGGGACGGAGCGTTAACTTTATTAGACGACGCCTCTCCAACTTAACGTAACTTTAGTGTGCCTCTAACCATTCGGTGATCGCTACCAGTTTTCACCCTCGCGATCACTGAGACATACAGTTGCCGTCTAGTGCGTTATGTATGAATATATCAATATATCATTATGTAAAAATATCAATATATCCGATCGTTCACTCCTTTTCTATTTTATGGTCATATAATTGGAAATAGACATTTATACAAGCAAAAAAACATATATATATATATATATATATATATATATTAATACTCAAAAAAACATTACCTTCATTCTGGGGCAGTCGGGTAATGTAATGCAAAAAAATTAATTATAATGAAATTTGTCACATACATAATACATAGTGTCTCACGCTGACAACCAGAGCGGTAGGTAGAGAGACTACGAATCCCATTCAGCACGAGCCTGATACACTCCTCTCTTTTCTTTCACATTGTCTACATATACATGCTCGTCGGTTGATGGTTCTATTTATTTGACTTACTCATTCATCTATACATATGAATATAATTGAAGTGTGTTTATAAACTCGAAATAACTGCCTTTAATTGAGCGGAGGAGGTTATTTGTGGTTGTTTAAAATTTTTGTCTGTCTGACTGTCAGTCTGTCCGGGTTAATCTTTGGAATGGCTGAACCGATATAACGAACAGATAGAGAGTAATGCCAGGTATGATCTAGTTCTAGACTATATTTCATTCGAATAACTATGATATTTTTGAGAAATAAATATTGATAAAATAAATGGTCTTTATGATTAATTTAAATCCAAATAACGCCACACTAATAGATCCTATCCAGCCAGGGTGGGTCGCTAGTCTTCAATATATCATCACAAAATCTTTAAAGGTTTTATATTTTAATCTTCTTAAAAAAGAGAAAGGTATCAATTTCACTTTGTATTATTAATGTATAATATAAGCAAGCAATAACTCTAAGCTGATCTAAGCTGATCCCACACAGTGTACACAAACTTCAACTAGATCAAACTATAAAGTCACTTTACTGTTTAGTATAAATATCATCCTATTAAATTTAGGTTAAAATTAAGATTTTTTTTTAATTAAATTAAATATTTCCAAGGTCGACAGAATGTTTAAATCTATGCACATAATTTCAATGGTTATCAATTCACCACTGCGTTTTACTAAGAATTTTCTACCACATGTGGTTGTATCAAATTGTGGAATTTAATGTCGCCAGCGGTTTTTCGGACCGACATCACTTAGGGGCATTCAATAAAAGAGCTTATTACTTCCTAGAAGGCTGGCAGGGCACCGTACTTGCAGCTACAGGTGCTGCAGACTTTCATAGCAGCGGTTATCACGTATATACATTTATCGCCTTTATTATACTAATTTCTCAAAATTCTGTATCCTATGAAGATATAACACTAGTGTCAGATAAAAAACATCAAAGAAATATGTTTAACGAATTAAACGCAGGTAGACTAATTGTTTAGGTCGCATAAAAGATCTTTCCCATTACAAGGCCAGTTTTCTCTTTTCATTCTAAAACTAGGTCAATGATTATTCACCTGCAACTACTTAACTTAGATTTATAAGAATTCCGAGTCGACCAGTGATTTTGACCTATATTCATGACAGATGTTTCAAAGCTTTTTAACTATGATATTTACACTTCACAAGTTTTATAAAGCAGCTTTACTTTCTTTTTGCCTTCATTAGTTTATATAATTTAGTTAGTAAAAAGTGGACAACCAAACAATCATCATCATCATTACAGCCCATTACTAGTTCACTGAACATAGGCCTCCTCTGTAAATTGTAACACAGCGCGATCCTGAAGCACTTATATCCATCGACACCCTGTATGTTTAATCAAGGTGTCGCTGCATTTTGTAGGGCGCCGCCCTACGTTACCACTCGAAAACCTTTATTTTCCATCGGTTGTCAGTATTTCGAGCTATACGGCTGGCCAATTACCACACCACTACTCACTTCGGCTATATCGGTCACTTTGTGAATAACGTGTTATTGTAAAACCACTTGGCTGTCCTTAGATAAATAAATAAACCTCTTGTCATTTCAACTTATGTGAGTTCTTGATTGATTCATTATTAAGGTGTCTTCAGTGCTTTTAAGGTAAATTTGGTGAATATTTCATTGTATACGTTTTTGGTTGATTGTGTTTTGTGAGAGATGTTTAATTAACCTCTAGCTGGTAAATTATTTCAAAATGTAACATTATTATCTTTCTATTTTTAAAATGCGTTGCTTGACAACTTTAGCTACAAGTAACATCAAAACTAATTGTTTTTCTTTTTATATTTATCAACACTGTATAGTGGGTTTTGGAGTAATGCATGGTTGTATTAGTGCTCTTATACACCGCCTGCACCTCCATATATGCCCAAGGTATTGCATTAACCCGTGTGACGTATGGTGATTCTGAGTATAAGCTACGCAACCCTTATCGGCTAACTATCGATCATGACCAAGTTGTTAATGAGAATGCCTTATAGACGATAAATTAACACCTTCTTAGGACAGATGGTTGTCCTCCCGGTGAAGGAAAAAGTTGCCGGATTCGAGGATAACCTTGTTCTCAACTTGTCTGTCTCTTCTTCCAGCTCCGGGATCTTTTCATCTGTTTCCAAGGTGAGAAATAAAATTCTTTAAACCGAAATGTTAAAGGAGCAAAAAATATCTGCAACAAAATACAGTATATCTGGAATATTAAAAACGACGCGACCCTACAATCCTTTCAGCAGTGCTAAATTGACTGTCGGTATTTCGAAGCACTGAAGTGTTTGTATAGTAAGGCTACGACTGCTATCCGAATACATGACCAAAGTACAAAACCTTTCCATTGCAGAGAAGTGTTCGAAAAGATGACGTTATATCCTTGAAACTCTTCACCACTACATAGGAAGACGATTGATAATTTTTGTCAGTTCAATTTTTTCCGTGATTGCCGACCGTAGGGGTTTAAAATTAATTAAATACAAATATTATGAATATAATATAATAGAAATGAGGAACTCTCCTTTACGACACCTGAAGGAATCCGACTCTAGTTGTCAACTTTGTTCTACTTACTCGTACTACTCGTATCTTAAGTTTTATATTACGTTAGCCAACAAAAATTACTGTAAATATGTAGCTAGTTTTTGATCGCAAAATACTGACATTAATAGCGGACAAAACAAAGTATAAACTATTTCTTCCACTGCAAACAAACTAAACTTTAACTTATGAAGGCATGTGCGAAAGTCTAAAATCAAGGGACCGAACTTTAAACTTAGTTTTCTGTGGCGCTAAAATGTTAAAGTACACAAATACCGAGGAGTAAACTTTGCTCTCGCTAGTTTGTAACTTTAGAAACTACGGCCGCGCAAGTTGTTCTTATTCAACCAATTTAATTGCTTTTAGAGCTCACCATCTCGTTTACACACACGTCTCAATGCTTTCGAATTTTGACGGCATAATATTCAAACACAGTGTAAATAACAGAACAAAAAGTGAACTTTATTTTCATCCTATTCCTTTTATATATAAGTATAAAAAGAAGTTTTAAGATACACATATTCTTTCATACGGAAAAATTACAATAATCATGATAACTGAGAAGAAAAAGAAAAAGTTAAAAAAGCTAAAGAACTTAATTTGCCCAGAAATATATATCATAAAAGAAGCAGTATGCTGTAATTTTTTTATTAGACTATGACAAAGTTGCACAAACGGTTATTTAAAATTATAACACAATAAATTAACCTAAAGTCTATGATTGAAATTGTAATAAATACTTATTCAACCGAAGTAGTTTTCTTAAATTGATTACGACTAAAAACATCGTGACAAGAAAAATATGTATATTTTTGTACAATAAAATGTTAATTTAAATGTTAATAATCCAAAACGTCAAGAACAGCAAGCAAAAAGATAAATCCAATTTAAAAATACATGGCTTACAGTTGTAACACAATTTCATTAAAATATCATATTTAACTATGAATATATGTTACGTGTTCATATTATTTTTCCGATCCAGTGGTAAATTAAAAAAAGAGTGACTTTCAAACTTTCAATAAGTATTATTTATAATCTATATTGAATAAAAAAGTTTCTGTTTCTGTATCTATTTAAGAAATTAAAAAGTAATAATATAACAATAATATACAATATAATAATTTTTTTTGTATTACAAACCAGAATTACATATTACAAACTTACTGGCTATATTTTTACTGGCTTAAATAACATGAAAAGAACTTGTTTGGTCATCTGAAGCCAAACTAGTTTATTCATTCTGTATTTTGGCTACAGCGCTCCTTATAGACTTTACAATCGATAGCCAAAAACAATATTACATTAACATTATAAGTATTAAAAAATAAAAACTAGCAATAAAATTATAGTGTCTTCGTGTGCATGTGAATATGCGTGTACGTGTTTTATAACCCTACAAGTACAAATTCCTTTACCCTTGAAATGTTTTCAGGATCCAGTGGCAATCAATTTCTAAATTTTGTCATAGTCAAGTCAAAATAAATATTAATGGTAAAAATTGCAAACTCGACTGATATTTTTTTTAAATAGTAGCACCTCACAGTAATCTTTTAAGAGTGGGGTAGGATAAAGGCAGGGTTTGACAGTATATACCTTAGAAATGCTCATTAAGCCACTTCTAAACATTTTATACTTGTTTTTGAGATGCCACCCCAAACTGTTGTGCTATATGATGTTATGACTGACTGCCATAGTGCTTGCTATATAAATACGCTTAAGTAGTGTAGGTTCCAGAACATGTCTCTGTATCATAAAGGTTGCAGTCAGTTTTCTAACTCCACCACATTATGGTCTTTACATGTGCTTGAAAGCTCATGTTATTGTCAATTGTCACACCAAGGTATTTGAGCGGTTTAAGCAGTTTGCATGAACACCGATTTTATTGCTTTGAAAAGTGCAAGTATAGTATCGAATTCCGTGAGGTTGTGAACCATGACACATTATTTATTTATCTATTTAATTTCATACACAAATTTAGCTAAACAGAGATAGATATACAAGAGGCGGTGCAGCAGTAATCAAAATAGAAAGTGTTAAAAAAAATTATATTTATACTTAAATACACACAACATATACATATATATATATATATATATATATATATATATATATATATATATATATATATATATATATTATCTATGTCAGAACAAATATGAAATATACATACGAGTATGTATATGAAAATAAGAGCTGTGTTAGTTCAAGCTTGCAACGATTTTTTCACAATTTTTTTTAATGTCAATGGGGATGTCATTCCAGAGTCTGATGGCCGTGAGCGCAAAAAAGTGAGATAAGTAACCAGTATGGTGTAAAGGAGTGAGCAACTTAAGATTAGCCGAAGAATGGAGAGAACAATTATGAGAATCTCCCAGGTATTGAAACTTGGATTTCAGATACTCGGGAGCGCATGGATCGTTGAGAACTGTGAAAAGGGTGCAGAGTATTCTAACATATCTGCGCTGACGGATAGGCAGCCAATTTAGCTGAGTACGAAAAGAAGATACATGGTCGTATTTACGAAGACCATAAATGTATCTGGTGCAGTTGTTAAGTAGACGATCCAATTTATTAAGATGATTTTGAGACAGGTCTGAGCAACACACATCGACATAATCAATAATCAGTAGAATAAGTGACTGGACAAGTAAAATCTTAGTATTGGTGGGAAGAAAGTTTTTTAATCGATATAGAAATCGCAAAGTTCCAGTATTTTTGCGACTCACCTCCTGTATATGTTTGTTCTATGTTAAGCAACCATCAATATACAGTAGAAGGTTCTTTACATGGAGAGAGATTGGTATGACATTATTTTTAAACATAATTAATGGCAGGGTGGGAATATCTAGTTTCGATAATAATCGTGGGCTACCTAAGATTATCGTTTGGCATTTATATAGGTTCACGTTTTTGCCATACACAGTGAACCATTCGAAGATGTATTTCAAATAATCATGTAATAATGAGATAGCATTAGAGATCTTTGAGGGTTCCATTTGCACATATAACTGCAGATCATCGGCATACAGATGGTAAGAGCACTTGAGATTTAATGTGATGAGATTGATAAAAATTGAAAACAGAAGAGGAGAGACTATACCGCCTTGAGAAACTCCAGTAGACACATCACACCAGTCAGATAGTATGTGTCCAGTAAACCATTCCTGAGCTGAAGACGACATATTCAAATGAGAAAGAAGAGCTTTTCAATTTTTATTGTAAATCGAAAAGTATTTGCATTTGGTTTTAATTGCTTTTAACGTCAAAAAAATTCCCTTATAGCCAGCTCTTTACTCTGTTTATACCATTTTGTGCAGCATCATATGTCCCACCTATAATAGTTTTAGTTGAAAACATCAGAACTGTGTTATCCGCATAGGTGATAATTTTACCATTTTTAATTATCATATGACACAGCTAATTTATGTAAATTACGAAAAGAGTGGGGCCTATGATCCTACCTTGTTGAACGCCATATTTTACTCTCAAATCAAAGCTCACCAATAATTTTGACAGATCGATATTTCTTCTAATCTAATCTTCTAACAATTTTTATTCAGAAGATTAGGAACAGAAACCGTATCGATGTGCTAAACCGTGCTCATTATTGTATTTCTTAACCGCCTTCTTTATTTTATCTTTCAACAGAACGTTGGACACTCCACAACAATCAGTTTGTTGTTTTCATTTCTCGTATTAATACGGTAGATATTACGAATGTCCGATAAACCAACTGGCAAGCTTTTGGCATAAGTACTCTCCTCTACTATAGTTATTAAATTGTCCTTATTTTCGTTACCCTCTCTACCCTCTCTGAAATGAGGGGAGGCCTGTGCCCAGCAATGGGACGTATATAGGCTGTAACTTTAACTGTAACTTTTTTTATTTTCGTTAGGTAATTTGGGTATGTTACATAGTTTGATATTGGAAAAGTGTAGGCTTCTCTCCGTGTACTCAAGCCTAGTTTTTAATAGTTTTTTTTACGATTTGTGTTTTCTTCTGCTTCTGGGGCGTTCATTTTATTTACGAAGTTATCATATTTTGTGACATTATCTTTAGAATTACGGATGTCTGAGTTTTGTCCCTTTATTTTTTCGATTACTGATAAAATTGTCAAAAATTTAAAATCTTGTTCTAGTCTCCAAGATGAAAGCAACTCTAGAACTTCGTTTCTAAATTATCGCAAATCTTCTCCCTCATTTTCGCATTTACGTTGAGAAAGTTTTTCTAAAGATGATGACTCACTTTGCGCCGCAATATTTGACTTCGAATCACTGAGATGTATTGCAACTGAAGGGCTATAATCGCTTTAATTTTTCGGTAGTGTACGCTTCAGTGGCATGGTGTACGTATACCAGGAACACAGAGTAATCAAAATAGTTAAGCTATCTTGATTACTCTGTGTTAAGCGCTCTTACAGAGAGTACTAAGAGCACAGAAGCGTAGTGCAGTAGAACAATAAATAATATGTATAATACTGCTCCCACACAATTGGCTGGAGGCGAGGCTCGCCTACAACAATCACCCACGTCCAAAATAGTGGCTCGCGTTGTCCCGACAAAGATGTCACTTCAATGGCACTTCAACAAGAGCATAATGCTTGAATTGTGAAATCAGAAAAGCCAGGATATTGTCGAACCTATTAATACGCGAACCAAAAAGTTAACAGCAGGTATTATAACGCACTCTCCTCGCCAGCCTCCAGCGCAGGGCAAGAAATAATATGTATTCTGCTTGTAGTCATCGGTGGGAGGAGGTTAGGCGTTTACAATATGGTCACGAAATGGCGTCGAACATAAAACAAAGCGTGCGTAATTTTAGCTCCACTTATTTTGTGTTGCGTAATTTTAAGTAATAATCAAATTATTTCTTATAAATGGTGGCGGCAAAGCACTGGTAATTGTCGACAGCTCCTTTCCTTTATGCACTCCAAATTTTTATTTTGCCTTTTTATTTTCAATATTTAATTTATTATTTCAAAAGAAAAATCAACAGAGATTGAATTGGAGAGGAAGAGAGAACTCCGGGTAAGAAGGGATTAAAATTTAATATACAGAGTGCTGTTCTCAAAGTAATGCTATTTAAATTGTACAGGTATTCTACCATCTAAATCTACTCTGATGCACATACACAACCGCGCTAGCACACACACACACACACACACACACACACACACACACACACACACACACACACACACACACACACACACACACACACACACACACACACACACACACACACACACACACACACACACACACACACACACACACACACACACACACACACACACACACACACACACACACACACACACACACACACACTTTTATGTACGTATAACTAACTTTATATTTAGTACGAGTATCTATTTAGTACCATTTTTCTGTCTTTTTAAATGTGTAACTTCTTTGGATGATAAGTTTAATTGTGACGAAATCTTAATTATAGTCCAAGTGTGTCGGAACACTATTACAAAGGGTATCGTAGTACAGGTTCCGCTCTATCACAATGGTCAATCTATATACAATCTACCTATATAAATGTGAAAAATGACAAAACGGACCATTAATTTTACTGAACGTAACTTTCGTCTGAATAGACATCTAAGTTACACCAATAGAACGTCCTGTATTTTATTTACAAAATGTCGTGTACTTCGATATACAAAAGGTAGAACGCCCTGCGTATGAACTACCACGGCTCTTGTTGACTTTTCTGTTTACGAGTGATAGAAAAATTTCATAAGTACGAAAGTTAAGGAATGATTTCGATTTATTTAATTTAGTAGCAAGTTTAAGCTACACTTTTAAATATTTTTTATAATTTCATACCAAATCACAACAGCCTTACATATAAATTGTTAGACCTAGGTCTTTCCAAGAATCCATCAATTAGCATATATTACTTAAAACAATTGTTAATACAGAACCGAAACTCTCACAAAACTATATCATTGCATAGTTCAGTGTTGCTGCATGCATTTTTTTCATTTATGAGAAAGGCAAGCAGTTGAGGATGGAAATTAGATAAAAAGTAGGCGAATTAATCCTTACACTACAAAAACGTTCACATCCATTAAAATAGATATCAGAACGTTTTACCATTTTCAGCTACATCTCACGGGTATAGCATAGGGGATAATAGTCAATCACTGGCTTATAATAAGTAAAAATAATATCGATAGCGCAGTGGATAAACGCATGGTTGCAGCGATACTTACATAGCCTACAAATATTTGCTCCAGTTGATGTTGTTCATCTGCAAATTTTACACGGTACAAAACACCTTAGTAGAGTTTAACGTTTTAAAACATATATTTACTTTGGGTAACACTATCAAAATAAAGTACAATATTTGTGTATCTTAATAACATCTTAATAGAAAACAGTCTTGCGCTGTTTGAAATTCAGCCACCAAAGAAATATAATTTGTTTATAAAATGAGTCTGCTCCACGTAGAAAATATTTGTTCATTTCTTCTACTTTTTTAATTTTTAGGAGTTCGTACCTCAAAAAGAAATAATTAGACTTATACAACGTTATAGGATCACTTTATTGTTCGTCCGTCTGTCTGCCTTTTTGTCTGTTCATCTGTACGTCTGTAAGGGTCCTTCTCAGGAACAGGTAGATGTAGAGGTATCAAGTTGAAATTTATATTATACCAAGATCTGCAGTCCCTTGGAGGTGCAAAAACTTCAACCTTCAAAAAGCCAGGGTGGTTTCACTCGTGGCTCGTCATTCTTATACCCTTCCTATAATTTACACTGGCGAGCCAAAGAGTTATATATCAGCGGGGAAACGCAGCCAGCGTTCTTGGCACGATACTGCGTGGAGTAGGACTGTTTGATAATTAAATTATTAGTTTTAGTTTTTTTTATTATAGTTTTTAATATTGTATATAATAAAATATTGTATATTATGTTATGTGAGTTAAATTGTAGTACTAACTTGAGATTGCCGTTTATTTATATACCGGAAATCGACTCTAAATTTATGATTGATACAGGTAGTACGCGATCATTCATTAGTCCATCAAAAGCTCATAAATACTTTCCAGTACATACATCACGATTACATAAGTCACGAACCATTCGAAGTCATTAGCACACATGCATCGAGCTGACATAATCAAGTTATTCAAATCCCATCTTTACCAATTTTCAACTGCAACGATATTCATAAACTATACATTTACAATGTCGACTCTAGTTACGATGGCTTAATTGGGAATGATATACTTTGCAACCTAGAAGCAGTAATAGATTTGAAAAACGAGATTCTTAAAACTAAAACAACCGTAATACCTTTAATACATGGAGTTATCTCACCGTTCCGAACAAAGAGTCAAACTCCCAACAAATTTATATTCGGGTAATGCTGTAATCGATTATAAAGAATTTTGTAAGGGTGTGCGAATGCCTAGTGCGTTGTTGAGATGTAAGGATGGTTAAACGACTACAGTAATCCAGAATACTTTAGATATACCGATAAAATTAACTATTAAAAGACCATTGAATGTAGAAGTATATGAAGAGAGTAAAGTGACTAGATTTGTAATTAATCATATTACAGATATATCAGATATTGAAGTAGATAAAATATTAGAGCAAAATTTAGAGAAATTACGCTTAGACCACATGTTGGAAGAAGAACAAAATTCGATATACCACTTATGTAGAGAATATAAAAATATTTTTTATAGCGACCAAATACCTTTATCTTTTCTAATGGAGTCAAACACTATATTAGAACAAAAAACGAAAACCCTATTTATATCAAACCCTATAGACAACCTCCCGCTCAAACACATGAAATTAAAAACCAAGTACAGAAACTACTAAATGATAATGTGATTCAGGAATAATTTTCCCCTTGGTCAGCCTTAGTCCATTTAGTTCCCAAAAAGAGAGACGCATCTGGTGAAATGAAGTATAGGATGGTTATCGATTACACACGTTTAAACGACATAACTGTGGACTATAAGTACCCTTTACCCAATATCACTGACATTTTTGACAAACTGGGTCTTTTGCACTTACTTTTCAATCTTGGACTTTGCTAGTGGATACCACCAAATTGAGATCAACGAGTCAGATAGACAAAAAATGGCATTCAGTACAGAGAACGGACACTATGAATTCCTTAGGATGCCCTTTGGCCTGAAGACGGCTCCAGCCACCTTCCAAAGAGCTATGGATAACATCCTAAGAGGCTTACAAGGAATTCATTGCCTTGTCTTCACATATGACATAATTATTTTCTTGAGTAGCCTCCAAGAACATTCACAAAAATTAAGGACAGTTTTTGACAAATTGAGATGGACTAATTTAAAAATACAATTTCTCAAATCAGAATTCTTGAGAAAAGAAGTGCTATACCTAGGGCACGTTATTACTAAAGACTGATACTACTGAACCAAACAACGATAAGATTCAGGCTGAGGCTAAAAGACTTCGCCAAAATCACTCAGCCCCTTACAGCATGCCTAAAAAAAAGAAATAAAATTGTAGTAAAAATATATTGATGCATTTCAAAAGTGTAAGGAACTTCTGACTAATACACCTTTACTCCAATACCCAGACCCAGACAAACCTCATGTTTTAACTGCAGATGCTTCTACTGTTGCTTTAGGTGCGGTCTTATCGCAGGGGACAATAGGATCCGATAAGCCCATTGCCTACGCCAGTATAACTCTCAGCAACACTGAGACCAGATATAGTACAATAGAGCGTGAACTACTCGCCATAATATGGGCCTTAAAACATTTTAGACCATACTTTTACGGGCGTAAGTTCACCATATATATCGACCATAGACTACTAGTTTGGCTTTATTCGCTCAAAGAACCGAACAGTAAGTTGACACGTTGGCGGTTACGTCTTCAAGAATACGATTTCGATATTGTATACAAAAACGGAAAACAAAATAGTAATGCTGATGCCCTCTCTCGGATTAAACTGAATGCCATAGACTCTGATGACTCACAATCATTGGAAGTAAACCTAGACCCTAAAGAACAAAAACTACAAAAATATCTGACCTAATTAACTGACCAAATTGTAGACTTGACGGCTGAAAACAGGGACGACTCTAAGACAATAACTATAACTGACACATCCGCCACTGTATCCGTCGACCAGTTAGAGACTAACACGAACTACCCGTTACCACCTATATCTACTGATAGTAGTATAGTAACGGTGCATTCTGGACAAGATCTGGAATCTAATGGTATTCCGATATTAAAGGAGGCCATTGACTCAAAACCAAACCAAATTTTAGTTTATACCTGGCATAAAAATGAGGTACAAGTGAGAAATTTATCCAGGGATAAACAAAAAGTTCTCGAAGTTTTTGCCCCACTTAAGAATGAAGATCTTATTAAAAAAAATTAAAAGTGTACATTAAGCCCAAGATTAAATATTTTATTTATTTCGAAAACATTCAGCATAGAAAAGAATTCTCTAAAATTATTATACAGCTATTTAAAAAGGGAATGGTAGAATTTATTGTATTGTACAGAGCGTGTTATATATGTAGAAGACGAGAGAGAACAAAAAGAAATCATACTGTGACATCATGAGACGTGTCACAGAGGAATAAAGGAATCAATGAGTAGAATTAAAAGAAATTATTATTGGCAGAACATGCAAGAGACGATTGCTGCAGTACTTAATGTTTGTGATGCCTACAGAAAAATTAAGTATGAAAGAAAACCCATTAAACAATTACTTCAATTAACTCAAACCCAAAACGCCCCCTTTCAAGAAGTTTTCATGGACCTTTTTTCAATTGAATCCGTTTATTACCTAACTTTGGTTGACGCATTTTGTAAGTTAGGACAAGCTATCGAAATCCCAAATAGATCCACAAAATGGATCGTGCCTCCTTGCAAATAGACAATTGGCTTATTATTAAAACTTTAAACTTAGAAGGTATGTGTAGTGATTTAGATTTTAGTATATTAAAGTATGACGAATTCGTTGCGTTGATAGATGTTAATAAACCATATATTCATAAATTTTTAGCTATTCGAACACATGTAGGGTACTTAAGAGATGCAACTATAGAAAAATTTCGGCAACTTGTGCCATCGAAAAGATTTAAAAGAGGCATTATTGACCCGCTTGGGTCTATGATAAAAATAGTAACTGGAAATTTGGATCATGATGATTCCATTCGATATGACTCACTGATTTCTAAACTAAACGATAATCAGATAGTGTCCGATAAGAAAATTACATTGGTCTCCAAAATCTTGGATAGTTTCATCAACAGTACAGAAACCTTACATAACAATACTTTAATTTTAGATGAACGCTTAAAGAGAATTGAAAGAATTGTTAAATTGCTAATTACAAAAGAAGAAAACTCCATTTATTCTACTTATGTCTTAGGTATGTTTGACATGTTTTTGAGTTATTTTAGAACTCTTAACGTAATACTAGGAGAAATCTAAACCGCATTAGCGTTCAGTAAGGTATCTGTTCTGCATCAAGCAATTTTTAACTCTACGGAATTGCTAAATTTATTACAATCAATCGCGACAACCGAAAATTTGTTATATCCTGTAAATGAAAGTAACTTAGTTAAATTAGAAAATTGTATTAAGGTTAAGGCTTTTATAAAAGAAAACCAGATCACATTAATCTTAGAAGTCCCTTTAGTAGGGAATAAAACATAGTTATTTCAAAATTTATTCATTGCCAATTGCTATTGCAGACAAAACTATTATAGTTATTCCCAAATACCCATACCTATTGGTGAAAGAAAAATAATACTTGCCAGTCCCGAGAGCCTGTAAACAAATTGCTTTGGATAATCAATTCTTGTGCAATAACGACGATGTGCTGCTGCATACAGAACAAAGCTGCGTGGAACAGCTCATGGAGTTTCAATCAAACCTCGATGCCTGTGAACAGCATACTGTTGACATTGAAGATCTCAAAATCCAACGAATAAGCCACGAAAGCTGGATACTATACGTGAGAAACCATAGCCTACTTACCAGAAAGTGCGACAATGACGTCACTCATGAACCGTTATGTGGTACTTACATAATCACCGTAGACGATTTCTGTAAAGGATAAATTGGAAATATTCATTTTAAATACCACCAATCTTCCTCAGATGACCCAAATTACCGAATTTACCCAATGACTAACTTACCAGAACTGAAGATTTCGAAGCCTCCCAGTGTCGGACATCTCTTAGTTTTATTTTAGTTTTTAAAAACGCCTCCACCGCTCCCGTTAACTTTGTTAATACACGTTGTGAATGTTAATGCATATTGTGTTGAGGGACACGCCGAGATTGGCACATTATTCGGCCTCAATGGACTTCGACACGTTGTGATCTTGTGTTCGACGAGACAATGTAATATGAAACAGTTAATGCATAATGCATGTCAACATGTACTATGAATTAATTTTCACCTGTCGCGCATTAGTGTGACGTGGGCGGTATCAGACGTGTAGGTCTCTTATTACAGACTACTATTAGTGAGTCCTTGTTTCAAATCCTAGGGTAGTTTAGCAGATAAAAGATAAAATAGTGCGATGAGAATACGAGCAAACAGAGCACACATCGTGACCAGTGCACCATCAAACGCTTATGGAGTAAGAGCGGAGGTGAGAAAGGTGAACATCTAGACGATCAGTCTAAAAAGAGAGATTCGAGACAAGGATCCGCGACATAGTTGAAGCTATACCTCTGATCGCTGAGGCGCATTAATATAATATTACACTCTATCTACCTTCAAATTTAGTATTTGTTTATCGCAAAGTCTGTTGATGTAACACTGTGTATTACTGCATTACTGTGATACGGTTTTTTTCTATAAAATCAGTACAGAATGTAGGGTTTCTAATATGAGTTTAAGCAAATTACATTGTTACGAAAAACTTAAAGTTGCGATAAGTAACGTTAGATTTGATTTGTTTATGATTTGTATATTATGTTTCTTCTTAAATAAATAAATACTATACATATATCACGTAAAGTAACAAAAGAGGTATCAATGCAGCTGATGTAATAAGGACAGCTCACGAATGCATACAGCCAAATTGAAACAAAGATGGCTAAAGGTGAATTGTCAACAACTCTCATGGCTAAAGCTGTCCTGTGTTGTAATTATTATGGTTCTCTTACTATTCAAATCGAAACACAACAGTGACTGCACATCTGCTTGGTGGCAGAAATAAATATGAAGTTGATACCTCGTAACAAGTACCACTACCAGTATCAATGCTTCAGATTTTAGGGATGCATACAAAGCCAACACCAAAATGGAATCCAAAAATAGGCTGGACCTAGCTAACCCTTGTTAATTACCAGTGTCTATACTTTTATTTGGTGGGGGAATTCCTCATCTCACCTCATCCGCTGCGGACGCAACGGAAAGGTTATGTCAGTATCCTACCGGCTAAAACCCCACGCTGGTCACGTTTACGAGGATCCCCGTTCTGAACGTGACCAGGACCCTTCCCTCGCTTTACTTTATTGGAAGCACGTCTCATGGCCCTTACTTGCTGCCATGAAAAGCTGTCACGCTCAGCTAATATGCTATTACGATATCTTGAGACCACTTTCGAGACATTGGTTTCCTCAGAAATTACATTGCTAGGTATTTAGGGCCCCGCCCCGAGCACTCGCAATTCGAGAAGTCCTGTTTCTTGTAGGAAAACATCATCACCAAGACGAACGCCTTGGCAACATCGTTACCAACCGGGATCTGTCCTCTCCCAAACATTACGGATTCACATAAAGCGGTTACGGCACTCCACGGCGAAGCTCCGTTCAGCATCGCCAACATGACTGCTGCCACGAAGATGTTCCGACCCATCCGGCCCACCAGGATCATCACTTCCCGTTTCCGCGCCGGACATATTACAGGCGTATGGGATATAGATTCCTAATCCAGCTCACCGCAATGGAAACGTTTCGTCGTCGCTTTGCGTCCGATCTTACACAGATAATGACCGAAGCAGCCTTTCTCGGTGATTAGCTGCCTGAAGGTGAGTCTTCCTGCACTTCGATGCATCCAGGCTTCGAAGTGTGGCAGGATTTTTTCAACAACGCGTTTGCGCGCATCATGCACCTGATAGAGACGAGCTCTAAGTTGCGAATGCGTTAAGTTGTCCCTGCCAACGCGAACGCCTCATCTGGCCCACTAACACAGCTCTGGCGGAGGGCGCAGCTCCGGCCGTATACTTTCGAACCCATTTCCACACAATATGTCCAGAGGTGGAAAGCGAGCCAGGACTATCGCTGCCTCAAAGGATATTGTGCGGTATTCTCGCACTATCCTTATGGCCATTCATCCTCCAAGGATCAAATCCATCCAGGACATTGTGGATTTCAGTTCTACGGCGTCAGATGGACAGTCTTTACGCCCATAGAGGTGCCCAGTACAAGGCTACGGATCATATTACTCCCATGTAGCGGCGACGCGCATCCTCTCTCGGTCCCCCCTATATTAGGCAGCAGTCCCCTTAACCTTTCAATCCGGGGGAGTAGGTGCTAGAAGTTTTCTTCGAAGCCCCAGTGACTGTCCGAGTGGAGGCCAAAAGACTTCATGTAACGCCCAGACTGACTTCAGACCCACCCACGCAAAATTACGTCTTGGTTAGGCCCTGCCCCGTCGTAATTTATGGAACTATAGGGTTTTGGTTTCGTAAGGCGCTATTTCTAATCCGAACTTGTGGATTTTGGCGACGAAGCTGCTTACCAATGTCAATGCTACCATAACACGTGGTTTTTATGGACAAGATGCAGCTATTGAGTTTGTTGCTAGATTTTTCTGCTGGCTTTCCGAGCATTCCTAATGTAATTTCTGATCAGCAACAAAATCTATGACTGCAACTTAAAACAAAACCGCGTGTTACGGTAGCATAGACACTGGTAATAAGCCACCGGTTACCAAATGATTGGTAAGCAGATTTCGGTGAATGTTATCACTATCAAACTTTTTCATATTATATTAAACTGCCTAGGAAATAAGAAGCTAGACAGTACGATATAAAAATGTTTTCGGCTAACGCGTTCATAATTCATATAGAAAGTTGCTCCGCAGCAAAATTTCGCCGTACATTTTGTTATTTTATAATAAAACTACACTACGTTCCTGCAAAAGTTTTATTTAATAAATAATAACGAAATTATTTTTAATTCTAACGTTGAATTTTGATTTTTATATTTACATGAACACTACATATTGCATAATTATGACTAGATATTTATACGGATATTCATCGTTTTTTAATTTTAACTTAAGTATTTGCAATACCCGACTTTTCATCATATGCTTGACCACAAACAGACAATCCTCCCTTAAAATTAAACGGGAAATTTGCATAAAATTAGTTTTGTACAAAGTAACTTTGAATTTTAAAGTAGATAAATTACGCAATAAATTTTGCCAGACAATTGTTTGGTTTAAATAAATATTTTCAACCATAGAAAGGATAATAGTTCTGTGTACATTTATTTTATTTATGAGGATGTCAGTATTGACATAATATGAATCTGAAACGTCGTCCCTCACTGAAGGAGAAGGAGAGGGCTGTGCTTGGAGTTTCTCTCCGTTATAGAATTCGAAATAAAGATATCCGCATAAAGCCAGAGTAACCGACATAGCCCATATAGCCCGAAGAACCGGCTACCGAAGGGGAAGAAAGGTTCCGAGTGGCAGCCTCGTAACTGTAAGCGAAATGTAGGGTGATCCCCACTAGATGGAGTGACGACTTGCAAAAAGACGTTAAAAAAGTCGATGGATGGAGGTTCCAAGTTTAGCACTGGACTTGTGAAGGACTGTAATTATAAAATATATAAACTATCCACAGCTGTGCTTTGTGGCATTCCTTAGGAGAGGCCTATGTTCAGCAATGGATTTGTGAATGATGATGATGATAATGATCCACAGCTGGACCACTTCCATCGTTTCCATCCGTGCGTTTTACACAACTTTTTACCTTATGTATTATATGTATTTACGTTTAGGTTTACGGCTGTTTTTTTAAAATATGTTATAAGTTTTCAAATCGCATCTTGGAAGATCTTTAATCGAGGTTATAGAGTGTTTGTTTCCCTTACGAATTAGTTAATTAGCTGAGGTTATTAAAGCTGTAATGGCTAAGGATTTCGGGGGTCTATTTTTACAATTGAGTTAACTCTTAACTAGAAAAGAAACAGGGAAGTAGTTTTTTTTATAATATACAATAAAATTATGTAGTATATTATATAGTATATAGTATATTTTATATAAATAGCTTCACAGATAACTTAAACACATGCTGAGACAAATTTTACATTATTAATTAACATAATTTTTTATAGAATTGTTAAAGAAGGATAACAAACGAGGACTCAGTCCACTTGATGGGAAGTGGATGTTGCACATAGACACCTATATCAAACCTCGTTACCGTTACCATTACAGCCTATCAAAAGTCCACTGCTGAACATAGACTCCCCCATAGATTGGCTCATAGGGAGATCAGCCATAATTGCCAAGCTAAGGAGGCGGGTTAGTAATCGCAGTTTTTTTTATAGTAAGGCGCTGCTGCCTATCTCCTGGTTTGTATACCTCTGCGCCGCTTACGACATCCACGGAATGATATCGAGTATTGGATATTCTTACACCGCCATTACACGGTGATTTCTTCGATTAAGAAAACACATACAGAAATGACTCGTTACTAGTAGAAAGAGTCTCCGATTGCCGTCACTTACCCTACGAACACCGCAACATTATGGTGCTATTTCACACTGGTATTCTGTGCTAGCGTGGTATACTTTTCCGTTCGAGCCGACCCATCTGTGCTGCAGCCATAATATGCTGCAATGTGGCTCTACCACAAATAAAAATACATACGACGCAGAATTTTTTTGTATGAGACAGAAGACAGTTATAATTTTTATATTTTTAAAATAAGATATTTATTTAAAATAAAAATACAAATGCTCTAATTTGTCAAATGTTCCTCGACATATTTTACGAGTCTAACTGTATATTGTGTTTCATTGCAAAATCGATCCACTTCGGGAAAATGTTCCCGCGATCAATTTTTAATATGATCCACAAACGAAGCGCTAGTCGATGGTTAAGCTGTTTGAAAATGAACCAACGCCTACCAAAGGAAGACTTTGATTGACAGTTAGTTCACTTTGACGGGGTGTCTGGTGTCTGGTGATGGTATCTAATATTTACGAAATCGAAATAATATCAATGCCGAATGACATACTACCAAATGCTTGACAGAAGTGTTAACTGCTGTGAACAACAAGCGACCGAATACGTTACTTTGCGAACTCAGTGCTCAAAACAAGGAACTTAAAAAGTTCTTTGAAAAGATTTAGTAATAAAAACTTTAACCATAGAAGTGTTCTTTAATTTTACAATAATATATATTTGTACATTCGAGTAATAGATTTTAAGCTGCGCAGGAGATATAAGAGTGTCACACTCATGCCTGATGTAACTGTGTGACGAGGAGAGACAGGCCAATATGCAATACCAGAGATATGGGACGAATACAACTCAACCAGCCCCGAATATCGGCATTTTTTATATTTTTGCACAAACATTGGTTCTACAAATAATATAGCTAATAATAATATAGCAGTGGCGACGTTAGAGAATCCGTTACCCCATATCATCCCGTGAGTGTCGTAAGAGGCGATAGACAGAAATGAAACAGGAGATAGGCAACAACATCTTCCAGATAACAGTTCATAATAATAAAAACTGCGGTTACCAACCTGCTTTCCAATCATGGCACTGGCAACTATAGCAAATAACTCCTATAAAGCAGTCTATGGAGGCCTATTTTCAACAGTGGACTTTTGATACGCTATAATGGAATAGAGTGGACGAGTAATATTGGATATACAAGTTGCATTTACATATTGTTTTGTTTATATACATTACTACGAACACATCACATTAACTTATCAAATATGTAGAAAGTATTGGCAAGAGAGATCGTGATTTATTTATAAAACAACAGAGAATTTATTTTATGATATTACGTTGATAAACTTGTGATTTTCCATATTACGTTATATCGTTCATTCTTCCTCATCAGCCCATAAAAATCTATTGGGCCTCTCGTCTATTGGTACGAGGCACGAGGCTTCTATTGTAGAAAAAAATTACAACAAATTCAATCCGAAGAGCGTTTCCAGCACCAGACGCTTCTCCGGAGTGCCGGTCCGAATATCTACATGCGTTATTTACGACATCGTAAACTAGCATCTATCGTAGGGGACACCCATGGGACGAAATGGAACGATGGATTCTCTTACGTTATATTACATTATAAACATTTTTTTTTCAGTGAAGTGGTGGTGTAAGAATATCCACTACCCCATATCGTCCCGTGGGTGTCGTAAGAAGCGACACAGGAAAACAAACCAGTAGATGGGCAGCAGCGTCTTCCTAATAAAAACTAAAAATAAAAAAACTGCAGATGCCAAACCGCCTGCTAATCGTGGCAACTGTTGCAAATATCGCCCTTGCAATCTCAGGGGAGGCCTATGTTCAGTGGAAAACTTTTTATCGGTAGCGGTATATTTATGTTACATTAAAATTCATATTATATTCCTTCAGAGAATCCTTAGTTATAAGTAAAAACAAGCTCGAGTGAAATATTTCTCTTTGTGATAGGAACTAGGAATACATTCATAGTTTTCATGTACATATTAGGTGACATATACCGTACGTTAGCGAATCCATTTTACTAATTACTTTGCTTGAACAAGTAAAGTAAGCTTGTCAAATAAGCATAAAAACAATTTTGTATACTAATCGCACACGGTGTGTTTGTGTGTGGGGATGTGAGCCACACCCACTTTTTTAAATGTGGGAGGGCGACGCTTTTGCATTGCGTATTTGTATCTAAATATTATGAGCTCTCTCTAAGCGGAAAGGAATTAATTAATAAAAAGTTACCTGACAAAAGTCTAATAGGTCGTAATTAATTTCGTTTTACGTGTTTATAGCCCTTTTCCTAGAGAAGAGGGTTCTTTAATTAAAATCACTATTTTGCACTACCAACGGCTTCCTATCGCTCTAATCAATATTTATGCCTACATAAGACACGTAAAAGAACCGAGTTACTAACACAACGTAATAAAAGTGTTATCTAAGACGATCACCATTACCATTACCGTTACAGCCTATCAAAAGTTCACGACTGAACATAGGCATGCACCATTGATTGCCTCATAGGCCCTCATTTGCCGTAGTTGTTTGGCAAGCGGGATGGCTGCCGTAGTTTTTTATTATTTTGAGTTATCAGGAAGACGCTGTTGCCCATTTCCTCTTTTAATTCCCTCTACCTCCTCTTACGACACCTCCGGGATGATATGGGTCTAGTGGACTTTCTTACGCCGCCACTTAGGACATAAAATAGCTATAACAAACGGCCTACATTAACACATATAATATTTTTGTCACATCAGCAGACGACAGTAGAGGGGGGAGTGGTTACACTGTCTATAGTTTTAATGCTGAAGGCTCACAAATTTAATCGTGCCATTTCAACTCCGGGGGGATGCTGATTGTATAAATATATTCAGCCCGTAGACTTACCTCTTTACACCCTTTGCCGTTTACACCAATGTTACAACTCGCAGCTAGTGAAGAATGCGGTGTGGAGGTGCCCATTTATTGAATGGCGGGTCACCACCTACCACCTTTTATCCATTGGGACACTAAAAAGGCACGTGTCTCGAGTTTCACCTCCATTACTCTACATCCGAACCTAACGAGCATTTCAACTCCTTAGCTAAACAATTTTAATATTTATTACCTTTTTGCTAATTGTTTGTATATGTACTGAAACTATTTTTTGGATACATTGTTTGTTATTACGTATGCGGACAGATTCCTACAACGTGCATCATATTACAAAGTATAGTATAATTCTCCAAAAGACCTCTGCGTGTTGCAGCCAAGTCCCACGTAAGCCGGGCGCCACGGACCCGAGATCAAAACGGGGAGATACAAAATAATAATAATAAATAAATATAGACTTAGGGAAGTGATCATCCTGTTGCACGCTAACATAACAGTTAATTGAAAAAAACTGCTACGTCGCCACAGTCAGTGAGCGCCTTTCCAAGAGTTGCCAGCGCTGTGCCGCGGCAAAATTGAGGCTGCGGCTTATTGGACTCGGGGGCGTCCGTTACGCAGGTTGAGAAAGAGGCCGAGGAGAAAGGCGCGCCTTGTGTTGCTGGTGCGCTTTACCTGAGAAGGAAAAGGGGGAGAAAAAATCCTTCCCGAGGATGGGCTGCCATGGGGCGGCCGGCGCTTGTGGGACCGCGGATGTGTGCAAAAGCGTTCTTTTGGTTCCGCTAATACGTGGCGAAGTTGGAACACCATGGGGTTTTAGTTGGTGCGAGTTCAACATAATCCATCCTTGGCCCCGCGAGGCGAATATGCGTAGGCATTTTTTCCTTCATTTCATTCCATATTAGTCTTCAAAGATGACAACGCATAGCCTTCTTTATTTGAAATTCATTACAGGTGTCGTTTGTCATTTCATTTTGATATGACAGAAATGCTTTCCACTTCAAAAATTTTACTTAAAGAATGGAACAGAAAAATGTCACGCTGATTATTTCGGAACTGTCATAGAAATCCAAAAAATTCAAACTTGATATTTCTTTGTGAAACTAATTGTACAGGTGATCTAATGTAAAGTTAGTGAAAAAATATCAAAAAAAACAAAGTAGCAAAAAATTACCTTTTTCATATAAGAAATAAGTTTTTTAAGCCAATCGAAAGCCTCATCATCATCATTCATCATTACAGCCCTTCACAAGTCCACTGCTGAACATAGGCCTCCCCCAAAAAATGCCACAAAGCACGGTCCTCAGCCACCTGCATCCATCGACTTCCTGCATGTCATACCAGGTCGTCACTCCATCTAGTGGGGGGACGCCCTACACTTCGTCCGCCGGTACGAAGCCGCCACTCGAGAACCTTTTTTCCCCATCGGTTGTCGGTTCTTCGAGCTATATGGCCGGCCCATAGCCAGTTCAGCTTACTAATCCGTTGGGCTATGTCGGTCACTCTGGTTCTACTGCGGATATCCTCATTTCTAAGTTTATCACGCAGTGAGACTCCGAGCATAGACCTCTCCATAACTCGCTGAGCGACCTTGAGCTTCCTCATCCGGCCAGCAGTGAAGGACCACGTCTCAGTTCCGTAGGCCATCACTGGCAACACGCACTGGTTGTACAGCCTCGTTTTCAAGTTTTGAGGTATACCTAACGAGAAAATGTGCCGTAATTTCCCGAACGCTGCCCAGCCGAGTTGAATCCGTCGATTGACCTCTCGGTCGAAGTTGAACTTACCTAGTCGGACTATTTGTCCCAGGTAAACATACTCGTCAACAACTTCGAGCTTAGTGCTCCCAACAACTACCGGCATAGGTGTGACATGGACATTAAACATGATCTTTGTTTTGTCCATGTTCATCTTAAGACCTATCCGTTGGGAGGCACTATTGAGGTCATTGAGCATAGTGCTTAGGTCCTCCAGCGATTCTGCCATAAGGACTATATCGTCGGCAAATCGAAGGTGAGTGATGTACTCGCCATTGATGTTAATACCGTATCCTTTCCAGTCTAGAAGCTTGAAAGCGTCTTCCAATGCAGCGGTGAAGAGTTTCGGTGATATAACGTCACCCTGTCTTACACCTCTCTGCAGTTGGATAGGTTTCGTACTCCTGTTCTGTACTCGGATAGCCATCGTAGCCCTACTGTACAAGCACTTCAGCACTTCGATATACCGACAGTCAACTTGGCACCGCTGAAGGGACTGCAGCACCGCCCAAATTTCGACGGAATCAAAGGCTTTCTCATAGTCCACATACGCCAGATATAGTGGCAAATTGTACTCCTCGGACTTCTGTGCAATTTGCCGAAGGGTATGTATGTGGTCTATGGTGCTAAAGCCTTTTCGGAAACCGGCTTGTTCGGGAGGCTGGAAGTCGTCGAGTCTGCGTGCGAGACGATTCGTAATGACTCGAAAACAGCACGTAGACGCGGCTCAGAAGGGAAATCGGTCTGTAGTTCTTCAAGAGAGCGTTGTCGCCTTTCTTGAAGAACAAGACTACTCCGGCACACCCCGATGAGGAGGTGGAGGAAATGTATGAGGATATCTCTAGAGCCATGCATTCCTCCAAAACCCACTACACGGTGTTAATGGGAGACTTCAACGCAAAACTAGGCACAAGAGAGTACGGTGAGCTGAAAGTAGGGAAATTCGGAGTAGGGCAACGGAACCCAAGGGGCCAGCAGCTGGCCGACTTCATGGAGAGAGAGGGACTTTTTATGATGAACTCTTTCTTCCAGAAGCGGCCCCACAGGAAGTGGACCTGTTCGAGCCCCGACGGTTCGACAAAAATGAGATTGACTTCATTATGACGACCAGGAGACCATTTTTTTCAGTGATTGTTCAGTTGTTCAGTGATGTCTCAGTGATCGCGAGGGTGAAAACCGGCAGCGATCACTGAATGGTGAGGGGCACACTGAACCTAAACGTAAAGTTGGAGAGGTCACGTCTAATGAAGTCAACGCTCCGTCCCCCTCGTGCTCTAATCCAAAGTCCCGAAACCTTTCAGCTCGAGCTACGAAACCGTTTTCAGTGCCTAGAAGATTGCAATGCAGTGGACGATATGAATGACAAGCTCGTGGAAACTGTCCATGCGGTCGGAGCTAAGTTTTGCAAGACCCGCCGCAGAAGAACACAAAAACTCTCCGATCACACTCTTAATCTCATGACTGTTAGACGGGAAATGAAGCTGCAGTCTTCAGTAGATTTGACAGAATACAGGCAACTGAACAGACAGATCTCCAAATGCATGCGGCGGGACTTGCGCAACTTCAATACAGCTCGTATTGAAGAAGCGATCGAGCGCAACCAGGGCTCCAAAGTCTTTGCTAGAGATCTGTCTGCCAGAAAGAGCCAACTGTCGAAGCTGAAGACCGAGTGTGGCAGCGTCGTTTCCGGGACACCTGAGATTTTGAGTGAGATTGAGAGGTTCTATGGGCAGCTGTACACATCATCGTTGGAGCCACACGCAAGTGTGAGTAACGATCCAAGAGCAAGTCTTATCCGACACTATTCCGATGATATCCCGGACGTCAGTCTGAGCGAGATTAGAATGGCTCTCCAGCACCTTAAAAACGGCAAGGCCCCAGGCGAGGATGGAATTACAGCGGAGCTTCTGAAAGCGGGTGGAAAACCGGTACTTGAAGTCCTTCAGAAGCTCTTTAATTCCGTCCTACATGGTGGCATCGAAAGCCTATTTATGCTCTATGTAACGGAATTACCAGCTGGATACGTTTTTTTTCCTACCTGTATATTCAGACCATGATGTAAAAAAGATACTTTTGACTGGTCATAAAGATCTTATTGCTTCAAAACAATGTACTTATAATTAACTACGCTAATTGGGATTCAAAATAAATTAAAGAAATATTTGTGAAATATAAAGTTAGATGGCTAAACCCACCATCAAATTTAATATTAATAACTGCCTTTAGCGATATAAACCTACTATAGGAAATTGGAGATATTTTTTTGGTTAACATTTCATTCCTTCGTGTAACGTTCAAAAGATCGTTCTACCCCAAAAGTTACGCAGGGTACGTTCCATGTAACGACACAACTACATTCTTTGTCGCAAAGTTTTCATCTAATAATCAAATGATAACTTTATTATACTATACGAAAACACAATCCGTCATTTCCTGTTTTATTCTTAGGAACTTGCGATCACATCAATAACACTTGTATAAACTACATATATAATTTATACAATTAGGTACTTGCCCTCGCATAATCGTATATACTATCTACTACGACACCAAACACTGGTGCTGCACGTACTGGCGGTGTAAGAATACCCACTATCACTACCCCATATCGTCCCGTGTGTGTCGTAAGAGGCAACAGACGGAAACAAATCAGAGGGATAGCAGCGTCTTCCCATTAATATAATGTAAGAAACTATTCCACTTCTGATGTTAGAAATTATTCTCAAAAGTATTTAAATAAAAGAACACTACTCGGTAACAAACCCTGCTTACTATCAGGAACCCAATTACATGATAACACCAAAGTATGCAAACCAACAGCATCACTACCCATCTCAATGTAACACAGGGCAGTCACTCAGCAACACGACCTTCCTAACCTACACTCATTGATATACAAAAAACCCTAGATACACATTCAGCGTCCCAAAAACGTCCTCATAAAATGAGCGCACAATTTAAAGTTTCGCTCATTTTAAGTAGTATAGTGTCGCTCGCATTGCTGCACGCACGTTAACTGAGATTAAGCTAAGTGTTCGTTGAAATATTGTAAAAATATTACATCAAGAATAGATATGATATGGATGGGATATCGTAATTTCGGTAAGTAAAAGAGTTTATTGATTTGTTTTTGTTGTTTATATGACTAAATATTGGAATAAATATGTGATTTTGATTTAATTTGTCTTAAAACTTCACTCAATGGTCCAAGTATAACACGACAAATTTCAATAGCCGCTTTGTAAGTGTTAGAACTGCAATGCATTACAACCTTTTGTTTTAGCCGAATAATACAAATGACCCTGTTCTTATTTCAATGGAGTCGATTTTTTATAATTGTGTTTAATTTTTTAACTAATAAGTTTATTAAATTTTGTACTTTTTTGCATTTTGTTTTTAATTAACACACACACACACACACACACACACACACACACACACACACACACACACACACACACACACTCATATATATATATATATATATATATGATTACATAATTATTTATAGTTTTTAACCAACTTCCAAAAGGAGAAGAGGTCATAAATTCGACGATTTTTAAAATGTTTGTATATCGTATACTTATTTTATGTGCCCAATTGAGTAGTTCTTTTTATTTTCTTTGTAAGAATATAATATGCGAATGTGCTTACATGGACATAATCATGAGCTGGTGATAAACTTTGTAGATACATTACGGAACTGTTCATCGAACGATAGCAAATCGTAATAACGAACTTTGTTATGGTTATACTTTTTGCTGATAACCGCAGTTCTAAGTGGGAGGAAGGGGTTGAAGTATTAACTAGTGTTTATTTTCTTTATTGAATGAATTTATTAATTTTAGAAGAATGTTGTTTTTGATTGTAGGTAGGTATCTTGTATAAATCTTGGGTGACTAATTGAAACGAATTGTTTTATTTGCATATTTTATTATATAACTTTTATATTTTAGTTTTCCTCGTGACCCAATACGATGTGCAGAATGGACATCAATCGTCAGCCAGCAGAGGCGTGAAGATTTTTTTAAGCCGAATAACTCGAGCGTTGTTTGTTTAAAACATTTTTTGATGAAGACGTTATTCCTCGTGTAGCGGTATGTAACTTTTGTTAGTCAAAAAAGTTAATTTGTAAAATATTATTGCTAGTTAGTATGCTAGTAATTAATTATCATTTTGATGTTGCTTACAGATTGAAATACCGAATGACAGCGGTGATACCGAAGTCAGTCATATGATTTCAATGTTTCATTTAGAAAATAAAATGGAATTAAAATCTACCACTTCTCTAAGTATAGACTCAATTTTGGATACACCTTGAAAAGTTGTAATTAAAAGAGAACTTCTCTAGTGCCGCAAAAGGTTGATCAGCAAGGAAAAGTCATCAACAACTTAAGGAAAAAAAATTCTAGGCTTGTTAAAAAAAATATTTCACTAAAGAATGTGTTAAAAGTTTTAAAGAAAAGATTTAAATTAGACTCAAATTTATGTCAAGACCTATTTACTTATATAAACCCAACTGAATTGTTTAATTTAAATATTTTGAACAGTGTAACAAAAAGGAAAAGACGTTTAAAGTATCCTCCGGAGATCAGAAAATTCGCATTTACATTACATTTCTATTCAACAACAGCTTATATATTCGGAAAATGTATAATACCTGCTTACCTCATACAAACACGTTGCATGGTTGGTACAAAAGTGTTGAAGCAAAACCAGGTTTCACACAAGAAGCACTTGATAGACTTTCAGAAAAGGTTATAAACACAAACAAAATTTTACTATGTTTGTTAGTGGTTGACAAAATGTCTATTCGACAGCAAAAAATTTGGACTGGAAAGCAATATAAGGGCTTAGTTGACATAGGTATAGAAAGTAATGACTCAAATCAAATAACTACTCAAGCGTATGTGTTTTTATTAGTGTCTGTTAATGAATCATGGAAAATTCCTATAGCTTATTTTTTCATCAGTAGTTTTAAAGTTAAAACGTTAAAACAAGACAAATTTAATAAAAATTGCACTCACAAAATGCCACACCGTGGGAATAAAAGTAGTCTCATTAACATTTGATGTTTGTAAGACAAACATATCTGCCATGAAACTATTAGGGTGCAGAATGGAGGATGCTCACAATTTGAAGCCTTTTTTAAACCTCCCACAGCTGATTACGATGTTTTTGTATTTCTTGATGCATGTCATATGATTAAGCTAATGAGAAATTTCTTCGAATCAAAAAAAATATTTACCATAGCGATAACAAACAAATAAAATGGAAACTAGTCGAAGATCTTCACAAAGCTCAAGAAAAACATGATTTACATTTAGCTAATAAATTAACTCAAAAACACATTTAGTTCAATGAAAGTTAAACTAGCAACTCAACTTTTAAGCCACAGTGTGGTGAATGCAATTACTTTTTGTGATACCGATTTAAAGATTCCAAATTTCATGAATTCGGATCCAACTACTGAGTTCATACTAGTGCTAAATAATTTTATCGATATTTAAAATTCAAGGAATTTCAACAGCAGTGGTTTCAAAAGACCCCTATGCAGCATTAATTCCAACGACGTTTTTAGATTTTTGCAGATTTCGAAATCATATTTACCATCGCTTTATATTATAGTTCAAAGAAAACGCATTATAAAAAAGAAGGGAGAAACAAGAACAATATGTTCACAAAACAATATTGTCACAAGACAAAGTACATGTATACAATTGCCAAGCCAATACAGGAATTGTCGGATTGCTTGTTTGTATTGACAGTGTAGAACGTTTATATACTAGTTATGTGGAAATCAGTTATTTATCATACATATTAGCCTATAAGTTTAGCCAGGATCATGTTGAGCTCTTCTTTGGCAACATTAGGAGTCAAGTAGGGTTCAATAATAATCCCAATTCCCGCAAATTTAAATCCTCGTATAAAAAACTTTTAATGCATTTTGAACTCGGTTTCAAATTTACAGACAATTCTGTTCCTTTAGAAAATGTGCCTATTTTGAATTGTGGAACGACTGTATCTAACATTAACCACACCAGCATTGGATATCGTTTTGATATAGAAAACGAAATTTTGTCAATCCAAGACAGCAGTTATAAGACATGTCAGAATAATTGTGATATCTTATCAGATTCATTAAATAATTCCAGCTCTGAATATGTCAGTCAAATTGTTGGATATATAGCGGAATTCGTGGTCAATATCTACTTAAAAAAATTAAATGTGACATCTGCAAAGATTCTACACTAGCTCGTTATAAATTATGGTTTCACAAATTAATAGATATAAAAGATTTTGGTGGTCTGTGTTACGCTAATTAAGATGTTTACACTATATGTAATAAAACCGAGGAGATAATAAGACGAGAACAGCGCATACATGGTCAAAAAAACACAACCAACGCCTATTTGTGTTCCTTAGTTTTAAAATGTACATTAAATTTAAATATATTTTCTAGTACTGATACACATTCCCTTCATCACCTGCTCTGTTCAATCACAAAATTAGTCTCATAAAAGCTATTATAGAAAAGTTTATAGATGTTCGTTTACATTATATCGCAAAAAAAATAACTGAAAAGCTGAAATCTAATTCAAAAAGACAACTCTACAATAAGCTAAACTTATTTCAAGGAAATTAATGTTTCCTACTGTGTTATTATGAATAAGTACTGTAATTTTGATTTTTGAGTTTTTTTTTTCCTTAAAATATTTTTTTAAATAACACCAATACACAATTATCAGTAGTACCACACTCCCCATATTCACAGATATAAAATAAATACCAGAAACTGCATACTGTTTCTTACTTTACTTTTACATGTTTGTTTTAATGATTTAACCTAAGTATTATGTTATTTTTTTTAAAGTTTTAACCTAAGTATCAAAGTACCGAAGTAAAAGCTGTATATATAGAATAGCTCCGAACTACCACTAGAAGCGTAGGCCGCTCCCCGGGCAGAACACTTTGCCCGACGGGAGATCTCCCAAATTTTCCTACCTTTAATATTTATTTCATTTATTTATAAATTTTCTACCCAAAACATATTTGCAATCAGATAAAAATATAAATATGCGTTTAGAACATATATTTATATAAGTTTTACAAACTCTTAAGTCAATGTATAAAATAATAAAAAGTATAAAAAAATATTCGTCTCCACTACTTGCCTTGTCCTACCGGCAAACTTCGAACATAAAATTTTATTGATTTTTGGACATTGCTTTGTAAAAACATCTTTTAGTCATACACGTAAGGTTGAATTTGCAAAAAAATATGTTTATATCATAACCATAACTACTTAAGCATAATTGGCGACAGTTTTAAGTGTAACTTTTGTGCCTACACTATTAGAATACCCCAACGGGCATGGTAAGGACAATGAGAGTCGTAGAATTACAGATTGATCTTCTTAGTCGCCTGTGCGATACTTTATAGTGCTAAAACAAGTGAGAGATTACCATTCTACCTTCATTTGTTCGTATTTCCTTTTAATTTTTACCCTCACTCCCAACAATATCCATACTAATATTATAAATGCGAAAGTGTGTTTGTTTGTTTGTTTGTCCTTCTTTCACGTCGCAACAGAGCATCGGCATGGCATGATTTTTTGTATGGGGATAGTTCGGTGGCTGTAGAGTGACATAGGCTACTTTTTTCCGCGGAAAAACATCTCATTCCCGTGGGAAAATCGAATATGTTGCACAAGTTTGTCCTTCTTTCACGTCGCAACAGAGCGTCGGCATGGCATGATTATTTGTATGGGGATAGTTCGGTGGCTGTAGAGTGACATAGGCTACTTTTTTCAGCGGAAAAACATATCATTCCCGTGGGAAAATCGAATATGTTGCAAAATTAAATTCAGCTAGTTGGCGCCACCGTGATTCTACAAGACGGACGACGGTACGATGGACGAACACAGAAGGTCAGAATATCTGGATTATTATGTCTTTTCCAAAATTAAGATAAAAATGTATGGATCTGTATTTTTCCACGCAGGACCGGGAAGAGCGATAAAAACATAAAATTCACCAGCTGATTTTCTTCAAACGTTTTGGTGCATCGTAATTCACAGAATAGGCGATAACCTCGCAGACGATATTAAGTAATCCGCTGATGCTCTGCCTATCCCGCAAGGGTTACAGGCGTGATTATAAGTATGGATCAGAAATACTATCACCACCTGTCACGCTTTCACCCTTAACTATTACTTAACAATAGTAGAAACAGTTCTTAGTAAGCCTTATTAATAAGCCTTAGTAATATTTATTGAACGGAAATGAATACAGTTATTATATGTGGTTATGAATGAATCGGTATTACAATAAGAAAAATTGTGCAAAATTATAAGAAAAATATTTTTTGAAAGTTCTTATTAACTAACGTATACATAGTTTAAATTGATTCTGCTAGATGTCGTTACTAGGTTTTTAAAACGCGGTAATGAAATGTTTCCTGACATGTACTTAACTCCCGCCGTTGAGCCGCGCGTCAACTTATAGTGCATACGGTACCTATACTCTTAAATTGTTTCTATTTCGTAGCTTATTCGACTACCTGCTTTCGATTTCGGTTGTTTGTTATTTGCTTTGTGATTTGGTTAAGGTTGAATGGATTTATATTGGCTTTCATTTTCGGATTTATGTATTTTCTTGGATCGGTTTTGTTGATTTGGTTGGTATTCCTTAATACATATTTAGACTCTGGCTTTGATTTTGGATTTTGTTTATTTAGAATCGTGAATTGGTTTTCGTTATTTTAGGTTGTTTAACAATATTTCAAAGGAATATTAATAGTATAGATAGTGTATACGGTACCTATACACTTACTTCTTTTTTCGTTGGCTATATTTATATTGACTACTGCTTTCGATTTCGGTTTTCTGCGATTTGTTTTGTGATTTGGTTTAAGTTGATTCGATTTTTTTTTGGCTATCGTTTTCGGATTCGTGTTGTGTCTTGCATTGGTTTTGTTGTTTTGATTTTAAAAAATATTTAAAAGGAATATTTATTCCTTTTAGATATTTTGGATTTGCTTTTAAAAAAAATATTTGAAAAGAAATTTAATTCCTTTTAGGTATTTTAACGTTTTTTTATAAATAGGTTTTTTCTTACTTCATAATGCCTCGCAAACGTAAGTCCAGCCTTTCAAGAGTATCTTCTCAAAGACAGGCGAAAAGATTAGCTCGATCGCTAGAATCTTTAGAAGATGCTGAACTGAGAAGGCAAGAACAAGCAGAGCGTCAGGCTGCTTTTAGAGCTTCCGAAACACCTTCTCAAAGTCAGGAAAGGCGTCTTGAACAGGCAGAGCGTCAAGCAACTTTAAGAGCTTCTGAAACACCTTCTCAAAGTCAGCGAAGGCGTCTTGAACAGGCAGAGCGTCAAGCTACTTTAAGAGCTACTGAAACACCTGATCAAAGTCAGCAAAGGCGTTTTGAACAGGCAGAGCGTCAATCTACTTTAAGAGGTACTGAAACTCCTGCTCAAAGTCAACAAAGGCTATTCGAATAAGCGGAACGTCAGGCCGCCTTAAGAGCCGCGGAAACACCTGATGAAACTCAACACAGACTCATTGAGCAAGCTGAACGTCAATCTACTAGGGCATCTGAAACACCAGAACAGACACAGGCGCGAAGAGATGCAAATGCACAGCTCAAGCTGAACGTCGACAAAATTTTCAAAGAAACAATTGGTCGGTTTTAATGACGCAGCATTCAATTATGATCCGTTGATTGATTATAAAAATCACAGGTTAGTTGTTGTCGGACTGATGGATAAGGCGTGTCGATTTTGCAGCGCTTTAAAATGGAAAGATGAGACCGCAGGCATGTGCTGTTCAATGGCAAAGTGTCTCTTCCGTTACTTGGGAACCAGAAGAACCTTTGAAAACTCTCTTTTATATGATGCTAATGAGTCACGGCGCTTTTAAACAGGATCCGGAAATATAACTCATGCTTTCAAATGACGTCCTTCGGGTTGACCGGGAAATAATAATGCCGGATTTTCGCCTACATTTACGGTGCAAGGGCAAATTTATCATAGAATAGGTTCACTTTTTCCAGCTGAAACGAACAGCATAAATTTTACAAGTATATTTTATGGGTGACGAAGAAATTGAGGTAGACCGTCGCTGCCAATTTATCCAGGGAGTTGAGAGAGACACAGTGTTCAAAATTCAAAGATTCTTGCATGATCGTAACATTTTAGTCAAAACATTTAAAACTGCTTTAGAAAACCTACCTGAAGAGGATTATAAAGTCGTCATTCACGCAGATCGGACCCTCGAGGAGAGCATGAAAGGCTACAATGCACCTTTGATAAACGAAATAGCAGCCGTAATTAGTGGTGATAAATTTTCTTCACGAGACATTGTCTTGCGAGCACGTGATGATACGTTGCAACGGGTAGCCGATACACACAAGTTTTATGACGCTCTGCAATACCCATTGATTTATTGCAAAGGACAAGAGGGTTATCATTTTCAAATTCCACTCATTAACCCGGTCACAAAAGAGCCTACTCCGAACAAAAAAGTATCATGTATGGATTTTTATGCGTATCATATGATGTTGCGAGAAAATGATTTTAACATCTTAGCCCGGTGTAGACAATTATTTCATCAAGTTTTGGTAGACATGTATGTGAAGGTAGAAAGTGAACGTCTCCGTTATATATCCTTAAATCAAAAAAAGCTGCGCGTTGAGAATTATATACATTTACAAGATGCAGTTTCTAGCGACGCCAATGTAAACCCCAGAGATTTAGGTAAAATGGTAATTCTGCCCTCATCATTCGTTAACAGTCCCCGCTACCTACATGAGTACACACAAGACGCATTCGCCTATGTACGAACTTACGGAAGACCTGATCTTTTTGTTACTTTGACTTGCAATCCCACATGGAAAAAATAACCGAGGAGCTAATGCCGGGCCAAAAGTACTGACAGACACGATTTAGTTGCTAGAGTATTTAGATTAAAAGTACAAAAATTAATGTATGTAATTAACAAAGGAAAATTTTCGGAGGTGCAGTGCTTCATGTATTCAATTGAATGGCAAAAAGAGGATTACCGCATGCCCACATTCTAATATGGCTTAAAGAGAAGTTGCGGCCCAGCCAAATAGACGACATAATAAGCGCCAGATTCCGGATCCTGAGCAAGATAAAGAATTGTATGATACCATCGTCCGAAATATGATTCACGGTCCATGTGGAGCACGAAATTCAATATCGCCATGTATGAAAGAAGGAAAATGTACAAAGAAATTCCCTAAACAGCTATTAAAAGAAACAGTGCACAATGACAATGGCTACCCTTTATACAGACGCAGAGCTCCGAAGATGGTGGCAGGAAAGTTACAATCAAATCTCGCTCTGGAGCGTTCGAAACCTTAGATAACAGCTGGATTGTCCCGTATTCGCCCATTCTATGTAAAATGTTTAATGCCCACATTAATGTAGAAGCATGTAGCTCTGTCCGCGCAATCAAGTATATCTGTAAGTACATAAATAAAGGAAGCGACCAAGCAATATTTAATCTCAGGAGTGAAGGTGAGGCAAATCCGTTAATGAAGTACAGACCTTTCAAGCAGGGCGTTATGTCAGCAGTAACGAGGCAGCGTGGCGTCTCACGGCACCCAACAGTTACTCATCTTGCTGTGCACTTAGAAAATGGAGCGTGTATATTTCACCGAAAGAAATTTCCAAGAAAGACTTGCATCACCGCCAAAACTACACTAACAGCCTTCTTTCAACTTTGTCAAACCGACCCTCTGCAAAAACGTTGTTATATTCTGAAGTCCCCCGCTATTATACTTGGAACACATCTAGGAAGGAGTGGAAACGCCGTATTCAAGGCGCGCCTGTTGCAAATTGGCCCGGTGTAAAGTCATCAGATGCCCTTGGTCGTGTGTATACCGTCCATGTAACTAATTTTGAATGTTTCTGTTTACGATTGCTGCTGCACCATGTTCGGGGTCCTACAGGATATAAAGACCTTAAAACTTTCAACGGTCAGGAATGCGCAACTTATAGAAGCATGTGAAGCTCTGCATCTTTGAAAACGATAATCACTGGGATGAAACCATGAAGGAAGCTGTGCAGTGCCAGTCACCAGCCAAAATTAGGGATCTTTATGCAACTCTCATATCATCTTGCGGGCTATCTAATGCACATAAATTGTGGGACAAATATAAAGAGTACATGGCGGAAGATATTTTGCGAAGGTTACAGCAGACACACGCGAACATGACATACAATGAACACATTTATAATGAAGCACTTGGAAAAATTGAAGATAAAGTAAAGGCAATGGTAGGCAAAAATTAAGCTACTTTGGAATGATAAGCCCTCAGCGAACAACAAAATGAACTAAGTGATGAAATTATACGTGAAACAAACTACGATATACCAGCTTTGCAGCAGCAAGTAGCCGAATTTGTACCCTTGCTTCCCGAACAAAAACGAGTTTTGACAAAGTATTAGGACAAATTGAATCTGGAAATGGTGCACTTTTCTTTTTAGATGCCCCTGGAGGAACTGGGAAGACATTTTTGTTAAATTTATTATTAGCGCAAGTACGGAAAGATAAAAACATTGCTGTGGCCGTAGCTTCCTCCGGTATAGCCGCCACTCTGCTAAGCGGGGGCCGCACTGCACATTCTGTTTTAACCCTAGACACCTAACCTTCGTCGATTAGACGAGTACGCGATAAAAAAATCGCTGTCTCTTTTCGGCGCGTGCGGCGATCATAGCAACGTTACTTGTCAACTCAGTGTTCACCGAGCTCTTCCGGGAGGCGTTCGGGTCCAACGGGTAAGTGCAATATTTTTCGAGATATTACGATAGTGCTCGTCGTTTCGACGAATGGTTAGGGTTTGTGTATACTTTCGCAACTAATGTTTTTTTTGTTTTCTTGCAGTTTTTATCATGACTTCAAGACAATTACTACCTGATGAACATATAGCGCGTTTGTTATTGGAAGATGTCAGTGCTTCGGAGGAATTATCTGATAGCGAAACTGAAGATAATCTAGAGGTGGATGCTGTTCATAGTGATAATCAGACAGAAGAATCTTCCGGTTCTTCCGACGATGAAGTTATTCAAGAGCGGGTTTCTCCTGCTTTGATGGATGATGTGCTAGAACCACACACACCTCATCCACCTTCAGAAGTGAACTCGGGTAATGATCCAAGTATATTGTCCTTCTCCACAAGCACGGTCCGCAGTCGGTCCCGCCATGTTTGGGCAACTAGCAAAGGACGTTTTCCAACAGAACAGCAGCAATAAATATTGTACGTGTTGCCAGGGGACCAACTCGCACACTAAAGGATATTGTCGATCCGGTATCGTTATTTGATCGATTCATGACTGATCAAATAATAGATGAGATTGTAAAGTGGACAAATTCAGAGATTGCAATAAAAAAACAAACCTATAGGCAAATAACCTCTACGCAAAATGACACTGGCAAAGAAATCAGAGCTCTATTGGGTATCCTGGTGTTAACTGCAGCTCTGAAAGACAATCATCTGACCCTTGATGAACTGTTCAATACAGAATATTCTGGTACAAGATATGTATCGTGTATGAGTAAAGAAAGGTGCGATTTCCTTCTGCGATGTCTTCGTTTCGGCGATAAAACATTTCGCTCACACCGGCAGAAAGACGATCCTTTACGCCGATAAAGGATATATGGAATTGCTTATGGTTCAGTGCCGTCAAAATTACGTTCCTGGAACAAATGTTACCATAGATGAGCAGCTGCTGGCATTTCGAGGGAGGTGCAAATTCCGGATGTATATTCCGAATAAACCCGCTAAGTATGGAGTCAAGTTAGAAATGATATGTGACAGTGGTACAAGGTATATGCTGGACTGTATGCCGTATCTTGGAAAGGAACCAATACAGAGGTTTACTGGGAGAGTACTTCGTAAAGGAACTTACTCGCAGTATACACGGCACGAACAGAAACGTTACCATGGACAACTGGTTCACCTCAGTACCACTTGCGAAACAGTTACTTCGACTGCCTTACAAATTAACAATTGTAGGAACATTACGATCTAATAAAAGGGAAATCCCGGATGAATTAAAGAACCACAGAACCAGAAGAGTCAATACATCAATGTTCGTGTATGATGGACCCATTACACTTCTTTCGTACAAACCTAAACCTTCAAAAATGGTTTACATGCTTTCATCTTGTGATGAGGAGGCCTCAGTCAATCCGGAAACAAAAAAGCCACGCTTGATTGAATTCTATAATAAAACAAAAGGTGGTGTAGACACATTCGACCAAATGTGCTCAGTAATGTCATGTAGCAGAAAAACCAATCGATGGCCAATATGCGTCTTCTATGGAATGATGAATATAGCATGTATCAACAGTTACATAATTTACTGCCACAATGCCTCTGTACAGGGTCAAAAACTAATGAACCGTCGTGACTTTATGAAGAAAATGACTGAAAATCCGACTGGGAATTCGTACCATGCCAACGCACATCAAGAACAAAATCATAAATATATTGGGTTCAGGGCATGATGAAGGTCAAGGTCAGAGTCAGCCGCAATCCAGTCATGACCTTCAACTAACAGAGACACCAAATAGTAGGAAAAGAAAAATCTGTGGTCTATGTTCATATACTAAAAGGCGCATGACAAAGTCATCATGCGCTAAATGTAATTCGGCAATATGTGGGGAACATAAGGTTGATTTTTGTTCAAATGTGCTTTAAAAATTACTTTTTATTTTTATAAATAGTTTATAGTGTTATAATTTAGGTACACCAAAGAAGAAAAGGCTATTTTTTGTTGTTTTTTTTATTTTAATTTTTATAAATATGTTGTCTCCAGTGATCTCATAAAAGCTAGTGCCTTTCTATAAGAGTGTTAAAATAAATATAATTAGTAATAATAGAGAAATTCATTGTTTCATTTTGTAGAATAATAGTTGCACCAAGTACATGTGCAATACATATAATGAAAAGTTATATTATAACTTGAAATTAAAACACCCTAAAAAGTATTCGTCGAAACGACGAATGGTTAGGGTATATGGGAGGCAGGCCAACGTTAGGTTTCTAGGGTTAAAACTCCCTCTAAATCTAGCCCAGGAAGAATCGCCGATCTGCAACTTTAGCAAAAATAGTGCACGAGGTATAATGCTACGACAGTGCAAACTTTTAGTGTGGGACGAAAGTACAATGTCGCATAAAAAAACTGTAGAAGCACTAAATCGAACGCTCCAGGATTTGCGCAGCAATACCGATGTAATGGGAGGAATGGTGGTTTTACTGGCTGGTGACTTTCGCCAAACTTTACCTGTCATTCAAAAGGGCACACCTGCAAATGAAATTAAAGCATGCCTCAAGTCGTCTATTTTATGGAACAAGGTGACAAAATTCAGTTTAACTACGAATATGAGAGTGCATTTGTATAATGATATCAATGCTGGAAACTATGCTGACACACTATTAAAAATTGGCGATGGGCGGTTGGAAACGGATGCTGAGGGCTGCGTTAAATTGACGAGAGATTTTTGTAATTTAGTACAGAGTCATTCCGAATTAATTGCGAGCGTTTATTCAGATTTAACGAACAACATGCATGAACACAAATGGTTATGTGAAAGGGCGATTCTTGCAAAAATGAGAGCGTTAACAAAATAAATTCAGATATACTAAGCGAAGTAGCAGGAGAAATAACAGAGTATTTGTCAGTAGACACAGTTATGGACACAGAACAGAGCACTTCATATCCCGTAGAGTTTTAAATTCTCTAGAGTTGTCAGGTGTGCCTCACAAAAGCTTCAATTAAAATTAGGCGTCCCAGTCATGCTAATGCGAAATTTAGATGCTCCTCGGTTATGTAACGGGACAAGGCTGCGTGACACATCTTGGACGGAACATAATCGGTGCTACAATTTTGACAGGCGTAGGAAAAGGTGAAAATGTTATTATACCACGGATCCCTATAATTCCATAGATCTTCCTTTTCAATTCAAAAGGTTGCAGTTCCTATTAAGCTCAGTTTTGCAATGACAATTAATAAAGCGCAAGGGCAAACGTTACAGATAGCGGGGTCAACTTAGAAAACCGTGCTTCTCTCATGGTCAGCTGTATGTAGCATGTTCGCGTGTGTCAAATGCCCAGAATCTCCACATTCTTTCCCCGAATGGAAAAACATATAACATTGTGTACAGTAGCGTCTTAAAATAGTGTTCAGTTAGTTTTTCCAAAATTCCCACAATCAATTATTCAGAATTCCCACAGATCTTCCCTTTCAATTCAAAATTTCCTATTTAGCTCAGTTTTCTTTTCAATTCCAAATGCTGCACCTCTGACGGACCTATTAAGCTCAGTTTCCTTTCAACTCAAAAGGCTGCATCTCTGACGGATCTTTTATTTGGCTCAGTTTCCTTTCAATTCAGAAAACTGCATCTCTGACGAATCAATTTAGCTCAGTTTCTTTTCAAAAGTCTGCATCCCTGACGGATAATTATGCTCAGTTTCCTTTAATTAAAAAAATATCCCATTTCCATTTGGAATAAACAGGCTATTTTCATGCTTTCCTATACGCTGCGTTTCAAAACATTTAAATAGGCTGACGAATCAATTTTGCTCAGTTTCCTTTTAATGGCTGCATCTCTGACAAATCTATAAAACTCAGTTTTCTTTCAATTTAAAAAGCAATGGATAGTTCATTTCCCAGTGACCAAGCGGGCGAAGCCGCGGGTAACAGCTAGTAGAAAATAAAAAAAACTGCAGTTGCCAAACCGCCTGTCAAGCGTGGCAACTATGGCAAATATTTTCTCCTTATAAGGCAATTTATAAGGGAGGCCTATGTTCATGAGACTTTAACAAGCTTTTTAGCAGGCAGGTCTGACAGATTTTATTTCAGCATGATAGCGCCAGATCACAGACACCTTAAGCCTTCTTTCTTCTTGTCACAATCACCACACTTAGCAGGACTTCACGCAACTTTGAAATGTGCTATGCTATTTTATATTACTATATAATAATCGACACATATTTATGAAAATTAAATATCATGTGACGTCATATGAGAATCCAACATTAAATTTTATCCCGCGTGTCGTAGAAGACGTCTATGGGGAATTACAGAAAAATCATTTATTTTACGCCAGACGAGACAGACTGCAAAAAGCAGCAGCGTCAAGGGTGGAAGACATCCAAGACCTCTGGTACTGCAATCGTTAATCCTACTGCCAAGGGTGAAAGCATATAGTCCTCACAGTGAGAGAAGCCTATATCCAACAGTGCGTTTTAAGGGCTCACGAGGAAGAAGAAGAATTTAAAAAAAGAGATTTCTTCAGACTTTTATATTGATCAAATTTGTGACTCTCTACTTTTTACTTTAATATATTAATGTATTTTTATACTTATCTTTTAACTAAAAAAATCCTCTTGTTCGAATGTTTTTGATAGACCGGAAAAATATTGCTTTGCAAAGAATACATAGTCGTACAAAACAAATCTACAAAGTAGGTGAGAAATAGCATACGTCAATGAATGAATCCATTTTGCTAATTACTCTGCCTTTAGCAAGTAATGCCTTATGTAATATCAAATAAAGCAACGTTATATTTGCCTTTAATGCTTAAACCAAAACTATCATCTAGGCAATAAAATTTCATATAAAATGCCATCGTATATTTTTACTAGAACCAGAATGAGTAAGCTGAAGTGACAATGGGCTAGTCATATAGCTCGTAGAACCGGACATCCATGGGGAAGAAAGGTTCTAGAGTGGTATCCTCGTTTCAGTAAGCGAAGACGGCAGCCCACTAGATGGAATGACGACCTGGTAAGGCATGCAGGAAGTCGATCTATGCAGGTGGCGCAGGGCCGTGTTTTGTGGCGTTCCTTATTGGAGGCCTATGTTTGGTAGTAGACTTGTGAAGAATTATAACAATGGTAATAAATAGGTAGTTCTACTCATCTTTGAAATAATAATAAGCTTGTCTTAAAATTTTCTGTCTTTAGTATTCACGGAATTTTCCTCCAGAGCCTATTCGCTTGCGCATACTCATATGAGCTATGGAAGCATTGACCACAAAAATATACTGTCCAAAGTAGCATTTTTTGGCATATTTATAATACCCAAATACTAGCATGTAGTTTAAAAATTCATCCATTGATTACTTGCGTGTTTCATCAGGTCGTTATTCCATCTAGTAGAGGGTCGCCCAACACTGCGCTTAACAGTACATGGCTGCCACTCGAGAACCATTCTTCCCCATTGGTTGTCGGTTCTTAAAGTTGTATATATATATATACAGCTTTAAGTATGTACAGCTTTAAGTATGCCGTAAGAGGCCACAGAGGTAACCAAACCCAGTGATGGGCAATAGCATCTTCCTAATAATAACTAGAAAATAAAAATATTGCGGTTCTCAGCTCGCCTGCCAAGCGTGGCGACTATGATTCCACCCGACGGAATGTAGTAGGTAGGTACTACCTACCTTAATATCTGGAATGGCTATGATATTAGGTTAATTCGTGAGTCAACACCCCCTTGACACCGTCACCCCGGTTGTATACTCGGATCGCCCCTCACTAAAGCCGCTGATCATCACAGGACGAAGGATAGAATGCTTGTTACAAGGCAACAGTTCAGTATTGTGCTTTGGCCTAGTATAAGATCAGGTTTCAAGAAAGGTAAAGATCGATACTTTTCTATTTATGTATATTGTACTTTAAAATTATTACGGTGTAAATTATTTTATTATATATATATATATATATATATACATATATATGTATGTGTGTGTGTGTATATATATATCATATATATATCATAAGTTATTATAGTTCTTGCCAAATAAAAAGAAAACGGCTGGACACTGGCCTCCTAGTTTTCAACTTTTATTTTTATTCTTTGTAGGTATAAATTAAAAAATAGAAAACTATTGGTAAATCCAATTGTGCATGCCTTAATCGTATTAAAAAATTACGTATAACATGATTATACCTAAATTTTTTAAAGTAGTTTAAATACACACAAGTTTTCACTAATAACCTTATTACTATACTTCCAATTTTCCGATAATTTTATGTCGAACTACAATTAAAAAAAAAATTTGGAAAATCCAAAAATGCACGACTCTTAATTCTCATATGATAGTGAAAAAATTAAAAATATATAAATTGTAATGTTTTCTTATATTTACGCGAAGACTACACATTAAATGAAACTAATTTTTATAATCCGTAAAAATTATATAAATATACTTATACGTTTCATTTAATGTGTAGTCTTCGCGTAAATATAAGAATACATTATGTGAACCAGTACGGACTGGTAATAGCCAACATAAATTGTAGTTCTATTCGTTAAAGAGTTCCAGTAGCAGTCACCGAAGTACACTTTCAAGTCACTCCGTCAAGTCCGGAGGTAAGGTCTATTCATAACTAACAAACCGAGCCCAAACTTGGCACATCTAATTCTCCTCGTCGAGGAGTTCCAGTAGCAGTCATAAAAGTTCACATTCAAGTCACTTTATCAAGTCCGGAGGTAAGGTCTCATCATAACTATTAAAACGAGCGTAAAATCGGCACATCTATTACTATTCGTCGAGGAGTTCCAGTAGCAGTCATCGAAGTACACCTTCAGATCAATCTTTCAAGTCCGGAGGTAAGGCATCATCATAACTAACAAAACGAGGCCAAACTCGGCACACCTAGTTCTACTCTTCGAGGAGTTCCAGTAGCATTCACCGAAGTACACCTTCTGGTCACTCTGTCAAGTCCGGGGTAAGGTCTCATCATAACTAACATAACGAGCACAATCTCGGCACACCTAGTTCTACTCATCGAGGAGTTCCAGTAGCATATATCGAAGTACACCTTCAGATCTCCATAAAGTCCAAGACGTATAAGTATATTTATATATTATATATAAATATACTTATACGTATATTTATATACTATATAAATATATTATATTATAATATTGTGTCGCTAAAAGTACGCAGGATTTTTAATATAAATCCTGCGTACTTTTAGCGAAGCAAAATATTGTAATAAAAATCTGTGATTATAAAAAAAAAATATCTTACCTTGGTCAAGTATGTATCAAATTTGGTTTTTAGAATATTTTGTATTTCTAAAGCGATCGATATTTTTCAGCACGAACCGCTGTAAAAAAACGACCACTCACGACGGCGGCTGAGCCCGGAGTAAAAAAGTACTCTGTGGCCGGGAGTGAGGCAAAGTCTATTTAGTAAAATAAATTAATACAAGGCTTCTCAAACACCGAAAATTTCGCTATTTCTCAGCCGAAAAAATTAATTATAACTAAACAAAACAAAATTAAACTGTCATTTACATTCCATGACTTCCCACATGATAGATGAAGAGTTTACAAAATAGATTGAGTTGAACAATTGATATTTTCAAAAGTTATCGTGTTTACGCCACCATGCGGACTTGATAAATCTACAACTTATGCCACTAAAACCGCTTTTTTTATGTAAAAATAGCAATTGATCAATTTAAAAAAAAAAAGTTCAATCATGTATCTTTCTGACAATATGCATTTTGTATCATTTATATGTTCAATATGATTGTTAGATACGATTTCATGCGACAAAACGTTGGAATTTTCATTTTTAGGTGCTAGTAGAACATACCTACGCGCTTTGCGCTTAAGGCATGCAAATTTAACACTTTATATTACTGCAAATAGTTTCAATTACACCTTTTAACTTAGATCACGTATACTATTAACCACTCGTGAACTTTGCTACTCCCAACTTTCAAACTAACAGAACTGTAAGATCATAATTCTACATTATATGGTAGAGCCACGCGGCAGCTTGGCCAGCCGGCTCGAACCGGGTTGGTACCACGACCTCACAAAATACCTCTACTTCACGCTGGTATTCTGCCCAATTCCCCCCCCCCTCATCAACATGGTAGCGGAATTAAACGAAAAACTACCCCAGGAGGGTACCAGCACCTCTGGAGAATCCCTCGCTGAGCATCCACGACCAAGCTACTCCACTCCTGAGCGTGGGTGCTCAGGCTGCCCCGCGTATTCTAGGGGGGGCAAAATTCCGCTCGCGACTATTACTGCTCGGGGCAAGCGGTGCAATAAGACCAAGGTGACCCCTGTCACGCTATCCGTGAATTTTTGCAACATCAGGGGACTTCAATCCAACCTTAACGCTGTCCACTTCCATCAAGAGACGGCGAAGCCGGCCTTGCTCTTTTTAACCGAGACTCAGGTGTCCTCTCCGGCTGATACTTCATATCTCTCCTACCCGGGGTACAAATTAGAACACTCCTTTGTGCCCCGGGCTGGAGTTTGCGTATACGTCAGAGAGGACATCTGTTTTCGACGCCTCGGCAGTCTTGAAGGTACGGACTTGTCCATCCTATGGCTGCGCGTAGACAGCGACGACCATCCCCGCGTCTACGGGTGCCTCTATAGGTCCCATAGCGCTAATGCCGAAACAGACCGACTCATCGACCACGTCCAAATGGCTACAGATTCCTTGTAACAGCAGATCCCATCCGCAGAGATCGTGATCCTTGGCGATTTTAACGCCCACCACGCCGAATGGCTCGGTTCACGTTCAACCGATCATGCGGGGAGATCTGTTTATGACTTTGCTTTGGCATATGGTCTTACACAGCTGGTTACTTCGCCTACGCGGATTCCAGATGTGGAAGATCATGAAACTTCCCTGTTGGACCTTCTGCTGACCTCTCATCCGGACGGATATCAGATTTCCGTCGACGCTCCTTTAGGCTCGTCGAACCATTGTCTTGTCCGGAGTGTGGTGCTACTCACACTAACGTCGCGGTTGCATTCTGCAGGCTACCGCCGTGTTTGGCACTATAGGTCGGCCGATTGGGATAGGATGCGGTCTTTTTTTGCATCCTACCCTTGGGGGCGAGTTTTCTTCTCGCCGGAAGATCCCAGTGTTGTTGCTGATTCTGTTGGTGATGTGGTACTTCAGGGTATGGAACTTTTTATTCCATCCTCTGTGGTGCCCATCGGAGGCAGATCCCAGCCATGGTTTGGTCGTTCCTGTAAAATAGCATCACGCTATAAGCAGAACTGCTACCAGGCCTGGGCTGACGCATCAACATCTCGGGATGTAAACACCAGCGCTCTTAAAAAGAAGTAAAATTCCGCCTCCAGGTCCTTCAAAAGAGTCATTGCCAAGGCAAGGTCTGAGCACATCGGCAGAATTGGCGAGAAGCTAGTTCACCTTCCTTCGGGAACCAGTGCATTCTGGTCTCTCGCCAAGGCTGTCCAAGGGAACTTCTGTCAGCCATCTCTACCATCTCTGTACAGAGAGGACGACTCACTGGCCCATGCCGCAAAGGAGAAAGCCGATCTGTTAGGCTCTCTCTTTACGTCCAACTCGACTCTGAATGACGGGGAGAACACACCGCCGACTATCCCGCGGTGTAAGTGCTCCATGCCGGACGTGCGGTTTACACAGTGGTCGGTTCGCAAAGCACTCCTCTCCCTGGACGTCAGCAAGTCGAGTGGGCCTGATGGAGTCCCTCCCATTGTGCTGAAGACGTGTGCTCCGGAGTTGGCCCCGGTTTTAACGCGTCTTTTCCGGTACTCCTGCTCCCAAGGCGTAGTTCCGAATTCATGGAAGACAGCTTTGGTCCACCCGATTCCTAAAAAAGGTAGCGGTCGCTCAGACCCGTCCAACTACAGGCCTATCGCCATCACCTCCTTGTTCTCCAAAATAATGGAGTCTATTATAAACTGCCAGCTCATGAGGTACCTTGAGGATCACCAGCTGATTAGTGAACGCCAATACGGTTTCCGTCGTGGTCGATCAGCTGGTGATCTTCTGGTCTACCTGACTAATAGATGGGCGGAGGCAGTAGAGTCCAAGGGGGAGGCATTGGCCGTTAGTTTGAACATAGCGAAGGCCTTCGATCGGGTCTTGCACAAAGCGCTTCTTTCGAAGCTCCCTTCCTATGGGCTTCCCGAGAAATTGTGCAATTGGATCACCAGTTTCCTTGCTGATCGGAGCATCAAGGTCGTAGTAGACGGTGCATGCTCTGATTACAAGCCTATCAACGCTGGTGTTCCACAAGGCTGCGTGCTATCGCCAACGCTGTTTCTCCTGCATATCAATGATATGTTGCCAACTGGTAACATTCATTGCTATGCAGACGACAGCACTGGTGATGCCTTATATACCGGCCGTGCAAATATTTCTCGGGAAAACGTCGCCGAGTACCGGGACAAACTTGTGTCTGAAGTCGAGTCTTTGCTGAACAAAGTCTCGGATTGGGGGCGACTAAATCTAGTCCAGTTCAATCCCCAGAAGACACAAGTTTGCGCGTTTACCGCTAAAAGAACCCCTTTGTCGTATCTCCTCAGTTTCAAGGCACTCCCCTTGTTGCTTCAGCCAGTATTGGAATCTTCGGTGTCGACATATTGAGTGATGTGCAGTTTCGTGGTCATTTGGAAGAAGGCCAAATTGGCCTCTAAACTTAGCGTGCTTAGAGAGCGGGACAGTATTTCATGCCGGTACACCGCTTGCAACTTTACAAGGCGAAGGTTCGGCCCCACATGGAATACTGTTCCCATCTCTGGGCAGGGGCTCCCCAGTGCCAGCTCCTTCCACTTGACCGCATCCAGCGCAGAGCGGTTCGAATCGTCGACGACCGAGTTCTTTCCGATCGGCTTGACTCACTGCCACTGCGTAGAGATGTTGCATCTCTTTGCGTATTTTATCGCATGTACCACGGGGAGTGTTCTGAGGAATTATTCAGACTAATTCCAGCCGCCCAATTTCACCATCGCACATTGCGACAAAACTCGCGATACCATCCATACCACCTGGATGATTGGCGGTCCACCACTGTGCGATTTAGAAGAAGTTTTCTTCCTCGCACAACTTCCTTCTAGTGGAACCGATTACCACCAGCGATTTTTCCGGACCGATACGACTTATGGACCTTCAAGAAAAGAGCCTACTCCTTTCTAAAAGGCCGGCAACGCATCTGCAATTCCCCTGGTGTTGCGGTTGTTCATGGGCGGCGGTAGTCACTTACAATCAGGTTAGCCGCATGCTCGTTTGCCCCCTCTTTTTAAAAAAAAAGGATTATAAATCCACTAAATCTATATTTTCTAATCTAAATAATTGATCGACAAAGCTCTTTTATCCATACTTCCATACTAATATTATAAATGCGAAAGTGTGTTTGTTTGTTTGTTTGTTTGTCCTTCTTTCACGTCGCAACAGAGCGTCGGCATGGCATGATTTTTTGTATGGGGATAGTTCGGTGGCTGTAGAGTGACATAGGCTACTTTTTTCAGCGGAAAAACATATCATTCCCGTGGGAAAATCGAATATGTTGCACAAGATTGTCCTTCTTTCACGTCGCAACAGAGCGTCGGCATGCCATGATTATTTGTATGGGGATAGTTCGGTGGCTGTAGAGTGACATAGGCTACTTTTTCAGCGGAAAACATATCATTCCCGTGGAAAATCGAATATGTTGCAAAATTAGATTCAGCTAGGTGGCGCCACCGTGATTGTACAAGACGGACGACGGTACGATGGACGAACACAGAAGGTCAGAATATCTGGATTATTATGTCTTTTACCAAAATTAAGATAAAAATGTATGGATCTGTATTTTTCCACGCAGGACCGGGAAGAGAGCGATAAAAAACATAAAATTCACCAGCTGATTTTCTTCCAACGTTTTGGTGCATCGTAATTCACAGAATAGGCGATAACCTCGCAGACGATATTAAGTAATCCGTTGATGCTCTGCCTACCCTGCAAGGGTTACAGGCGTGATTATAAGTATGGATCAGAAATACTATCACCACCTGTCACGCTTTCACCCTTAACTATTACTTAACAATGGTAGAAACAGTTCTTAGTAAGCCTTATTAATAAGCCTTAGTAATATTTATTGAACGGAAATGAATACAGTTCTTATATGTGGTTATGAATGAATCGGTATTACAATAAGAAAAATTGTGCAAAATTATAAGAAAAATATTTTTTGAGAGTTCTTATTAACTAACGTATACATAGTTTAAATTGATTTCGCTAGATGTCGTTACTAGGTTTTTAAAACGCGGTAACAAAATGTTTCCTGACATGTACTTAACTCCCGCCGTTGAGCCGCGCGTCAACTTATAGTGCATACGGTACCTATACGCTTAAATTGTTTCTATTTCGTAGCTTATTCGACTACCTGCTTTCGATTTCGGTTGTTTGTTGTTTGCTTTGTGATTTGGTTAAAGGCCCAGCCAAATAGACGACATAATAAGCGCCGAGATTCCGGATCCTGAGCAAGATAAAGAATTGTATGATACCATCGTCCGAAATATGATTCACGGTCCATGTGGAGCACGAAATTCAATATTAAGAAGAAATTCCCTAAACAGCTATTAAAAGAAACAGTGCACAATGACAATGGCTACCCTTTATACAGACGCAGAGCTCCCGAAGATGGTGGCAGGAAAGTTATAATCAAATCTCGCTCTGGAGCGTTCGAAACCTTAGATAACAGCTGGATTGTCCCGTATTCGCCCATTCTATGTAAAATGTTTAATGCCCACATTAATGTAGAAGCATGTAGCTCTGTCCGCGCAATCAAGTATATCTGTAAGTACATAAATAAAGGAAGCGACCAAGCAATATTTAATCTCAGGAGTGAAGGTGAGGCAAATCCCGTTAATGAAGTACAGACCTTTCAAGCAGGGCGTTATGTCAGCAGTAACGAGGCAGCGTGGCGTCTCCTTGGCTTCCCTTTACACGAAAGGCACCCAACAGTTACTCATCTTGCTGTGCACTTAGAAAATGGAGAGCGTGTATATTTCACCGAAAGAAATTTCCAAGAAAGAATTGCATCACCGCCAAAAACTACACTAACAGCCTTCTTTCAACTTTGTCAAACCGACCCCTTTGCAAAAACGTTGTTATATTCTGAAGTCCCCCGCTATTATACTTGGAACACATCTAGGAAGGAGTGGAAACGCCGTATTCAAGGCGCGCCTGTTGCAAATTGGCCCGGTGTAAAGTCATCAGATGCCCTTGGTCGTGTGTATACCGTCCATGTAACTAATTTTGAATGTTTCTGTTTACGATTGCTGCTGCACCATGTTCGGGGTCCTACAGGATATAAAGACCTTAAAACTGTCAACGGTCAGGAATGCGCAACTTATAGAGAAGCATGTGAAGCTCTGCATCTTTTAGAAAACGATAATCACTGGGATGAAATCATGAAGGAAGCTGTGCAATGCCAGTCACCAGCCAAAATTAGAGATCTCTATTCAACTTTCATATCATCTTGCGGGCTATCTAATGCACATAAATTGTGGGACAAATATAAAGAGTACATGGCGGAAGATATTTTGCGAAGGTTACAGCAGACACACGCGAACATGACATACAATGAACACATTTATAATGAAGCACTTGGAAAAATTGAAGATAAAGTAATGGCAATGGTAGGCAAAAAATTAAGCTACTTTGGAATGATAAGCCCTCAGCGAACAACCGAAAATGAACTAAGTGATGAAATTATACGTGAAACAAACTACGATATACCAGCTTTGCAGCAGCAAGTAGCCGAATTTGTACCCCGCTTGCTTCCCGAACAAAAACGAGTTTTTAACAAAGTATTAGGACAAATTGAATCTGGAAATGGTGCACTTTTCTTTTTAAATGCCCCTGGAGGAACTGGGAAGACATTTTTGTTAAATTTATTATTAGCGCTAGTACGGAAAGATAAAAACATTGCTGTGGCCGTAGCTTCCTCCGGTATAGCCGCCACGCTGCTAAGCGGGGGCCGCACTGCACATTCTGTTTTAAAACTCCCTCTAAATCTAGCCCAGGAAGAATCGCCGATCTGCAACTTTAGCAAAAATAGTGCACGAGGTATAATGTTACGACAATGCAATTTTTTAGTGTGGGACGAAAGTACAATGTCGCATAAAAAAGCTGTAGAAGCACTAAATCGAACGCTCCAGGATTTGCGCAGCAATACCGATGTAATGGGAGGAATGGTGGTTTTACTGGCTGGTGACTTTTGCCAAACTTTACCTGTCATTCAAAAGGGCACACCTGCAGATGAAATTAAAGCATACCTCAAGTCGTCTATTTTGTGGAACAAGGTGACAAAATTCAGTTTAACTACGAATATGAGAGTTCATTTGTATAATGATATCAATGCTGGAAACTATGCTGACACACTATTAAAAATTGGCGATGGGCGGTTGGAAACGGATGCTGAGGGCTGCGTTAAATTGACGAGAGATTTTTGTAATTTAGTACAGAGTCATTCCGAATTAATTGCGAGCGTTTATTCAGATTTAACGAACAACATGCATGAACACAAATGGTTATGTGAAAGGGCGATTCTTGCACCAAAAAATGAGAGCGTTAACAAAATAAATTCAGATATACTAAGCGAAGTAGCAGGAGAAATAACAGAGTATTTGTCAGTAGACACAGTTATGGACACAGAACAGAGCACTTCATATCCCGTAGAGTTTCTAAATTCTCTAGAGTTGTCAGGCGTGCCCTCACATAAGCTTCAATTAAAATTAGGCGTCCCAGTCATGCTAATGCGAAATTTAGATGCTCCTCGGTTATGTAACGGGACAAGGCTGCGTGTGACACATCTTGGACGGAACATAATCGGTGCTAAAATTTTGACAGGCGTAGGAAAAGGTGAAAATTTTATTATACCACGGATCCCTATAATTCCCACAGATCTTCCTTTTCAATTCAAAAGGTTGCAGTTCCCTATTAAGCTCAGTTTTGCAATGACAATTAATAAAGCGCAAGGGCAAACGTTACAGATAGCGGGGGTCAACTTAGAAAAAACCGTGCTTCTCTCATGGTCAGCTGTATGTAGCATGTTCGCGCGTGTCAAATGCCCAGAATCTCCACATTCTTTCCCCGAATGGAAAAACATATAACATTGTGTACAGTAGCGTCTTAAAATAGTGTTCAGTTAGTTTTTTTTTCCAAAATTCCCACAATCAATTAATCAGAATTCCCACAGATCTTCCCTTTCAATTCAAAATTTCCTATTTAGCTCAGTTTCTTTTCAATTCCAAATGCTGCAACTCTGACGGACCTATTAAGCTCAGTTTCCTTTCAACTCAAAAGGCTGCATCTCTGACGGATCTTTTATTTGGCTCAGTTTCCTTTCAATTCAGAAAATGCATCTCTGACGAATCAATTTAGCTCAGTTTCTTTTCAAAAGTCTGCATCCCTGACGGATAATTATGCTCAGTTTCCTTTAATTAAAAAAAAATATCCTATTTCCATTTGGAATAAACAGGCTATTTTCATGCTTTCCTATACGCTGCGTTTCAAAACATTTAAATAGGCTGACGAATCAATTTTGCTCAGTTTCCTTTTAATGGCTGCATCTCTGACAAATCTATAAAACTCAGTTTTCTTTCAATTCAAAAAGCAATGGATAGTTCATTTCCCAGTAACCATGCGGGCGAAGCCGCGGGTAACAGCTAGTAAATCGATAAATGTTTCTTGCCGGACTGTATAGATATTTGCTAAAGCCATTTTTATTTAGGAAGCCACTATTTTAATTTAAAAAAAAACTTTATGTTATTCCCCTAGACTAAGAGCACCCCTTCACATCTTCCTCCAGGAGTCCACGGTGTTTATTCAGGTAGACGAGTTCGAGACGGTTTGACGAGTCTCCACATTATATTCAATTCCCAGGTGTGGCATATAATCGCGACGCGAATATGTGTATAGCACGCCTAAGCCATGTTCGCGCCAAAACCAACCCTCCCCCCTAAAGGATCCTGCCTTTTCGTGGTGGGGATTTAGTAGCCTTGGTTTGGTCACCCACGGTGAACAAAAAGAAATCCACTTGGCTAGCCGAAGTGAAGAGCCAACCTGAGGTAGCCGCACTGAGTGGGCATGCAAGTCCATTCCTATATCGCCGCAGCCGAGAGCCGTACCTTTATTAAACAACTAGCGACCCGCCCCGACTTTGCCTGGGTTTTGTCTACTAATGTGATGTACCCAGGCGAAATACTAATTTAGATTTAAGATAATCATCAAAGACAATTTATTTTTTCAATTTCTCAAAAAAAAATCAAGTTTTTGTCTTATAGCCTTGATCACTCTAGGAATTGATCTCTATCTATTCCGAAGATTAGCCCGGACAGCTAGACAGACAGACAGACAAAAATTTTGAAAATTATTATTTGTCTTAAAGGCATGCAAATAAAATCAGCTCAATAAAAGACAGTTATTTCAATATCACAGACAGGCACGTCCATTTTATTTATGTACGAGTATGTTGAATTTCACATGTTCTAGCACTTAATATAAAAAAGTTAAATCAACTTATACTTTAATGGGCAGTTTTCGTAGCCTTGATATAGTCTCGTCGCCACTTTTAATTACATTAATAATGCCGGTCATCATGAAATTTAACATTGCCTAAAACATTTTCATGTGAGGTATTAAGAATAAATCATACACTTAGCCTAGATTAATAAATGAAAAAAGAGAATTCAAACAATTTTTTTATTTAAGTTGGAAAAATTTACTTTGCCAATGTCCGCTCAATAAAATAAAATGTCTTACCTAGTTTGAAGAGCACCTCCCGCCCTCCCTCAATTGCATGCACTATCGCATCAACACTAATCCCAGCACCACTACTACTACGCTAAGACATAGTACATATTGGCAAAGTAAATTTTTCCAACTTTAATATAATGGATTTCTGCATAGTAACGCCTGATTCTATTAATAATTTTTTTATATAGCTAAATTGCTTAATTGCACTACTCTGCTGTTGTTTAAAGTAGCTAAACTTGTAGCTACACCTGTCTTGTAACTTAGGCCTTTTATATACAAGTACATATGAAAGCCCTTGCTAACCAGTGTTCACATTCTCAATATTTACTGAAAAAACCGTACAATTAAGGACATTCCACAGTTTTTAAATGCCACTTGCCACTTTTTTAAGATGTGGGCAATAAAACTGTACTCGTAGAATTCTCTTCCTACTCCTATCTGGCATGCCAAGTCTCTGCCAAAAAAGTTGCCTAGAACAGATCGCTTTTAGCAATAAGATATATATAATATAAATAATATAATATAAATAATATAATATAAATAATAAATAAGAATAAGATTGCGATGCATTTTTTTTCTTTATTTTGCCAAATGGTTGAAAATCGGTAATTTTTTTCTCTTATATATTTTTTTTTCTCTTTTATAATATAAGCTTACATAAAACACAAACACAAACAGTTGCCTGCCAAATAACTATTATTATTACATTTGTTCGCGATCGAATTTTTAATTTTCCTAAAAACGTTTGAATTGTATAATATATGTAATATATATAATATACGTACATAATATATGTACGGTCTTTACAAACCGCACATTTCTGCACATCAGCATTTTTACCTTATTGTTTCACTTTTTCATTCTCATCAATTCAGTACGCAATCATTCGCCGTCGCGCATTGTACTCACTATCAATAACATCAGAATAAATTACATAATCAGTTCAAGTCTTTATCATTTTTATCAACTTCTAAGGTTGTACAGCACAGCAGCTCGTACATCTTAATGGTCCTTCGAGCATTGATCTAGTGCCGGTAAGATCTACTTACTTACTTACTTACTTCGACAACGTGTCTTCGTTACGCCCGTTTAGTGCTGCCCGTGTATTACCGCCTATTCAGCAAAAACTACACGTGACTTTTTCAAGCAATTGCGCAGTGAACAAGTTCCTGCTACAGCATACATCACCACCAACAGCAGTGATTGGTAATCATCACTCCATCAATCACGATAAGCATTTTTATATTTGTGTTTCTGTGTCTGAAGTGCAATAGCGAATCGGTCGAGTCGGCCTCCCACAAGCGGGTCTCACCGACGAGATTGAGAAGGCGCATATATTGCATTAGGATACCGGAGCACTTGGCAACAGCATCATCTCCGTGACTTAGAAGCATCCGTCACCGGATTATCAATCAAATCGTCCATTAATAAAAAAAAATGGAAGATTTACTATCAACTCAGCAACAACTTCTTCAAGCAATGGAGCAGTTACTCACCAACTTCAAGAAAGATGGAGCTGAAAGAAAAACCCCATCTAACATATCAAAGTGACTGGAGACTTTGGATCAGTACTGGAGAGAGTTCCAAACCAATCATATTAAATTGTGTGAGTACGAGGACCAAGACTACACTTATTTCTCGAAAAATCACTTTGAAAAAGCAAAATCATATTACACCGACTATCGGAGAATTATCCAGCAACACGACACGATGCGAGCGCTGATCGATCAAGGATCACAAACATCACTTATCAGCGAAAACGCCGCTCAAAGACTTGGCCTTCCACGACAGCGTTGCAAGGGTGTTATTTTCGGGATTGGCACAAAGGAAAATAACTGCAAAGGCATCATCACTATCACAGCATCATCGATGAATTCAGAATACACATTCAGTACTGACGTCATTATAATGAAAATTTTGGTAAAGAAATGATTTCTTATATTTACGCGAACACTACACATTGAATAAAACTATTTTTTACGGATTTTATCGCGTTTATTTTATTATTTTAATTCCGGGTTAAGTTTCGGGTGCTTTTCAGCAACCCACGGAGTGTACAAGCTTGATTGCGAATGTGGTCTCTCTTACATAGGACAAACAAAAAGATCCATTAAAACTCGCGTGAAAGAACATATAGCTCACGTGAAGCACCGACGCTCTGGGAAGTCTGCAGTCTGTGAACATATTCAAGATCGTCCCCGCCATTACATCAGATTTGATAGACCACAAATCCTCGCAAAAGAACACCGATTCCTACCAAGGATGATACGCGAGGCTATTGAAATTAAAAGACATCCTAATTCCAAATTCCAAACCCAAGCATACCACTGTAAGACTTCAAGATACTGTAAGCTCTGCGTAGATCGAACCAAAAATTAATATTAAAAAACTGAAGGTAGCCGGGCTAACTGTGACATCGGGATGTCAAACACCTCAGTGCCCCCCCCCCCTGACGATGGGTGCTGTAAAGCACCCGAAACGTCGGGAATTAAAATAGTAAATTAAACGCGATAAAATCCGTAAAAATAGTTTTATTCAATGTGTAGTGTTCGCGTAAATATAAGAAATCATTATGTAAACCAGTACGGACTGGTAATAGCAAATAAAATTTGCCGATTAGAATATCTTAAAACAAAGCGCGCAAGATATAGTTTTATTCAATATCATCATCATTATCAATTTGTATCATTTTGTAATCACCTATCAGTCATCATCTGTTCTCTCTCTCGCCCCGCAGCATGTACGGTCTTTACAAACCGCACATTTCTGCACATCAGCATTTTTACCTTATTGTTTCATTTTTCATTCTCATCATCCAGTACGCAATCATTCGCCGTCGCGCATTGTACTCACTATCAATAATATCAGAATAAATTACATAATCAGTTCAAGTCTTTATCATTGAAACAGAAACATAAACTTTTTTTTATTCAATATAGATTATAAATAATACTTATTGAAAGTCACTCTTTTGTTTAATTACCACTGGTTCGAAAAAAAACCTCTGTCCTGGGAAGAACCAGCAAGAAACCCAGCGGGACTTTTTTTTTAAATAACAGCTTACAATCATGTATGTTACACAATTAATAACACAAAACAAATTAGAAATAGCTTGGTAGCGATCATCTCATTCCCAGGGGTTATTATCATCCATAATTTTTATCAACTTCTAAGATTGTACAGCACAACAGCTCGTACAATATACATAAATGAAGGTAATAATTTTGTGCTTTATTAGGCTTTCATTAAAGACATAATATTTTTACTTTACATTAATAACTAGGCCCATCACACGCTATCGCTGTGCTAAATTATAAGTTCTTTCGTCAAATAGTTTTAGACGAAATCACCTGTCAAAATGTGTGGACGTACCGCGAAGCGTATTCCGTTTTGCTAATATTTAGACTAATAACAGGAAGCAACGGGGTTGCGTTGAAATTACCCCGTTTAGCATTTCATTGGATATTTAAGGAATAATCATTTGAACAAAGTGTGCAAAAATATTTAACTTTAATGCCCAAAAACATGAACCGTAAAGCATGAACATCGGGCGTTAATTGTGAATTACCTAAATATTCCAATAAAAATTTATTTTAATAGATATTGTTACCCTCAAGTAATTTGTTGGTAATTACTCCTCGTTATGTATCTAATTTCACCGTATAGTGGTCTACTATCCCATACTATCGTCCCGAGCGTGTTGTAAGAGGCGACTTAGGGAAAATGAAACAGGAGATGGGCCAGCATCATCTTCCTGATAAACTCAACATAATAAAAACTGCGATTAGAAACTATGGCAACCCCCCCCCCTCCCCCCCCCCCGTCCTTGAGGCAATTATACTGAGACTTTTATAGGCTGTACTGGATGGATATAAAAAATATGAAAACTTTAAGCAGTGGATATGTTGTTATATATCCTATCTCAATGTGAGATGCATCTTGTATAACGTTTGTGGCTCAGCGGATTTTTCATCTGTAGAATTTTAGGTACCTATCGCTACATTTATGACATTCATCTTTTTTCTATAACAAATCATGTTAAAAAAGTAAAGATACAGCTAAATTCGTCCCACTCCTGGGCGCAGGTTTCCTCTCATGTTTGAGAGGATTTAGGGCAAAGAATGCAAAGAATCCACCTAATGGTAAGTGGCTACTACAGCCCATGGACACCCAGAACCAACTTCAAACAACGAAGGCTACATATGCGTTGTCACCTCTGTGGACTAAGATGGAATGCTACACCCCCACGGCTGGTAATTGCACTGGCTCTCTATACCCTTCAGGCCGGACCACAAGTTTGGCTGCAGAAATTAATTCTAGGGTGGAACCTACCCTGGTGGACTGCATTTTTGCAGACGGATAGTATCTTTCTTTAAAAAAAATTATTTCAGATCGGATGTCGTGATTTGACATTTAACCATTAAATACTCTAATCCGAAATATTTTGTAAAACATTGCACAGATTTGTGTTTGATGTTCTTCATGTCTTCGTCTTAGTCAGGAGTTTCGTAGTTAAACTTTCAGACAAACCCAAAAGTCTACTCTAATTTCTGAAAGTGTAACGGTGCAGAAAAGGGTTCGCCCGCGGCTTCAGTTCGGTTTGGTGAATTTCCTCTTTGAAGTATTTTTATAATTTTTGTACATGTAAGTTTCTTTAAGATATTTTTCTTCATCGGCGAGCAGGCGGTTAGTTAGACCTTAAAACTGCTATTAACATTTTCAATGGTCCGAGGATAGAAATAAAATTGCCGCCTGCGTACTATGAAATTAAATGCAGACCCGCTATACTGGAGAAAACACGGTTAATACCTTACACAACTTATTTAAGTAGTTAAACGCCAATTCAAAGTTAAAGTTACGGCCTATAAACGTCCCAAAGCTGGGCACAGGCCTCCTCTCATTTTTTTGAGAGGGCATTAGGGCAAGGAAATGGCGAACTTCACATGTTTTCGAAATATTTTTTTCTTATTTCTCAGACATGCAGGTTTCCTTACGATGTTTTCCTTCACCGCCGAGCACGTGGTAAATAAGCACTTAATCGGGCGGGGATCGAACTCGGGTTGCTCACGTACTGTGAAATTTACAGCCAAAGCTTACCCCCTGAGCTCAAATTGATTTGATTAAGCCCCCGTAAGTTTTACAGTAAGTTTTAAAGTAACTACTAATGATTATATTATATTGTTGGGAGTGGGGGTATAAAAATAAAAGTAGGTAAGGAAGATCGTGTTTCTAAGAGGCTGCCCGGTGTTACATTGAGATGGGTAGTGATGCTGTTGGTTTGAATACTTTGGTGTTATCATGTAATTGGGTCTTGATAGTAAGCAGGGTTTGTTACCGAGTGGTGTTCTTTTATTTAAATAATTTTGAGAATAATTTTTCACATCAGAAGTGTAATATTTACTAGGTTGTAAGGACTCCTTTTCTGCCTAGGAGTCCGTTTGGATAGGTACCATTTCACCTATTTCTGCCACCAAAAATCAGAAATTGCACTGCTGTGTTTTGGTCTGAAGAGTATAGAGAGCCACGATAATTACATGCTGCGAGGTATTCCACCTAATTCCTCAAAGGGACAACGCATCTGTAACCTTATTTATTTAAATTTGGTTACAGGAGTCCATGGGCTTACCAGCAAGTGGACTGTAAACTCATTTGTCACTTTAATTTTAATAAAAAAATATATTCTTGTAACTCCGATTTATATAATTACGCGGCAGTAATCACTTGGCTTTTCTGTGTCATAGAAGCTTTATTTTACTGAAGTAAAGTGCACATTTACGTTTAGATCTAGAACATTAATTTGTAGAACTTTTCTTTGTTTCATTTCGGCTGTGATAAACGACAACAAACTTTCCACTATTATCAAAAGTTGTTACCTTGTCAGTATATTATAGTGTCGTTGGTACGTGACGTGTTCCTAGTATTTTTTACCAAGCCTTTATTTAATTCATAGCAAAGAATAATGACTAGCTGAATACCGACGAAATTGGTAATTGCAATTTTAAGTGCTGATTTACCACGTGCTCGGCGGTGAAAGAAAACACCGTGAAGAAACCTGCATGTCTGAGATATTAAAAAAAATATTTTCGAGGACTTTTGAAGTTCGCTAACACGCATTGGGGCAGCGCGGCGAACAATTCCTTGTCCAAAATCCTTTCAGAAATGAGAGGAGGCCTGTGCACAGCAGTGGGACGTCTTTTTCGGAAAATTCGGAAGTATAGTAATAAGGTTATTAGTGAAAACTTGTGTGTATTTTAACTACTTTAAAAAATTTACGTAGATTTAATCATGTTTTACGTAATTTTTTTAATGCGTTAAGGCATGCACAATTGAATTTACCAATAGTTTACTACTAACAGACAGACTGGTAGCACGAGCAATATCTAAGGCAATTATTCATATCGTTTACGAAAGATAAAAAGTTATCAGGGCCTTAAACCGAACCTTGTGTGGAGTCTTCTGTAACTGTGCTTGGATTACTTAGTGAATTTTTTATCTTATCATTAAACCTTATATTATTAAGCTTTTTTTCGCACCATTTCAGTAAGGTTCTACTGTTCCCACAGCAGTGTTATCTTTTTTTGTAGTGTTAAGTGTCAAATATGTGGGGATATTCAATAAATGGTTCTATTAATACTACATTTTTCTTATCAAATTTTTAATCAACCTAGTCAGTAAATGCCGATAGGAGATCAATCATACCTTTGCTTTGGGTGCTTCAGGGCTGCAGTTGACCGGCAGAATCGGCGCAGGTATTGAGAGCTCGTAAGTCCTCGCTTACGAGTCTATTTCGATGAAGTTGTAAAGGCCGCAGGGCCAATAACATATTACACTTTCAGAAAAAGAAAATAGAATCGGTCATTCTACGAGTATTATTCGTTATCGTTATTCTGTCCGTCGTGGTAATTCGTTTAGTACAAGCAAAGAAGGTATTGTTGCAAAGTGGTTGCCCTATGTCGTATCGTTTTAAGTTGCTGTTGGTTTGCATACTTTATTCACTCTATTTGATAAATGAAGTATGCAAACCAACAACTTTGGTGATTTTTGAAAGTTTTTCTTAACGTCAAATTTAGATATATAGTCGTCTGATTCCCTCACAAAAAGTGGTCTGTTAATAGAAAGTGGCCTGTAGATTACACACAAAACTTACTTTACTTTTAACTTTTAGTACTGTGTTTGAAACATACAGAAGTTACTGAGAAATATTGTTTTAATTAAATAATTTTAAGAGTGACTTCTAACAATATAAAAAATGTAGTACATTATAGGAATACATTTTTTCATTTATTAAACAGAAATATATAAAAATTACATTAACTACAAGTGCCAGTATTATGTTCATCTTCTTCTTCTTTTAATTTATGGCTTCTCTTGATAGTATTCTGCCAATGTCAAGTCAATATTATGTGAATAATTTCTTAGTTATACTTTGTGCACAGTATGTATAAATAATACCTTGTTGTGAGAAAGAAATTCTAATAGCTTTTTTGCCACGACATTAAGCCGTTATTCAAAATAACGTTAATGTGGCATGCAACATTTACGCTGTGTGGAACACTTAAGTAAGATTTTCGTATATTTATTACTCACTTAAAATAGTTAACATTTCTGTCTGCCAAAGTTTTCGTAACGATAATACATGTATTTTTACCAGTACCTATTTTATTTTTTATTTCTTAACAAAATCATATAAACAAAAACGTCAATACCATCCTAAACAAAATATGTAATATGATAGTGAACAAATTCAGAGGCGCATAATTAATAATAATAATAATAATAATAACTATTAAACGGTGCCGGGCCTGGGCGTCTCCCGTTAATTGACGCCCATTCTTATGGATGATGGAAAATAATAGAAAGCGCATAGGGCCGCTGCCTGGGGGTCGCCGGGGCGCGTCTGGAGCTGGCGCTGGACGCGGCAGCATGCGGGCCGCCAGCCGAGCGCGAGGTACTGCAAGACCACCTAGCAGTCCCTCGCATCCATCATCCCCACCAGATGGCTTGGTGTCGGCAGGGTCCTCTCGGACTCGGCAAGCGGCACCCGCCGCTGGTGGAGTACGCCGCATGCGTTGGACAAAATATATGAACATAAACGCATTGCGGGCGTACTATAGGGCGAAAGGGGGAGAAACTGGAGGAACAGCGTATCGGGCTCGTATGCACCGCTTTTTTGCTGAGCTGGAGCCGTCTGTTCCCGTCACAGAGCAAAACCTGGCAGACCGAGTTCGGTACATCATACGCTCGAAAATATTTGATGATGCCGAACTCGAACGACTACGGCGTGAGGCTATTCCCTCATCGAATGAACCAGCTATAGCTGGGGATGCGGCTCCTAAGGCCATAGACCAGCAGCCATATGGAAGCCGCCATGGATCTTCCTGCTTTGGTTGATTCAGGCGATGATGGAATGGTCACCCAAGAACTAGAGCAGATGAGGAGTAAATTGGAGGAGGCGATTGTGGAAACGCGCTGTACGCCTCTCGAAAATCGACCGCGACCCACGCATAACCTAAGCAAGCGGAATCGGGATGTCGTGACGGCCCTGAACCCATTGCTGGCAACCTTTTGAAACCAGCCGGGACCTTTGCGATACGGACTCAATACTCTTTGGCGCCGCATTGGCAGTTTGCCGTATTGTTGGTGCCAAACTTCCCACGTCTGGACGTGCTACTGGGCGTGTAGCGCTATCCCAGCCTGGCGAAGAAGGATTGAGGACCGTATCGCAAAGGCAAGGGCCCTCATCGGCAGACTGATAAGCTTCAGGTCGGGCAACAATAGGCCGAATTGTGCGCACCGTCAGGATGGCGTTTGCTGGGACAAATATCAGTTTGTCTCAGCCGGATATAACGCAAAACTGACGGAGCGCATAGACGACCTGAAGCAGAGAATCGCTGCTGGGGAAGCGGATTCGGCGATATACCGAGAGGTCGACACGGTTCAACCAGAATCGTCTCTTCCAGAGTGATCAGAAGAGGCTCTATGAATCATTGAGCGGCCGATGGTACGTGGAACGGCTCAGCACCAAATCAGGCCGACACTATCGCATTCTGGCGCGGCCTGTGGTCAGAGCCCGTAAACCACAGCGAGGGCCTTGGACGGAAGTTGTGGCGAGTCAGTGCGAGTGTTACGCCCATGGACCCGTCATCATAACGCCGGATGACGTAGCTGAGGCGGTCCGTAGGGCCCGAACTGGAAAAGTCCGGGACTCGACGGACTGCATCACTACTGGCTCAAGGGGTTCGTGGTGTGTCACGCTGTGCTCGCCCGACAGTTTCAAGAGGCTCGACCAAAAGTCACTCCCGAGCCTCTTCACTACTGGGATCACTCATTTGGTTCCTAAAGACCGGGATTCCACAGACCCGAGCAAATACCGCCCCATAACCTGTCTACCTACCATATACAAGACACTAACATCCGTTTTGAGCGCGAGAATCACTCGTCACCTGAACGCAAATCAGGTGATGTCGCGCGCTCAAAACGGATGTCGGGGCGGTGGTCGGAACCAAGGAACCACCTCATTGACGCGGTCATTGGCAAGGTGGTTAAACGTAACCGTCGGAACCTCTCCGCCGCCTGGATAGACTACAAAAGGCATTCGACTCGGTGCCTCATACATGGCTTAAGAGGGTCCTCGAGCTGTACAAGGTTGACTGTACAGTTCGAGACTCTCGGGCAGTGTATGGGGCAGTGGAGTACGATCCTTTGTCATCTAGGCAAGCGGATGAC